>JAHNEJ010003076.1:0-213964 GCA_022559845.1 Amorphophallus konjac | reverse complement strand
TTTCCAGCTGATGTCTCGCTCGTTGCCCCTCCCCTGCTTGCTGTCTCTCGTGCTATTGGCCTGGCCCCTGCCAGCTGCCCCCCCCCCCAGCTCTAGGTGTCGTAGCCTGCCCGCCTTCCTGCTTCTCGGAGGGGGCCCCTCCCTCCTCGGGTGCCGCCATGGTGGACCACGCGCCTTCCTTCGAGCCGTTCCCTCGCCTCCCTGCTGCTCTTGCTCCCCTTGTTGGCCTCCGCCCGCCGGCTGAGGTTCGTCTAGGCATCCCGTCTTCTCCGGCAGTGGCCCTCACCTCCCCCCGTGGCTGCCTCCCCTCCGTGCTCGGGAGTTACCGCGGATGTCCCTCCTGCTGCCCGGGTGTCTTCCTCTTTGCTTCTCGGCCTCCCGGCGCCGGATGCTCACCCCTTGGGCAGGCCTCCTTCTGGGCTCAATGCCGGCGCGGTTGCTTGGTCTCCAGGGGCGCAGCCCTCCGCCCAGGCGGCTTGCGTGGAAGGTCCCTCCTCTTCTCCGACGGCTGCCCCTCGCCTCTCCTTCGCCCAAGCTTTAAAGAAGAAGATCAACCGGGCCCCGCCTGGGCCGATCGTCTCTGCTGCGCCTTTCGTTCCACTACGGCCCGCGGCCACCCTGCCTCCTGCGGGTGGTGGTTCGGATATCAAGCTTTCTCTTCCCATCCAGGTTCTCACGGTTCCTGGGCTCGAGCCCGCGTCGGGTTTTTCGGACTTCGCGGCGGCTCATGTGGCATTCGTGGGAATGCCTACTCCGGACCGCTCGCGGCTGCCCTTGAGGATGGAGGCTGGCGCTCCGCGGTTTTCCTACCGGCGCTCCAACTCCACTTCTTCTACGCGTGATCGGCAGTGTCTTTTTGAGGAGGCTCCTCCTCCCCGTCGTTCTCTTCGGATCCAGTCTTCTTCGATGGCGCCTCCCGCCGCGTGACTCTTCTTACACGGAGGTGCTTGATCCCGATAGTTCGGAGGTTGATCCTCTTGATTTCTCTCCGGGTCGTCAGCGCGGTGTCCGTTCTGTGTTCTCGTCCGACTCTGAAGGGGTCTTCGACCAAGATTCCTATTTGTAGGGGCTTTGTTTCTTCTGCGGGTTCTTGGCCGTTTGTTTTTGGCCCTCACCTGGGTCCCCTTGGACTTCCTTGCTTTCTTGGGCCTTTGGCCTTGTACGCCTCTTGGCCCTCTTTGGGCGTTCCCCCCCCCTATCTGTACCCCTTTCTCTTTAATGCTTTCATATATGAAAATCGCTTGCATGGTGGCCGGGATAGTGGCTTCATCGTCTTCCGCAATGAAGAGATGAACCCCCTCTCCCGTCTCCCCCCCTTGCAAGTATCAACTTTAGTTAAAAAAAGAAATACTTTGCTCGGAAGAGGGTGAGAAATCCCTCCCAAGTGTGCGATGCATTTGGAGGCGGTGCCAGAATAGCTTTCGACCAAGTACGCGCATCTTTGTTCAATTGGAAGGTGGCGAGACATACTTTTTCTTGATCAGTGCATTGCATGACGTCGAATATCCTGTTCATTTTGTCAATCCAATTTTCTGCGTCGTCGGGGTTAGAAGATCCGGAGAATCTTGGAGGGTTCATGCTTCAAAAATTCCCGTGTAAATTCCCTGTGCCAGCCCGTGCGCCAGCTCAAGCCAACGTCTGTAGAGCATGCGTGAGACCCGCGAATGTTTGTTGCATCTCATCCTAGTTGCCATGGTGAGCCATTAGGAGGGTGGGGTACTTGAGAAGAAGAACATTATGTTACTTCCTACGGAGTGAAGGGAATTTAACCTAGAGATAATTTCTAATTAGCTATCTCATCCCGGGTTCTACCCCATTCTCTCGTAGGTGGGAAATTTCTTTCCTAGTTCATAGGTGTAGGTCCTTAAACCTTGGACTTAGTCTATGACATGACATTTTCCTAGGAATAAATACATCATAAGACCTATGCTCTAATACCACTTTAACTGTCACGCCTCGAGATTATGCAGCGGAAACTAATCGGGAACGTGAACAACCGGCAAGAGAAGCCTCAAGTGACAATAACAATCAGAGCGTAAATCATTCACACATAAGATGAATGGATACAATAATTGATCAAAAAAATGACTTTTATTGATAATAACAATCTAGTACATGATGTTGACTCATTGACTAACTGGACTCAATAAAGTGAAAATTACATAATTGACTCTTGATTATACTAACTACGGCTTCTCTCGAACCATCAATCACTCCCGGATCCATCACTTCAGTAATCTGAATCCGACCGGCTAGAATTTCCTGAAAAAGATTGGAAAGTAGGGTAATGAGCACACATGCCCAGTAGGTATCTTCGTATCAACATGAAGGCAATGTTTAAGTAATTTATATTTTTGCGCTAGAGTGTAAGATAATGAAAATGCGATAAAACACGCGAATAAAGCCCAACGCAACAATAGCACGATAAGATCAAGATATACGATGTGTGGTGATATATGAGCAGGATCAAGTAAGAATATGACAAGAATGTAACTTGGCCTTTTCATGAACGAGAATATGCTTGCATGTAACGAGAACGCACTTTCACTTTTCACTTTTCATAACCATAAAGGTTATTCACTAGAATGTCATGTAATCAAGCATGTAATAATTCAATCATGAGATAGCCTCGTGGATTTCACTTATTTATAAAGAAAGTACTCCCAGCGCAATGCGACGCCAGTAGCATCATACCCCATGGCTTATAGTATGTTTCCGACAATCAGCCGAGGGGGCTAACATCGAGCCCTTTGACATAATCAATGCCCGGACTGCATCTTCACGTATAAATCAAGCTAGTTCCACAAGTCTAACAATAAAGTATGGCCAGTAATGTAACAAGTTCAAACTATAGTTTCATGATAGCAAATATCAAGTAAGAATGCCCCAAATAAGAATATGAGAGTTCAAAAAATGACTTAAAGCAAGGTCATGCCACGGAAAGAATTCGGCAGCATAACGGTACATTCATTATTTTCCATAAGTTATTAATATCTTACTTGACAAGTGTTAAGCTCCAAGCAATCATCAGACCATCTAGGAATTTATAAAACCCTACCCAAAGGTCAAACCTCAGGTTAGCTAGAGTCAGGGACCAAGCGGTCGTTTTCTGGACCGTTTAAGAACTCATGCGGTCTAGACAGGATCGTTAAGGAGATCCATGCGGTCAGGTAAGGAGCGTTTACGTTGGGTCGAAGCCAAAATCAATAGGCTTGACTCAGGGACACATGCGGTCATAGACGGACCGTTTGTGGACAAAAGCGGTCTCGGGCCAACCGCTAGACAGGGCTTAGCGGTCGTCTGAGGACCGTTTAGAACCAAAACTTAGAAAAACACTAGTAGTGTAAGTGCTTTCTAGACAATTTGGGTTTTGAGGGTACAACCAGCTTGGCGTCTTAGTGGGAATCTCAGGCTCACGGAGACTTACGGAGGCCTTGAAATAAGATCACCTAGTCTAGTAGAAGAATATCCAACGGAGGAGGATCACAAGTCAAGATTGTGTGCTTAATGTGTAAAGTGTATCTAATGACATCGTACCGGAATGTGTGTCATGTACTTAAGAAAAGACTCTAGATGAGAAGGATCGTGATAAAACAGCGATCAACCAATAGTGAACAAGTTCATCTATCACTTTAAAATATGCATTAATACAAGAGTATATTGTTTTGACATGAAACAAGCTTAGATTTAAAATAACGGCTAAGTGCATGAACCATGAAACATATCCAGGTTTATGACTATAGTGCTTTTAAACAGGAATAGAGTCCAATTATCTAGGTTTTCCTATGATAAATAAGGCTAATCTGCATTATGTTTCAGGTTACATAAATACAGAACTTAGGAAAACCTAGCGGTCACTTGAGGACGTTTGACAGGGCTAGCGGTCTATCGTAGGATCGCTAAGGAACTCTGGCGGTCTCAGGAAGACCGTTTCTTCCTATCTACTGTAAACAGCATAAGACCGAGATACATGCTAATCTAGGGCAAATGATGTATGGCAAATCATACCAACAAGTAAATATGGCTTGATAAAACCATATTAAAACATGGAGATGCATGGATTTGAGTGAAATAAACTAGAATTATCATGTTTGTTATTAAGGGCAAGGTTCCATGGCATGCTATGTTAACCCTATATGTGCAGTCATAATAAAACATGAAATTTGTCATGTACAATCAATGAAAACAGGAGGAAAGAGAGGGCTTTTATTCTTAACACGTTAATTTAGCCTTTTCATGAGATAACCTACCTCTGGTAGTGCTTCTAGACTTCGAATTTCTGAATGGAAGGAAGCCCTAGTTCTACACGTTCTGTGCCAAACCAGCAACTTCTTGTCATTCGTTCTCCTAACCTCTTGACCTAAAATTGTGAAATTTGGAGGGTAGATAGAAGATAGAAAGGGGAACACAAAGTTCTAAAGACACAACTTCTAAATACCTCGTTTAGGGCTTCTAATTCCCTGATCTTCACTGGGCCGTCACACTGGTTCCTGTGCAATCTGTTACAATCCAGCGACTTGTAGAGGATCTAACTCTCCAACGGCTGGGTCTTCTAGCACGAAAATTTAAGGGTAATTAGATAAAACTAAGAAGAATAATTTCTCTAAAGAACCAACCTGGAGTAGATGTCTCCTTACCTTCGAAATACGTGAGCCAACATTAGGGTTCGTATGAGTCAAACTTAGGGTCTATTTATAGGGTTCTCTAGGGTTTAAGGGATTAGATCAAACCTAGAGTCCTCAATTGGAGTAGAGTAAATCCCTAGAGAGTTCTAGAGAGTCTTCCACGCTAGGTAGCTTCGATCAAGGTGATTAGGTCGTCCAAGATCCAAGCTTTTCCACGTTTCTTCTACTCATGGAACTGGGGTCGCCTAGCGGTCATGGGAGGACCGCTAGGGAGAGCCTGGCGGTCACGTGATAGACCGCAAGGAGGTGTTTAATCTAAAAAATTTGGATTTTCTTATTATCTCTTATTTATCTGTCAATTGGTATATATATCTTATATTAAATCTATAAATTACCCAATTTACGTTTCTAATAATGCGCTTGGGCCTAAAAGACTTAGAAATTAGTCTATGGGCCAATTTAAGTTGGGCTGAGCCTTTTAATGAATATGGGGCCTTTAAATGGATTTAAATAATCCTTAATTCCTTCTTAATAACCTATTAAGCCTTTTTAATTACTTAGTAATTATATTTTAATTTCAAAAAAAATATTCCTAGAAAAATCTGGGGTGTTACACCATGTGTTCTCGGATACTGTGCCAATTATTGGAGACCGAAGGGCACGAGGTCCACCTTGGTGAATCACGTGTTTGACTCTTTTTCTGCACTGGTGACCTATTTGTCACCCTTAATAAGTCATTTTTCACCCTTACACGGTATTTGTCAGCCTTAGCGATATAAGCCGTCGCCTTCGAATATTTTCTTCTCTGCTTAAGCCGTCGCCTTTACCTATTATTCACCATTGTGAGCCATTTTACACCCTTACTCACCTATTTGTCGCCGTTAACGCCCATTTGTCGCCCTTATTCTTCACTGCTAGCAAGATGCATCTTGCGGGCTTTAACTTGCCTGCGTCGACTCCAAAACCTTATGGAGTCGACTCCACTACATCATTTTTCATGTCTTCAGCGTTGTGGAGCATTTGTTTGCCTTACCAGCCATTTGTCACCGTTGTGACTTATTTTTCACCCTTACGACCCTCTTTTTCACCTCTGTTCATCAGTTGACTCCCTTCAAAAGTGTTTGCCACCTTTGAATATACGGGTTGGCTGAGTTCACCTCTGCAAGCTATTTTTCACCCGTGTAGACCTATTTGTCAGCCTTATCCTCTATTTGTCACCCGTATAAAGCTATTTGTCAGCCTTATCACTTGCTTCTTTTGGAGTCGACTTCTCTTCTTGAAACTTCTTCTTTTCGCCCTGTTCGACATTTGTCAGCACTATGAAACTTCATATATGAAATCAAGTGATATAATCTATGAATGTAATATGCAAGCTCGTTAAAAAAATTCACATCATAAGAACTGAAATTCAATGATATGCATTTATGAAATCGCTTAAACATATAAAAGCTCAAAAGCCTAATGAACTTCAACCTTGAAGCAAGTCATCTAAACTTTGAATCATAGTAACATTCATCTTCACACAGACATAAGCATTCATCATCACACAGACATAAGCATAGCAACATAGCGACATTCATCATAAAAACACACAGTCATAAGGTTTAGTTATCATCAAAATCCATATGCAAGACATACAACAATCTCCTCTTTTTTGATGATGATAAACTTTATGACACAAAACTTCTTCTCCCCCTTTTGACATAATCAAAAACTGGGAGGAAGGCAATGAAGAGCACAGTGAATGTTGGGATGACACAAGGTTCAGCAGAGTATTTTGAGACGCAGATGCAGCAAGTGTAACAATCAACAGGATCATGACTTTCAGATGATCAGCAGTAGTCCACATCAGAAATCTAGATGATCAGGAATTCTGAAAACATAGTATGAGAAGCTACTTCGAGAGCGAAAAACTGACACACAAGTGAAAATGGAAGTAGGCACTAAAAAGCATACATTTTAGGCATGGGAGGCAGTCTTAGGAACTACGCAAGTTATTTTTTATTAAAAAGCAGATGTAGAGACAATGAGCACATAGTGAGATAATGGAATCAAGGCAGTTTTACTAGTCAAAGGAGTCTGAATTCAATATGATTAAGAATGCACGAACTAGAGGTACCTAGTTGAGGTGAGACTAGATTATGAATGTGGTGCAGTATGAACCATGCAGGCATACAGATGACTGACAACATGAACATGCTGAATACAAAGACAGTTTTGCCTAATCCAGATATGCACTTGTGAATGCAACTAATCTCCCCCTTTCTTATTAAAGGTGGGAATGGGTGTAAGAAAAATACAAGTGAGTCAATACAACCAAAGTGTTCATGTGTAGCACCTGGGGGTTTGTGTAATCATATAAGAGAATCAAGCAGAAGCTAATGCAATCATTCAATTTTCTAAATACATATTGAATCAAATTTCCATATGTGTAAGTGAGTAACATGAAAATAGGATTTATGTAACGACCCGAGAATCTGATTACCGGGAAGGCCCGATAACCCGAGACTCGAACCGCCGCCCACGAGTCGGGAGGGCTCGGAAGGGCTAAAAGGAGTGTGGAGGCAAAGAGAAATAGGAAATAAAGTAGGATAATATAACAATTAACAGAAATAAATAAACAACTACAGCTACAACAACAGAGTCCAGTCTAACAGAAAGTACAGTCTAAATAAGTAAAACGTACCACATGCCGAGTGAACACTCGGCCCGGTGAGCTGGCAACTGAGAACCTCCGAACAGCACCCTCGAACCTCGAGGAAGAATCGCCACACCTGAAAAGAAGGGAATGAGTCTCCATAAAGCTACAACGATAGCAGGAACAGCGAACCGGTGGCTGGTCAAAACTCGGCACTACAGCTACTCCTACTGTACCAGAAAACACACCCCGATCTCACGGTCGGGGGCTATCGAACCACACTAGTACCACTTACCGAAGTATAAACCCACGGCAACCACGTAGTAGAGGCCTGTCTCCCAGGACACGGCCAACCTGGACACGCTGTCCAAGGTGCAACCCTGACCACCTGGTCGTGGGTACCGCGTAACAAGACGCAACCTCGGTAAAGTTACTAGCACCCGTCAAACGGCACGAGAACCAACACATGCGCCACGGCGAAGCACCCGGAACTCAATGGTCAACACGACCAAAAAACCCGAAGGTCGAAGTCACAGAGACTGACTGACAATTTGTCACTCCCGACTCGACAGGAGTACCTCCCACTAGAAGCAAGGCCGGATGCGTCCACTGACATCTTAGTCCGCGCCTCAGGTGTCTCCCTCCGGCCCAGCGGGAACTGAGACACCGTACAAGTAACCACAAAACAAGTGACTAGCTGGGGTCACGCCCGCCAGCGTGGGTCCAACCGCCCCCAACCACGTGTGCACACACAGACCATCCGTCCCTAGTCTGGCCCTCTGACCAATTTTCCCCTCAGCCGGACTCTGGCTGCTAGACGTGGGGCCCGACGGAAACTAGTCTAAAATCATCCTCAGGGTAGCCTCTCCACCACTCCCTGGTGGGACAACTAAACGTGTAAGCAGGCTACGACTAGTGGAGGCTCACTGAAGGAGTAGACTCTCAAGTCAACGAAAAATAACGTCTGAACCCGACGAAGTACGGGGACCGTCCCACGTACCAACACCGTCGCACGGGGACCACAGTCGGAGAAGAAACGGGACTCACAGTCCATGGGCCTCACCCGGCCACGCAGAAACGCAGAAGCACGGTTCCCAAGGTAGCTCACAGGCCGCCGAACCGAATCCCACTTTCAGGGGAAAAGCTGGAACCCTCCAGCCCCAGGCTGGGCAACTGGACTCGCGGTCCAAGGCCACACACATGGCCTACACGGAAAGTACAGAAGCATGATTCCCAGGGTAGCGTACAAGCTGCCCCGCCGATAACTGGACTCGCAGTCCAAGGCCAAACACATGGCCCACTCGGGAATCATCTTCCAGGAAAACTCACGGCATGCGGGGGAGACCCCACCATACACACACCGATACACGGTGACTCGGTCAAGCGTAACACAAAAGTCCGGCACACGAGGAGTCACCCGGACTCTCAAACCCATGGGCATGCTAAATGAGATAGTACGGTCCTCCCGACACCCTCAAAACACGAACATAGAATCCCACGGGTGTCTAGGGCATTCACAAGACCGCAAGTCGACCGTTGGGTCTCAACCGGGTCAACCAGGGATCCACACATCACGGAACGAACGCGGCGAACACGAAAACTCACCTCGGCGCAACACAGTGCCTGGCGGTCTAACCTTGGGCCGTCACAGTCTGTAATGGTCCAAGCCTCGACGGTCACAACGACTTTGACGCTCCAACACACGGCCGTCAGAAGGGCGAGTAAAAATTGAACGTAACGCGCTGCCCCAGGGGCGTTACGTCACCTAACGGACCGACTCCGGTGCGTTAGGCCAGGGTGCTACACAAGCCGTGATGCATACCGCTCGGTGCGTCACGCACTCTAACGCACCTACCCAGGCGCGCTAGGGTGAAGGGTGGATGCGTTAACTCTAACGCTCCTGCCCAGGGGCGTCACGCTTCTCTGACGCGCCACTCTGAGTGCGTCAGCCGTCTATGACCCCCAACGGTCATAAACCAACAGTCGGAATCACTGTAATGATCTAGCATGAGGGCGTCATAGCCCTGTGGCGGTCTATCGTGGGGCCGTCAGGCCCATGAATGCCAATACCCAAAACAAAGGGAGCGTAATGCACCTGCCTAGGCGTGTTACACATTGTGGCGGTCACTGGAACGACCGCCACAACATCCCAGCGGTGAAACGGCGAACTAACACCAAAAATTCCGTTCCACGCCCCGATCATCCACGGATGATGGGGAAAACAACGGGGAAGCTCCCCTATGGGCCCTAGCATGCATCTAGACCCTCGAATCGGTCCGAAACGCAGTAGAACGGTAGATCGGGCGCACACCCCAAAAACATGGATTTTCCCCAAACCGCTCAAATAAACCCGCTCGACTCACCGTAGCCTACAAAACTTGTAGGAAAGGAAGCGCACGAGCTGGGGGTCCATCTCCCTACCTCCATCGAAGAAACGACACGCCGTGGACGCCGATCCACGAAGAAATTGCCGCGAAACCCTCGCCGGCTCATGAATGCGCCCCCGAGCATCGTCACGCCTCCATCGCCTCGATCCTCGCCCGTCCTCGCCCGCATCCTCGCCCGCGCCACCTCAACCTCGCCCCCGCCTCGCTCCGTCGGCCGCCAGAGAAGAGAGGGGAGAAAGAGAGTGTGAGAGAAGAGAGAGGGAGAGAAGAGAGAAATGAGAGGGGAGAGAGAAAAAGGGTGTGGGGGTTTATATAGAAAATCCAGAAATTTCAGAAAATACCAAAAAATAGAAAAATACACCCCCGCGATCTTCAGAACAAGCTGATCGCCGTGGTAATGTCCCGACGTCGAAAAATGCAACGGTTCACCCTGTATGGGGTTCCGAAGGTCCGACAGATAGAAAATACGCGTAAAACCTAAAACGTAACCCGGGACCCACAAAGGCGCTCCGAAAATTACAAAAAATTATCGGCGTGCTCCTCACCACACCACGGACCCAAGGAAACTCACGAGCACACCACCGGTGGGTCCAACAACCCGGTAAAAATAGTCCGAAACTCAAACGGACACAATTCAAAATCCGCGGAAAGACGATCCGAAACCCACGGATCTAGATCCGAAAAACCCGGGGCATTACAGCCCTCCCCCTTTAAAAGAAATTTCATCCTCGAAATTCCGGACTAGCACCAAGTCACAGGGGAAGAGCACCCTAACCAACTGACAACGCTGTCAGAGCCCCAGCACAGAAAACCTCGATTCGCACGAGAAGCTCCATACCTGAGGGACACATCCAAACTTGCAATCATAAACAACACCTCGCTCCACATGCCGCGCACACTGGCAATCAGAGCAGGCGCACACCTAAGGACACAACCCGGTATCACCTCAGTCACAACCAACCCAATCATGGCTCCGCTACCACCATCTCGCCCACCGAGGAGACACAATCCTCGTCCCGAGAAATAGATACCGATCCATCCTATGGTCGGCAGACAAAACACACATCAGCTTCACAACCAGCTGACCGGTCGCACACCCTTCTCAAGGGAACAACCAACACAGAGCCTCCATCGGCTCACGCAGCCATCTCAACAGACCGCAACCAACTCACTGGCTCAGCACAAAGGATCACCTCACACCTGGCAAGCCGAAAAGCCAGACGTATCACTGTGCCCACTCTGTCAGAAGACAACTTTGACAAAACCCAGATCCTGTCCGAAAAGGCACATCACAGAAACGACCACCAAAGGTCTCACCTGCACACGGCCCTCACCATTCACGATGCACAACCAACAGCATCTTCTATCTGTGAAAAGACCATCCACTAATCGCCAGGTACACGTCAACGGGAAACCTCCGCTTGCTCAGGTTCTTCCTTCTTTCCTGGTCCTCCACCAGATCCGAAGGGAACATTCCAAACCCCGACAAGCCATCCGTTGACTCACGCACAGACCAACACCACAACCAGACCTATCATTACGCCAACACTACCCTTATAGGGGAGCACGATGAAACCAACGACAAGACTCAGGAGTCTTCGGTCATCACCTCACTCGACTCAGACTTACAGGGAAACCATCCCATGCTGGTCACCAAACCAGGGATAGCCATTGTGACACCAACGTCCCATCAAGGACCACCATTCCGACGCCAATCTCACTAAAAGGCCTCCGCCCACAGGCGTCACTCTTCCGTCTTGTCTCATCACATCTCTCGGCTAATCCAAGTGGACACCTGCCAATCCCAATTTCGCCCTCACCACCGAGCTACGGGACACCACCGGAATAATTCATGGCACATGTCTTTAGGGGAGAAAGTGCCAACCAAAATTACGGCAACCAGGTCGCCAGCACCACGACCAATGCATAATGGGTCCCTAACAATACACATCTTACCGTGGTCGACTACGATACTAGCCTTACCAGTCACTCGCAGCTACCAACCGGAACCCAAAATCTCTCAGAGATCACTTCCTCAAAACACGATCTCAACCGAGGACACAACCTCCAATACAAGCCGGGCACCAAGCCACCGACTCTGACCAACACGTCCTCAACCTCCATCAGGCGACATCCTCAACAACCCCATCCGGGTCTAATACCGACGCCTGACACGGCTTCTATCATAGGAACAGGGTACTCATGCGGCACACTTGCCAGCACATTCCCCAACACTCCATCCTGTCAGTGCCAAGAATCACGATACCTCGAGCAATGGCACGGCAACAACACGTCTCACATAGAGTGATCAATCCTCCAATGCTCAACGCAAACTCAGGAATCCGCCCGTAACAACCAATGCCACGATCCTGAACCAGTGGGTTACAAGCCCACTAGGCTTCCGCTGCGCACTCTGATCCATGTGCACAGCCACAAATTCTAGGAAACACCGCCCAACCGGCACTCGTCCTTTCGAAAAAGTGCCAACACACCCTCACACGACAAGGGAATGGACACAACTTCTCACAGGCAACCACCTGGCCAAGACAAGGAGCACGTCTCGCACGGACTTCATGGCACACAAGGCCAACCAATCCGGACACATGATGCAAGATGGCAATCCTAGCCAAACACAATACTCTCCAGCCAAAGCAGAAACCAAATGCACTTCCGACCAACGGAAAACTCCGCGCTCGACCCGACCGCAAATCTCGCGTACGCTGGAAACAGCACCATCCAGCACCAAGGAAAACCATCGCTTCCATCGGGTCAACGCCTCCGACACACTCAGCAAATGTCACGTCAAACCACAATCACAACATCTCTCGATGCACCACCGCTGCAATTCCTCAAACTGCAACACACCACGCCAAGAGCCGCAACACGAGCCATAACCAACGACCGTCAACGCTCATCCCCGAGTCTCGAACTTGCCACGGAACCTTCATATCTCAAACCAAATCCAAGGCGAACACAATCCATTCGCACACAAGAGCGCAGGAGCAAGACTTACTTGGACACCACAACCCAATCCTACCTCGAAATCCGCAAAACAACGGAGACCAACACGTCATTTCTGACGCCATAGAGCACAACAAGAACATCAGGCTCGACGAAACAGCAGCTCACCGAGAGGATCCTCCGCTCACCCGAGCACACCTCTCGATCAGAACACCCGCTCTGCCACCTTAAACTACGACATGAACACCTCAGGGGCTGAACAAACCTCAAGCTGGAGTGGCCAAAATCGACAGCAGCTCCCTCAGAGCACACCCACGGCCACTTAACTATGAACAATCCGCACTAGCCACCTGACCACGCTGCAGATTCCTCGAACGCAGCACCGCGAGTTCACGCCTGCCAGCAACCTCTGCCCAACACAGCACAACCAGGGCCACCACCGATGAGGGAGAAGGCTCTCGACCTCGATCCTTAGACCCCCGGCTGGCACGAAAGCCGCAGACAGCAACCACCTTCACAGCGCCGCACAGCGCACTCAAGCTCTCGATCGAGAAACTAGGCGGAAAGCGAACATAAAACCCTAAGCCAGCTGCCGACTGTACTGGACCTTATGGACTCTGATCACTGGAATATTTCGAATTCCTATGTACGTCCAAAACCACCGCTCTAATACCATCTGTAACGACCCGAGAATCTGATTACCGGGAAGGCCCGATAACCCGAGACTCGAACCGCCGCCCACGAGCCGGGAGGGCTCGGAAGGGCTAAAAGGAGTGTGGAGGTACAAAGAAATAGGAAATAAAGCAGGGCAATATAACAATTAACATAAATAAATAAACAACTACAGCTATAACAACAGAGTCCAGTCCAACAGAAAGTACAGTCTAAAGCAGTAAAATGTACCACATGCCGAGTGAACACTCGGCCCGACGAGCTGGTAACTGAGAACCTCCGAACAGCACCCTAGAACCTCGAGGAAGAACCGCCACACCTGAAAAGTAGGGAATGACTCCAGAACAGAGACTCGGCAGGGATCCCGCGGAACCCCAACCGGAAACAATGGCGGTAGCGGAAAGGAAAGCTACAACGACAGCAGGAACAGGGAACCAGTGGCCGGTCAAAACTCGGCACTATAGCTACTCCTACTGTACCAGAAAACACACCCCGATCTCACGGTCGGGGGCTATCGAACCACACTAGTACCACTTACCGAAGTAAAAACCCACGGCAACCACGTAGTAGAGGCCTGTCTCCCAGGACACGGCCAACCTGGACACGCTATCCAAGGTGCAACCCTGACCACCTGGTCGTGGGTACCGCGCAACAAGACGCAACCTCGGTAAAGTTACTAGCACCCGTCAAACGGCACGAGAACCAACACATGCGCCACGGTGAAGCACCCGGAACTCAATGGTCAACACGACCAAAAAACCCGAAGGTCGAAGTCACAGAGACTGACTGACAGTTTGTCACTCCCGACTCGACAGGAGTACCTCCCACTAGAAGCAAGGCCGGATGCGTCCACTGACATCTTAGTCCGCGCCTCAGGTGTCTCCCTCCAGCCCAGCGGGAACTGAGACACCGTACAAGTAACCACAAAACAAGTGACTAGCTGGGGTCACGCCCGCCAGCGTGGGTCCAACCGCCCCCAACCACGTGTGCACACACAGACCATCCGTCCCTAGTCTGGCCCTCTGACCAATTTTCCCCTCAGCCGGACTCTGGCTGCTAGACGTGGGGCCCGACGGAAACTAGTCTAAAATCATCCTCAGGGTAGCCTCTCCACCACTCCCTGGTGGGACAACTAAACGTGTAAGCAGGCTACGACTAGTGGAGGCTCACTGAAGGAGTAGACTCTCAAGTCAACGAAAAACAACGTCTAAACCCGACGAAGTACGGGGACCGTCCCACGTACCAACACCGTCGCACGGTGACCACAGTCGGAGAAGAAACGGGACTCACAGTCTACGGGCCACGCACCGAGTCACGCAGAAACGCAGAAGCACGGTTCCCAAGGTAGCTCACAGGCCGCCGAACCGAATCCCACTCTCAGGAGAAAAGCGGGAACCCTCCAGCCCCAAGCTGGGCAACTGGACTCGCGGTCCAAGGCCACACACATGGCCCACACGGAAAGCACAGAAGCACGATTCCCAGGGCAGCGCACAAGCTGCCCCGCCGATAACTAGACTCGCAGTCCAAGGCCAAACACATGGCCCACTCGGGAATCATCTTCCTGGAAAACTCATGGCATGCGGGGGAGACCCCACCACACACACACCGATACACGGTGACTCGTTCAAGCGTAACACAAAAGCCTGGCACACGAGGAGTCACCCGGACTCTCAAACCCATGGGCACGCTAAACGAGATAGCACGGTCCTCCCGACACCCTCAAAACACGGACACAGAATCCCACGGGGGTCTTGGGCATTCACAAGACCGCAAGACAACTGTTGGGTCTCAACCGGGTCGACCAGGGATCCACACATCACGGAACGAACGCGGCGAACACGAAAACTCACCTTGGCGCAACACAGTACCTGGCGGTCTAACCTTGGGCCGTCACAGTCTGTAATGGTCCAAGCCTCGACCGTCACAACGACTCTGACGCTCCAACACACGGCCGTCAGAAGGGCGAGTAAAAACTGAACGTAATGTGCTCCCCTAGGGGCATTACGTCACCTAACGGACTGACTCCGGTGCATTAGGCCAGGGAGCTACACAAGCCATGACGCATACCGCTCGGTGCGTCACGCACTCTAACGCACCTACCCAGGCGCACTAGGGTGAAGGGTGGATGTGTTAGCTCTAACGCTCCTGCCCAGGGGCGTCACGCTTCTCTAACGCGCCACTGTGAGTGCGTCAGCCGTCTATGACCCCCAACGGTCATAAACCAACGGTCGGAATCACTGTAACGGTCTAGCATGAGGGCGTCACAGCCCTGTGGCGGTCTATCGTGGGGCTGTCAGGCCCACGAATGCCAATACCCAAAACAAAGGGAGCGTAACGCACCTGTCCAGGCGCGTTACACACTGTGGCGGTCACTGGAACGATCGCCACAGCGTCCCGACGGTGAAACGGCGAACTAACACCAAAAATTCCGTTCCACGCCCCGATCATCCACGGATGATGGGGAAAACAACGAGGAAGCTCCCTTATGGGCCCTAGCATGCATCTAGACCCTCGAATCGGTCCGAAACGCGGTAGAACGGTAGATCGGGCGCACACCCCAAAAACATGGATTTTCCCCAAATCGCTCAAATAAACCCGCTCGGCTCACCGTAGCCTACAAAACTTGCGGGAAAGGAAGCGCACGAGCTGGGAGTCCATCTCCCTACCTCCACCAAAGAAACGACGCACCGTGGACGCCGATCCACGAAGAAATCGCCGTGAAACCCTCGCCGGCTCACGAACGCGCCCCCGAGCATCATCACGCCTCCACCATCTCGATCCCCGCCCGTCCTCGCCCGCATCCTCACCCGCGCCACCTCCACCTCGCCCCCGCCTCGCTCCGTCGGCCGCCGGAGAAGAGAGGGGAGAAAGAGAGCGTGAGAGAAGAGAGAGGGAGAGAAGAGAGAAATGAGAGGGGAGAGAGAAAAAGGGTGGGGGGTTTATATAAAAAATTTAGAAATTCTGGAAAATATCAAAAAATAGAAAAATACACCCCCGCGATCTTCGGAACACACTGATCACCGTGGTAATGTCCCGATGTCGAAAAACGCAACAGTTTACCTTGTACGGGGTTCCGAAGGTCTGACAGACAGAAAACACGCGTAAAACCTAAAACGCAACCCGGGACCCACAAAGACGCTCCGAAAATTACAGAAAATTATCGACGTGCTCCTCACCACACCACGGACCCAAGGAAACTGACGGGCACACCACCGGTGGGTCCGACAACCCGGTAAAAATAGTCTGAAACTCAAACGGACATAATTCGAAATCCATGGAAAGACGATCTGAAACCCACGGATCCAGATCCGAAAAACCCGGGGCATTACACTTTAGCCATATGGATATCCAGATTTTCAGTTCAACACAAGAGATATTACCCAGATTGCACTTCAATTTAGAATGCAGCGTATTGGAGGCTTCGCTCTACCTCAATCAATTTTCAACAGAATTTTTCCATCTCAAAAATTTTCACAATTACCATAGAGACAATCTGAATTTTTCTTAGAGTGGTTAGGTTCAGTCTACTCCTTTTTACGCGAGGAGACACATGGAGCTCATTCCAGACTCCCCTGTTACTTAGAGCATTAACCATTTCACTTCATTTTGAACAAAGATACTCTAGTACAACACTTTTTAGAAATGAACCGCATCATATCTCAGGTGACGTGCATCCAATTTATTCAATGAGACTAAGCATTGCTCTACCTTTCATTTTATCAAAACTTTTCATACTGAGACATGTAGCTTTTTCCTCAACTGCCTCTTTATCATCCATTGTAGCAAGTTTAATTTCTTGAGAGTGTTGAAGAGAAACTCCTATGTCTTTATGTATAACACTCATTTTCACATTTTGTGCATGAAGTGTGCGATTTTGATTTAGCATGTATATCAAAAATTTTCTTGAATACATGACAGTGGAGCTCCCCCTATGTAGATGCACTTATCAAAAATTTACCCCCCCTGAGTGTGTAACTTGATACACACCAGTGACGACTCAAATGTAACACTATTTACCAAGGGAGTGTAAGGTTTTAGAAATTCTAAGGAATGGGTTATAGCATATATTAACATGCAAGCACACAGTAAGGAAGATATGCAGTATGCAATGCAAAATTCTTCATGGGTGCAAAATGCAGAGATTCAATTTCACTAGAATAAACTAAATGCACCTAATACATGAATTCTTATTCATGATTTAAAAACTCAAAAACAGGTATGCAGCCTATAAACTATATGAGAATGCAATGCAAGATGCCAGAGCTTGATCCTAGTGATCTGAAAAATTTATGACAGATTTCTCAAAGAGACATTCAGAACACAAGTTGCAGACTTGACAAATTCAAGAGTCAAAATAGAGTTATAATTCTAGGGGGTCGACACTTTCAGATCAATTGCCCAAAGAGTTAAAACTAGTGTGCATCACAGTTGCAGTTCATTCATCCAATTACTCCCCCTCACTGGATGCATTAAAAAAATATTTAAACAAGTGTCCAGTCATTCTCCATTTCATGATTTTTATGAACAATAATCCATACATGATCAGAAATGTGCAAAGCACCCCATAGTGTTTTCAGACATTCATAGTCAAGAACATCCAGCAAGAAAAATATGTAAATATGCAATCCATTCCACAAAAGAACTTGCTTAAAAATAAGCAGTGAGTAAGATTTCAGAGGCAGCTTAGAAACAGATTTTCAGAACCATTTTAGAAATTCATTTTTAGATTGATGCAGGTCAGTTTAAAACACCATTCACAAGCGGCCATTTGTTTTCTCCGAGTTCTGATACGAGGCAAAGAACGTAGGTCCGAAGACCACCTCATGCATAGTGAGAGTTTTCAGGTGGACATAATCCACCCTTCCACTACACACCATTTTATATACCAGATACTCAGATAAACTTACCATGATCATACACTTCCAATTGAAGTATATTCAAGCCATTCAAACATTCTTAACATTGCAAAATGGAACATCAACAATAACTTCGAGTTTTCTGAATCAATACCTGTTGCAGAGGAGGATTGTTCAGACTTGTTAGAAAAACTTCACCATATTTAGTTTTCTTACCTTTGCCTTGAGAGACCCTTATTTTTCTCAATTTCTTCATTGTCCTCGAGGCACTCCTACAACCAAAGTTCTCATTTTGTAGATTTGGGTACCCAAGCTTTCTTGGGTCCCTAGGGTTTAGCAGCACCTTTGAGATGTGCTTTCCACAGTCTCACAACATGCAAACATCAAGTTTAATCAAAAATCTATATGCATGACAATGGATTGTGTTGCATATGCAACATGCAAACACACAATAAGCTTCAGTTTGAAAAGCAACTTTCAAATCTCTCCCTCAATAGGGAACAAGTAATCAGGAGTACACAAAATCACACAGGACATGCAGTTTGTCTATGTGCAAAGAAGACTATTATAAGTACTCCAATTAACATCAGAATTCTTTCAGCAGTTTTCAACAGAGACAATAGCACAAGATGTACTTTCTTGGAAATGAGCCTTAGCCACAAGTACATATCAACCATCTAGCAACTCCCTTTCACAGTGTGCGAATTTCACAATTGACATTTTGACAATAAGTCATGCATCCTATGACTTATATGAACAAGTGACTCATGATACCAGGCGGAGGCACATTCTCACGTGTGGTGATAGATTTCAGATAGGAATTACCTGCCCTTCCTTAGGTCACCGTTTAATATACTATGTAGTCATGCAATGATGATCAGATAGATGCAATGTAATCTCATAAGAAAAATAGATTTTTCATGATCCTTTTAGATGGATTTTCAGTTAAAACAAGCTTCAGTTATTCTAAGAGGGCTCAGAGTTTTATTTTCACACCTGTGCCTTGAGCAACCATTATTTTCCAAGCCTTCCACTTGGCCTCAAGACATTCCTGCAGCATAATTCTCATTTGCAAGATTTAGGTACCCAAGTCTTCTTGGGTCCTAGATGGTTAGTTGCACCTCTAGTGGGTGCTCTCCACATTTTTTAGGCATGCATATCATCCAAATTCATTAAAGCACGTCATGCATGGTATGTCCAAAATTGCCATAGTAGTGACAACTAACAGAAGACCTTGCATTCTTCTTAACAGTATAAGGATGGAATTTCTGTGGGTTGGAAAAAATATAATTGTTTTTAACATGGAAGTTCTTTCTTCTATTTACTTGCCAACACTGTGACACACGATGTCCTAGCTTTCCACAGGAATGACAGTAAACAGACGAATTTCTTTATTTGCCAAACACAGTTTCATTTCTGTATACATGGAAACTATCCTTTTTCATGATGTTACATTCATGCATCATGTGTCCATATTCTCCACAATTGAAACAAGAAACACTTCTTCTTCTTTTGGGAACAAATTTATTTTCACATGCTTTCAAATCATCATTTTTTAATATGTAACAATCATTCATCACATGTCCAACCCTACCACAATAAAAATAACACAGCAGATTTTCGGATATGGGCATGCTTCATGTGACTCTTATGAGCATCAAATTTCTCATTATGACTTTTAGGGCCATTTTGATAATTTGGTGAAGCATCAGATTTCTTGGTCCTAGGTTGAGCATGAACTTTAGACTTTGGTTTCTCAATAGAAGGGCCATTTGAAGTGTTGGAGGAACATGATGTATGCACAAAGGAAGTTTGTGTTTTCAAACCAAAAGTTTTCTTTTTACAGGGATCATACTCTAGACCTTCCCGTTGGAAATTCACCTTCGTCCCCAAGATTTTATCAAGATTTTCTTTCCCTTGGACAAATTTAGACAATGAAGCATTCAAATCACTGAGTTCATTTTCAAGAGATGAAACATGCAATTCATAGCTAGCTATTCTTCTTTACAAGAAATAATTCTTTCATTCAATGTAGCATTGATGATTCTGTAGCTTTCTATTTCCTGTTCCAGCATATTCACATTTTCAGATTCATGAACTTCCACATTTTTTCCTTTTTCAAGAGCTAACAACCTTTCAGACATGGTTGTGTTCAACTGTTTCAATTTTTCATTTTATTCTCTCATACATGAAATGATTTCTTCATGCTTTTTAATATCAATCAAGAAGGATTCATTTTCAGTTTTGAGTTTTGAGCATTTATCACATGAAGAGTTTTCATGAAAGGATTTTTCAAGACTTTTCAAATTACTTTCAAGCAAAGAAATATGAATCAACATCGCACTATTTTCTTTTTTGAGTTCTTTGTTTTCATTTACAAGATTCTGACTCATAGTTTCTATTTCATGAAGTTTTTCAAGTTCAGAACACTTATCACAAAAAACATTATCATGGAAGGTGTCTTTAGGTTTATTTTGAGCTTTCTATTTTCAGATTTTACCTTCTTATATTTTTCAAGCAATTCATCATAGAGGTCCAATAATTCTTCAAAGGAAATTTCATCGGTTTCAGAAGTTACCTCTTGATTTCCTTCACTACCAGAATTTACCTTAGAACTTTCTTTACTTGATGTGTCCACCTTATCAACTATGAAACACAGATCGTCCAGCTTTATCTCTTGAGCCTTGATCAAGCCAACCACGATCTCCTTCGCCGTTTCACATGAAGAAACAAATGGAAATATATCATTGTTCACAGCAACTTTTACTAAACTCAAGACTGTAATATTATCATGGTGCATCCGTTTATCCTCTTTAGACCACATGGTCTCATCTAAAGGCAGTTTGTTGGGACAATTATAAATTAACTTCCAGAGGTTAGGATTAATAGAATTGATCAGCCCACACATATTGCCTAACCATGAATCAAAATCATACCCAGTAAAGACAGGTAAACTATTCATTGAGATTTGATCAACAGAAAAATTCATGATTGTAGAATGCATTGGGATCTCTCTATAGATCGTTAGATCTAGGGACAGCAGAGCCTTGCTCTGATACTAATTGTTGGGTCCCGGAGTGCAGGGAAATGGATCTAGAAGGGGGGGTTGAATAGATCCCTCTAAAAATTATGTACAATTTAAAACTATCACCAGTTTCACACAGCGGAGACTGAATAATGACTTACTACCAGATAAAACTTGAACTGATCAATATGCAATGAAAGTACTTGGTTCAGAAGAACTCAAGGATCACATACAAAACTAACGCACAATGGAGTTAGATCGAATTCTTAAAAGCAGTTGAACAAAATTCTAGAGCACGAACAGTTAGATTGATTTATGTGTGAACATCAATGGCATGTAGCAATATATGTGCAAAACGTACAACCAATAAGTGTGTAGTGTGTGTAGAATGTACCTGTGATTGAGGTAGAAGACAAGGAAACAATCGCACAAATCAAAGCACAAGACACGGGAATTTTTAAGGTGGTTCGGGACTACGACGAGCTCCCTACGTCCACCCCTCACCAAAACCTGGTGAGGTTTCACTACTGGAAGACTAACACGGGGATAAATCCCCAACACGGAGCAAAGCTCCACAACACGCAGGTCAAGCCTGCACACACACGGGGACACGCCCCAACACACACGTAGAACAAAGCCTGCACACACACACGGGGATGAACCCCAAACCACCCTGGATCTGAAATCCAGCGGCACACACACACACACACAAACGCTCAGACACCCTGAGCCTGTGCAACCATTGCACAGATACATACACAAATGTATGTTTCAAAGTTAAGGAACAAAAGACTATAAAACATGATAACAAATGTAAGCTTAATAGCTTCTGTAGAACAGCATTTTGCCCGAATCTGATCCTCTGTTTTGGATCAGCAAATCGATAAGCCTCTTCTTCAACTTTTGAAGCTTCTTCTAGTAACACATGTGGCTTCTCCTTCTTCTTTGTTCTTCTTTCTTTCCTCTTCGTAGCCTCAACACCTTCTTCTCAGCTCCTTCTTCTTCTTCTCCTTCTGAACTTCTCTTCTTGGCGCTGGAACGAACTCACAAATATCTCTCTGCTTCTTCTGCTCGATCAACTCTTCATCGAAGGCCATTGCATTATATTTATAGAACTCAAGAAGAATTTTGGCCCTTGATCTTGGATAGACCTAATCTGAGTCCATTGATTTTCAGATTCCATATGAGCTTTTCGTGAATAAGAGAGAGAGAGAGAGAGAGAGAGAGAGAGAGAACAAATCAGCCCCTTTTGATTGGTCCAGGTGGAAAGTAAGGAATATTCTCCTTAAAGGAGTCTTCTGGAATGTAGCCTGGAGGGGTGCCACGTGTCCTCGGATACTATGCCAATTATTGGAGACCGAAGGCACGAGGTACACCTTGGTGAATCACGTGTTTGACTCTTTTTCTGCACTGGCGACCTATTTGTCACCCTTAATAAGTCATTTTTCACCTTTACACGGCATTTGTCAGCCTTAGTGATATAAGCCGTCGCCTTTGAATATTTTCTTCTCTGCTTAAGCCGTCGCCTTTACCTATTATTCACGTACCCTTGTGAGCCATTTTACACCATTACTCACCTATTTGTCACCGTTAACGCCCATTTGTCGCCCTTATTCTTCACTGCTAGCAAGATGCATCTGGCGGGCTTTAACTTGGCTGGCGTCGACTCCAAAACCTTATGGAGTCGACTCCACTACATCATTTTTCATGTCTTCAACGCTGTTGAGCATTTGTTTGCCTTACCAGCCATTTGTCACCATTGTGACTTATTTTTCACCCTTACGACCCTCTTTTTCACCTCTGTTCATCAGTTGACTCCCTTCAGAAGTGTTTGCCACCTTTGAATATACGGGTTGGCTGACTTTACCTCCGCAAGCTATTTTTCACCCGTGTAGACCTATTTGTCAGCCTTATCCTCTATTTGTCACCCGTATAAAGCTATTTGTCAGCCTTATCACTTGCTTCTTTTGGAGTCGACTTCTCTTCTTGAAACTTCTTCTTTTCGCCCTGTTCGACATTTGTCAGCACTGTGAAACTTCATATATGAAATCAAGTGATATAATCCATGAATGTAATATGCAAACTCGTTAAACAAATTCACATCATAAGAACTGAAATCCAATGATATGCATTTATGAAATCGCTTAAACATATAAAAGCTCAAAAGCCTCGTGAACTTCAACCTTGAAGCAAGTCATCTAAACTTTGAATCATAGTAACATTCATCTTCACACAGACATAAGCATTCATCATCACACAGACATAAGCATAGCAACATAGCAACATTCATCATCACACAGACATAAGCATAGGAACATAGCAACATTCATCATTAAAAACACACAGTCATAAGGTTTAGTTATCATCAAAATCCATATGCAAGACACACAACAAAGGCTAGCCAACACCTCTTGAGAGCTTGACCTTCTTGGCATATTCCCCATGTCATCTTCTTCGCCTTGCTTTAATCTCTTCAATTCTAAGAGAATCTCCGCCTCTTCTAGGAGTATGGTGGCCTCAAAAGTAGAGAAGAGGAAGGTGTGGATTTGAGGGTGCCATATCTCAATAAGAGCACCCATAGCGGCCCAATCAAGGTGGATCTCGTGGTAGTGTTTGGCATGGGCAACTAGGCCTAAGAGATGCCACTTAGATAAGATGGACCTCATGTCAAGGGTAATTTTGGAGATAAGAAGGGTAAGCCAAGGTATCTTAGAAAATCTCCTAGGGCTCGAAATAAGTGGATAATCCTGAAAATTTAAAAAAAGAGAGAGAAAAGAAAGAAAGAAGGAGAATAACATAGAAATCAGAATTTGCTGAAAATTGAATTAAAAGGGGAGATAAGAAACAAGAAAATTGATACTCACATGCTTAGCCTCGATTCTCCTAGTCACATGGCCTTCAATCTCGGTGATTCTTTGGAATCCAAACTTGGTTCTCTTCAAAGGGCGTTGGAAATTCTCCATCTCTTCCCTGTTTTTTCTTGTTGCCTAAAGCTCATTGTTCTTCCTGTTCTTCCCTGATTCTCCTTGCCTTGAATCGCTTTCTTCACCTCTTGGGGCCTTTGGATCACTTGTTTGATGCATGGAGGAGCCTAGGGGGTGCTATTTATAGAGAGGAGAGCTCAACTCGCTGGAATAGCTCGAATTCGAGTAGGATTTGGCAATATAAAGCTTGTTCCGAGCAAGAAATGGAACGTTGCGACGGGAAAGAATTCGCGTCCAGGGCAGTAGGCGCAAACTCTTTAATTAATGTCTAGGTCGCAGACGTAAATTCTTTAATTAACGACCACATAATAGATGCCAATTCTTTAAGCTAAAGCATGCATGTTAAACTTGCGCCCCTGTACAAAGGCACTAATTCTTGAAGTGTTCACTGCAGTTTAAATTCTAATGTCCTAACTGATTCCGGTGAACTCCATTTACATTCTCTATATAAATTGCAATATTTTGGCTAAAATTGTCAGACTAACATCTTTGAGCGCAGGAAATTAAGCTTCATGCAGGTTACGAAGGCGCTCTGGTCTTTCTTCATGGTGACATCTCTTCCTTATCCCCTCCTGTATGCATTTTTACTATATGTTATCTACATTATTAAAGCATATCAAGGACCTTGTGGCTTTGATAAACCTGGAACTTGAGTTCTCCCTCAACAAAAAAAAAATAGTGATAGTTCCAGGGGAGTCTTAGTCGCACAGATAGGCCGTTGAGTCGTCCAAGGCTAGGGACGACGGTTCCACTTTCTAAGTTGATGCGCGAATAAATGGGCTTTGACTTAGTGTCACCTTAGAAAGTGGAGTCCTGACCTAGTCTACATAGCTTAGCAATATTATCCTTGATTATTTTCTATTTTTAGTTTGTTTTACTTTTTCTTTTAGCCCAGCATGCATCATATAGGAATTTGATTTAACCGCTAAAAAATCATCATATTAAATCAGTAATGAGGGCCACTAGCTCTTGATTTGAGTTGACATGAGATATTCCATTCCAAATTGAGTACTATGTTCTCCTTGAAGCCGCTTAGGCTGATTCCTTGAAAGCACATTTGATTGGATTCTCACCTTCACCCTTTTGCTTGAAATTCACCTTGGTTGTAGCACGTCCACATTGGCTGGTAATCACTCTCCAACGGTGGAGTTATTTTCTCTTTCCTACCGTGCCCACGTGTACATTTTATTTTGACTTTTATCCAGGCAATTGTTGCTTTCTAGTAATCATCTGGAGTCGTTTCACTTAGAACCATGGAAAGATTTCTAACACTTAGTGTTGAAGGCGTGCCACATCACACCATGGCATCTACTTTTCAGTCCGTTCACACTCCATTCCGCTTCATTGCATTGTCATTCCGCTTTTCTTTATTCTTATTCCACTACACTTCATTTTGTCTCACTCCCCTACAAAGCAGACGCCAAGGCGGGACAGCTGTAGACACGCCAAAATTAGCACTAGGATGAGCAAATCTCATGTCACATCATAATGCCCCAAAGTAAAGTGGACTTCATTACTGGTTCAATAAGATGGTTTTTCTATTTTTCAGGACATTTTTAGAATTAACGTCTGTGACCTAGACGCCAATTTCAAGAATCTGCGCCTTTGCAGAAAGGCGCTAATTCCTTCCTAACGTGTGTTCCTCCTCATTTATTCGAATTAAGAATTAACGTCTTGGGCCAACACGCCAATTTCAAGAATTTGCGCCTTCATAGAGAGACGCGTGCTAAGTCAGCTGATGTTAGGTCGGTAGACTTCCTTTTTAGTCGATGTAGATTAATTAACGTCAATATACTTGACATGAATTCCTTCCATTGTTTGAATTTTAATTCAAATTAAAATTCAAGATTTCAGGGAATTTGCGCCTCTTTACGGAGGCACATATTAATTAACGTCCAGATCTTGGACGCTAATTCCCCTGCTATTTTGGATTTCTGTTTGAATTTTAAATTCGTATTTCAAAAGAATCAGTGCCTCTCTATGAAGGCACTAATTAATTAACGCCATGGTCCTGGACGCGAATTCTAGTTTTTAATTTTGGAAACCTTTTTACTTCCGTATTTTGTCCAAGAATTTGTGACGTCGGCACCGGGCGCTAATTTAAGTAACGTCAGCTACACTGATGCCAATTCCGTTCCGTGTCCGGTTCGATCGCAACTTCCTCTGCATGGCTTTTTCGAGCATGATTTGGATATGAGACCTTCGAAGGAAGGTGATCCACGTCGTGGACCTGTTTCCTTCTTCTAAAACTCATTAGAACTAGAATTTTTGTCCTATAAATAGCCCATCGGAGCTCCTGGTTTAAGGCTACGAATGAACGAACGAGTGAATGCTTTTGAGAGTTTATAGAGTTTATACAAGAGCTTTGAGAATTTAAAGAAGAGTGTTGAAAGAAGGTTTTGAATAGGCTTTGAGCGTTTAAAGTCTGAAAGAGGGAGGAGTTCCATGAGCTCCCTTTCTCTCTGTTCCGGTGTTGAAGAAGAAGCCGTCTCCTCTGCAGCAAGAAGAACCTCCTAGAATTCTGCCTTGGATTTTGGAGGACCACCTCCATTTTCATCACTCTTCCCTTAGTTTAATTTTCTTAGTTTAATCTGCATTGCATTCATCCGTCCCTAGCATCCTCTGCTAGGATATCTTTTTGTTACTTAGCATTCATCTCCTTCCCTCCCTTAATCTTTAAGGGGTTTAAAACAAACACATAAGGTGTGTTCATGTCCACGTTCTTTCATTCTCATTATATTGAGGATTGATACTACACCGTCAATATTCTAATACATTCTCTCTTTGTTTGTTTGTTCATCTTTTTCAAGGGTAATCAAAGTAAAGACCCTCTTCATCGGCCGGTCGATTGAACGAGAAAGTGGAATCTGCACATCTCCCCGCTTCACAAGGTATTTGCGATCACTCCCTTATATTTTGAGGTAACACCTCTGGCGATCACACTCCTTTAGCCTCTACATGCTCCCTTACCCCACCTTCCCTTTATTTCCCTTAGTTAACTAATTTCTCCCTTTCTTTTTTTTACTCTCTTTGTGACGTTCACAACGTCGAGCATGCTCAACGTCGTGCTTGCCTGTGAAGACAATGCAGTCATGAAGCCCATGTATTACATTAGCAAAGCACTCCAGGGGGCAGAGTTCTAGTACTCTTGAGCAGAGAAGTTCACCCTTGCCTTGGTGACAGCCGCACGAAAGCTGCGACCCTATCTTCTCTCCCATTTGATCATGGTCCCCGCGGATCAACCCCTACGCTACGTTCTCCAAAACCCAGACGCATCAGGGAGATTGGTCAAATGGGCCATTGAGCTGGGAGAGTTTGACATCCGCTTCCTCCCGAGGATAGCCATCAAAGCCCAGGCGATGGTAGACTTCATCGATGAGTGCACACTTCCCACCGAAGGAGACGACATCTCACCCTCGAAGGCTACCTAGGAACTATACATGGATGGATCGTCGTACTCGAGTGACAGTGGAGTTGGATTAGTCCTTTCCTCGTCAGAGCATATCGAGTTCTAATACGCTTTGTGCTTCAACTTGCCGGCTACAAACAATGCGACTGAGTACGAAGCCCTCATCTTCGGCATCAACATGGCCAAGCACTTGGGAGCCCTCCACCTGTGAGCCTTCAGCGACTCGCACTTGGTCGCCAGCCAGGTCAAGGGAGAGTACGAAGTCAGGGAGCCAACCGTGGCCAACTATCTTCAGAAGGTCAAGGAGGCCTCTTTAGGCCTCGCACACTTCGAGATAGTGCAAATCCTAAAAGTGGAGAATGCTCAAGCAGACGCCCTATCCCGCCTCGCCTCATCCATAACCCCGACGAGCTCCAGGTAAGTCCTGATCAAAGAGCTCTAGCTATTGAGCATCGGGGGGGCTAGACCCACAAGTCAACGCCATCGAGCATGAGTCATCTTGGATGGTCCCCATCCTGGACTACCTCTGTCGACAACAACTCTCCGAAGACCACTCAGAGGCAAGGTGGGTAAGGACCTAGGCCACTCACTTCACACTCATCAACGGACGCCTCTTCAGGGGTACACACTCCTCACCCCTCCTCAAGTGTTTATTCCTCACCGAGGCTGAGCAAGCCATCCGTGAAGTCCACGAAGGGATCTGTGGCAACCATGTTGGGGGGTGAGCACTCGCCAAGAGTCTACTCTGACAAGGTTACTGGTGGCCCACTATGTAGTAGGATTGCCTCAGCTACGTCCAGAGGTGCGATCAATGTCAAAGGTTTGGTCATCTTCACCACCAACTCGCAACTCAGCTCCACACCTTGATGTTTTTTTTTGTGTAACCCTACCTAGGTGTAACAGGAGAGTGCACCCCCTATCAAAGATAGGGAGAAAGCCGCTCCACCATCACCACACTAGGAGATAATTTTATTGAATATTGATGACGAGGAAACAGTTACATCATCCGGATGCTAGGAAGGCCTAGCTTATCCAAGCGAACAATCCCCTTCACATGCTTAGGGAGTTGTTGCAATGAAAGGAAGAAAAGATTACATTTTGTATCACAAGCATAATTGGCCAATGAATCAGCCACTTGATTAGCTTCTCTATAAATGTGGCTGATTGAGTCTTGAGTAGATAATAAAGTCCATATTTCTCTCATATAGCCCATAATCTTCCATGGACAAGGAATCTTTCGGTTAACCACATGCACAAGGGTTTGAGAATCACATTCAATGAGAGCTGGTAAGGATGAAGAGGCTTTGAGGAATTTTAGGCCATCCATGATAGCTCTGGCTTCAGCTATGACACAATTGCTCTGGGCATAATAATGAGAAAATGCAATTATAGGATTACCAAAAGCATCTCTAACCATTAGACTGCCAGACTTGTAGGAACCAGACCCGGGTAAAAGATAGATTATGGCAGCCTTCGGCATTACTACTCAGTCCAAAATGAACTTGCCATTTATGCCGATTAAGTAGTTACATCCGCCTTGGCCTTACCTCAAACTGAACACAGATGGAGCCTCAAAACAAGCTGGTATCTCGGGAGGCGGTGGAATGGTTTGGATGTAGCCCTGTCCCTTCGTAGGGGAGTGGACATCCTCGATCCCTTCCTAGAGGCCTAAGGGTAAAAGAAGTTCTTGATCGTCACCATCGTCTACTTCACCAAGTGGGTAGAAGCAGAAGCGCTCGTCAAGATCACAGGTGAGGCGTCTTGGAAGTTCGTCCTATGAAGCATCATCTGCCAGTTTGGGATCCCTTGGGTCCTCACCACTAACAATGGTCGACAGTTTGACAACGCCTTCTTCCAAGGGAAGTGCCCGGAACTGGGAATCTAAAACCACTACACGTCGGTGGGGCACCCTCAGGCCAACAAACTAGTGGAGAACACGAACCGGACTCTCCTACGTGGCAGCAAGACACACTTGCAGCAAGCCGACGAGCCGTGGGTGGACATGGTACCCAGTGTCCTATGGGCACACTGCACCGCCGCTTATGTGGCAACCAATGAGACCCCCTTCCACCTGGCGTACAGGGTGGAGGTAATAATTCCAGTGGAGATCTCCAACCTCACTCTCAGAGTAAACTAGATCGATGAGGCGCACAACAATCGGGCACTACGGGAGAACTTGGACCTACTATCCGAGGACAGAGAGCGGACGCGAGCACGCCTGATCGCCTACCAGCAACGGTTTGCCCAATACTACAATGCTCGGGTGAAGGAACACCTCTTCCTCCCTGGTGACCTAGTTCTACTGTGTGCCAGTGTCGCAGAACCCTGAGGAAGCTACCTCCCAACTGGGAAGGCCCATACAGGATCAGAGAGGTGCTTGGAAAGGGGGTGTACAAGCTCACCACACTCAACGGCCAAGAAGTCCCTTGCACCTAGAACTTTGTAAACCTAAAGGCCTATTATCAATAAGAGGTCAGGACCCCACTTCTTTGTAATGTCCCTTCTTATTTACAGGGACCCTATGGGTAGTGCCACGCTTCTAAGAGAGAGACTAACTAGCCAGCTCCCCCGAGAGACCTGACTACCTAGCTCCCTCCAAAACGATAGGTAGTATACTGGTATTTAATACCTCCCAGACAAAGGCCAACTAGTTCACCCCTGACTGGAGAGAAGAACATAACAACCCCTCGGAAACAAAGTTTCCGAACTTACGTCTGTTGGAAGGCAAATCGAGCCGCTTGCTAGAGTCAGGCCGAAAAACCCCAATAACGGGGGACCAACTAGTCAACTCCTTGGGGAGAAGTGACCAACTGGCCCCTCAAAACAACAGACTCTCGTTCGTCGGATAGGCAAACCACATCACTCGCCAGAGCTGGCCAAGAAGCCCCAATAACGATGGGCCGAGAGGCCCTCGGAACGACGAATTGACGGTGGACCATATGCCACTTGGCAGAGCCAGGCCAGGATCCATCCAGTCAAGAACATCACGATGGACGACATGCCACTCGCTAGAGATAGGCAAAGATCCATCAAGTCAAGAATATGACGATGGACTACATGCCACTCGCTAGAGCCAGGCCAGGATCTATCCAGTCGACACACTTAGAGCTAACAAAACCCAGTAGAACTGAGGTTGACTAGCCCAAGTGTAACAATTGCGTCCCCTTAGGACTCTTGTAACACTGTACATTCAACCACGAAAAGAAAGAACAAAGACTAAAGTGTAGCAAATCGCATAAGCAAGAAAGAGGGGAATAGAGGAGAACCATTCATTGCGTAAAGAAGGAGGGGGAGTATAAATAGGTCTTAGTCATCGGACTCAGGCCCAAACATATCAGGGGGGAGACTCAACACACCCTTCAGGTCATACACTCGGTGGACCTTGTACAGAACGACCTGCCAACCCGATAGGTAATCCCTCTGGAAGGTATCTGATTCCTCTTTCGCTTAAGAGCCCCGCGAGGTCAGAGACGGACAGGCGCCAGGTAGTGGCTCTTCCTAAAGGCAGGGATGCTTGGAAGACTCCTCACCCTCACTCGATGAAGACCCCGACGCTTGGTGTGACATCCATTGTAACGACTCAGATTTTTGGATCAGGAATATGTTGGTTTCAGAGTGTTTCCGCAGGTTCCGGATATGTTTTATAATAAAAATTAGAATATTGCATATTGAGCCTTTAGATCCCCAAATTTTGAGAAATAATATGTTTTCGGGCTCCGTAACATTACAGGCGAGTTGTGTGTTTTTCAAGGATCGAGTTGGGCCGTCCGTGTTGGAACGGCCAATCGACCCCTGAGGGTCAGTCGACCGATCCCTTGCTGGGAGGTCGATCGACCCCGAGGGTAGGTCGACCGAAACCCAGTCCTTTTGCCCCTTTTGGCCACCAGTCGACCCGATTGAGACCCTTTGGTCGACCTTTGGTCCCGTGGATGTCCCGGACACCCTGTGGGGACCGAACTTGTATTTTTGGGTGTCCGGAGGAATCATTATACCTCTATTAGCATGCTCGTGTGGTTTTGAGGGTCCGGGTGACCCCGTATATCTCGGGCTTTTTCGTTGTGCTAGTTCGAGTCATCGTGTACCTGAATATGTGCGCAGGGCTGTTCCCGCATAGTGTTGGTTTCCTCAAAAAGTGGTTTTCGCGAGGGCCATGTGAATGGCCAATGACTGTGAGTCCCGTGACCCAGCCAGGGTTGCTGGGGGCTTTCTAGTCTTCCTTAGAAAGGCAATGAACCCGGTGGTTGTAAGCCGCCTCGTGAGTTCTTTTGCTCGTGATTTCTGGATTCCAATTTAGGGTGATTTGACGGCATGGAGCCATCCTGTATAATGGCCTTGGGATGAGTCGCGTGACTCTATGGCCATTGGATTAGCGAGTCTAGCTAGTTGTCTTGATTCTAGCGGCATCGTGCCACCTTGTGTTTCGTGATACTTGTGATGGGCGCGTGCATAGCCCATCAGTACTCTAGTGTTTTCCTCTCTGTTGAGAGTTCCCACGTCTAGTGACTTTCCCCCGCTAGTCGTAGCTTGCCTAGGCATACGTGTGCCGACCCACCAGGGAGTAGTGGAGAGCTAGACCTGGTAGAGACGGTTTGGGGCTGGTTTTCGTAGGGCCTCCCACTGTGGCGACTCAAATCCGGGCCATGAGGAAAACCAACCAGAGGGCCTGACGTAGCACAGTCAATCAGTGTGTGCACACGTGGTTGAGGACTATGGGCGCATGCTGACGAGCATGACCCCGACCAGACCCTTGTCTCCGGTTATTTATACGGTGTCTTAGTTTCTGCCTGGGACTAGTGGGAAGACACCTGAGGCGCGTACTAAGTCGTCAGTGGATGCAACCGATCTTGCTTCTAGTGGGTAGGTTCTCCTGTCACGTGACGCTTGACTCTCGTGACTCGTGGTTTTGGTTTTCGATAGTGAGGTCGTGGTCTCCAGGTGACTACCGTGTGGTGTTTCCGACGTTTAGGTCGAGAGTTCCCGATAGAGTTACCGAGGTCTTACCCGTAGACAGTGTAGGGTTCATGACGGCAAGGTCGTGACTGTACTCTTAGACCGCGTGGTCTTGGTTGGGCCTTCGTCAGCGAGGACGAGCCTTCACGATAGAGGTGTCGTCGGTAGTGTAGCCATAGTTTTACCGGTGGTTCGGCGGTCCCGACTATGAGATCGGAGTTCACTTTTCATTGCCGTTAGGATTAGCTTAGAGAGCCATGGTTTCACCGACTGCCGTCATTACTATTCTTGTCACGGCTGTTACTTCTGTCGTTATTGTTGCTGTCGCTGCTCCTATTGCTATTGTAGTTGCTATTATCGATGTTATCGTTGTTGTTTATTGTCGTTGTTTCGTGGTGGGGATCCGCAAGACCCCTACTGAGCTAATAAGATGAGACCCACCCCTGTCTTTTTAGATGTTACGGTTCCACCTCGAGGTTCGGAGGTGCAGCGCAGAGGTTCATAGTTGCCACTTGCTAGGGCCAGGGACGTACCTGGCGATTGAGTACGTTTCTTTCCCTGTAGACTATACTTTGTGCACTGGACTCTATAGTTAATTTATTAATTAAAAATATAATTTATTTACTGTTATGTAAACAGTTAATTCTGTAATTATTTCCTGCATTATTTTAAATTTCATTGTACTTCCACAACACCCAAATAACCCTTCTGAGCTTTTCGGCTTGTAGGTGACGGGTCAGAATTTGAATGGTATCGGGTAATTTCATGTATCCGGATCTTGGGTCGTTATAGAGTGCGCCCAGCTCAGACTCATTGCTTACCAACAACGGCTGGCATAATACTATAATGCCCGAGTCAGGGGCACCACTTCCTCCCTGGCGATCTCATACTGCGTCGGGCTAGTGTCACCGACCCCAGAGCCATTGCAGGGAAGCATGCCCCAAACTGGGAAGGTCCGTACCGAGTGATAGAAGTGCTCGACAAAGGGGCATATATGATGTCAGCCTTAGATGGGCGAGAAGTTCCACGCACTTGGAATTCTGTAAAGCTTAGAACATTTTATCAATAAATGGTAAGAGTTGCTCCTTCTCGCCACTTCATCCAGCACCAATGAGTCATGCCCCGAGTTCAACAGTTGGTGGCTTCCAAGCCTCCAAGAGGCGAGCAGTCGTGCTCCCCTCCAAAAATATCAAGGGTGGCTCTCGAGCCTCCAAGAGGCGAGCATCCACGTTCCTCTCAAAAACCATGGTGGCTATCCAACCTCCAAGAGGCGAGCAGTTATGCTCCCCTCCAAAATTACCAAAGCTGGCTTCCGAGCTTCCGAAAGGCGAGTGTTCGCGTTCCCCTTGAAAACTATGGTGGCTATCCATCCCCCAAGAGGCGAGCAGTTACGCTCCCCTCCAAAATTGCTAAGGGTGGCTTCTGAGCCTCCAAGATGCAAGCATTCACGCTCCCCTCGAAAACTGTGGTGGCTATCCATCCTCCTAGAGACGAGTAATAATCTTCTCCTCTTCGGGAGATAGACGTACACTCACCTCCAAATTTGATAAGTGTAGCTTCCAAGCCTCCAAGAGGCGAGCAATTGCGCTCCCCTCAGAAGTTACGACTGCTACTCAGCCCTCTAGAGGCACGTAGGAACCCCCTAACGACTTAGCCTACTCTACGGGGTGGACAAGCATTTCTTTTGAAGACAATAGAAATAACCTGACAAGACTGCTTAAAAGCGTGGCGTCTCGTCCCTAGAGCACAGCCCTAACCTAGCCGTGAACAAGTCCTAAAGAAGTTGGCTACCACAGTAAATCTCTCTAAGCAGAAGTAGGGACCAAGGGTAAGCACACACAAAACGAGACGAATAAAGAAAGAATGCCCTTTTATTCATGGCAGGGAAGTACATAAGACATCAATCGTCGTCTTTAGAGTTATATGAGCGGCTAAGGAGCCCTAGCAACCCCTCCTCATGCCGAAAGTGGGGGGACACCAACGTCATCGTGGCCCTCATGCCATCGCAGTGACCATCGTACCAACCCCATGCGAAGTCCTCATTGTCGTCATCTTGCTCAGCGGGTGCCACCGAAGGGGGATCAGACCCTGCTGGAGTGCCTGTAGTGGGACCAGCACCCTTGGGGGGCTCGCTCCCCATTTCGGCCAGAGTGGGGTCAAACTCCATTGCAACGTTGATAATAGGACCGAGACCCTTAGGGGGTTCGCTCTCCGGCTTCACCGAAAGGGGGTCAGACTCCACTGTGACACTGGTGGACATGTAGAGGCCCTTAGGGGACTTATCCCCGACGGAAGAAGCAGGAACTTGCTAGGACATGGCCATGAGGAAGCAAAGATGAACTAGAAGCAAGAGGTAACGAGTGCCTCGACAGGACCTCGAGTTCCTAATACTTACAGAAGGGGCCACCCCTCCTCAAAGAGTAGTGGCGGATGACTTCCTGCCGACGGCATTCAACCTTCCTCAGGGAACCCAAACATTGCAAGGAAGCATGGGCCTGTTAATAGCAAGCAGATAAAAAGAAATCAAGCAAGCGTCAAAAAAGGAAAGAAACAGAGTCCATCAAACATCCCATAAGCAGAGAAGAAGTAACAGAAGAAGATTTTTTATTGATGTAGGGGGGTACAAGGGTTCACTCGTCCTCCTTGGGATGGTACAGGCCGGGGGTGAGCTTGAGCACCCCCTTTATACAGTAGAAGCGGTGAACCTTCACCAGGGTGTTACGCCAGCCCTGGAGATACCCCCTCCGGTAGTCGTTAGATTTGCCGCTGGTGCTGGCGTCGCCAGTTGAAGACGAGGCAGGCGCTAGGAGGGCCACCTTCCGGAAGCATGGCCATTTAGGGGAAGGCTCTCCCGATGAAGGCTAAAACTTCTCGGACGACATCATTTTAGAAAGGGTCTTGCAAGGCGAAGGGAGGTGTTGAGTGCCTCCAAGATCCCTCATAGGTCTCCTACTTATAGGAGATGAGCGAAGTCTCCAGAGAGGGTCAGGGATTCCCGTCCTCTCCTGATTCGATGGGAAGCAAGGCGATGGGGATCCCGAGAATTGCGCCCTTCAATACCCCACGCCTCCTGATAGAAGTTTGACCGTCGATTCATCCCCCAAGGGAGTTTAAATGATGGAAAGTGGCCCAAGTCCCTATCAAAGACAAAGGGATACTAGCAAGACAGGACATCTAAGGAGCAAGGTAAGCACACTTCATTTCTAGCAAAAAGAGTATAGAGGAAGGGCTACACCTGCTCAGGCATACCCAAGGGTTACAAAAAAAAAGGAAAAAGGTACGCCGGAGGCCTCTAACAGTGCGAGTGCTTCACCCTAAAGTGCTCGCCCCTTCAGCTGCCTGGGCAGGCACTGAGTCTTGGGCTTCGCGTGCATCTACAGGCGCTGTCCCTAGTGGTGGAGGGTCATCTGTCAAGACGATCAACTCCTGACCAGCTGGATGTTCAGCCCCTACGTCTTGCTCTGCCGTGCTCTGCTCCTCCTTGCCCTGGTCACCCTCGGGCTTGAACGGTGTCAGAGGCGATAGAATAGGCACCAGGACCCCCGTGGCATCAGTAGCCGCCTGAAGAGCTACCGCCCAACCATCCTTGAAGCTGACGTCCCTCGCCGGACCATAGACCTTGACGGCGGTAGCATTCAGTTCATCCTCGTATTATGAGGACTCTCGGAAGCGCTCAACAGCCTTCTCGCCGGCCATCGTCGCCTCTGCCCTGGCTGTGGCGACCGCTGTATTGAGCTCTGTAATCTTGGCCATTGCTGCCTCTGCCTCCTTCCTCGCCAGGATGGCTGCACCCTCCAACCCAACTGCCCATTCCTCCGCCACCTTAGCACGGGCTTTCATCTACCTCCAGGTGTCTTTAGACGCTTGGTCCTGCACCCAGAAGGCATCCCGGTCACGCTCGACCTCCGTCAATAGGCGCCCTTAGGACTCTAGGAGCCCCTGGAGACCAACGTGATTAGTCCTCACCCTCTGAAGCTGAGCCTCCAGCGACGACCGCTCGATACTGTTGTCAGCTAGTTGCCGATCAGCCTCGCAGAAGTGGACTCCCCACATGCCAAGGGCCCGAGCCATCGAGTACAGGTTCCTAGCCGACAGACTGAATAACTCTCCGTCGATCCTCGGGGAGAGGGTCGCCGAGCGCTCCCTTGGCTTTAGGGACTTCTCTATCAGTGTGCAGGCCTCCATTTGGTAGGTATGCATCCTCGGGGCATCCTCGACCGGAGGAGAGCTAGGATCGGCAGCAGGGCGTGAAGTTTCGCTCCTTTTGGTTGGATCCTCGACATGAATCGATGGACCAGCCCCCATTTGCAGTAAGCGGATGGAAGGGGATGGTACTAACAGTTGGACCTCTACCGGTTTGGTCCTGGTGGCTGGAGGAGTAGTGGATCGCGGAGGCGGAGGTGTCCCAGCATGGGGTGGCTCGACGATCGCCCGGTCGACGATGACTTTCTTCTTCTCAAGGCAGCGCTGGTGATCCATCGCCACCACGGCCCTAAGATCAACTCGCCGGCGCTTGTCCCCGGCCATCAGCGAGACCTCGACAGGTGCATTCATGTAACAACCCGGTTTCTTATAAAAGTTAATTTAAATATTTATAAAAGATAATTAAAATGACTAAAGTGAAAATCAAAGGAATTATAATAAGTTTTAATCTAATGGGTCAATAATTGAGGCTTAATGGGCTAAAAGGCTTAAATTAATCTCAAAAATTTGAAATTTCTAAAATCCTTGTTTTAATTAGGCTAATTTGGTTTAAAACTAACCCTAATGGACTAATAACCCCAATCAAACCCTAATCCACTAAGGGGAGGTCAAACCAAACCCTAACTCTAATTCAATCTAGATGGGGTAGGGCGGCCCTAGATATAGATAGAGATCATGATTTTTGGAGTTCTTCCCTATCTAGGCTACCTTGACCTAATTAGGACTCTTAGATGCTTGAAATCCTATAAATAGGACCCCATAGCCTCTTTGGTCGACCTTAGTTCATGGGAGAAGGCTGCTGGGTGTGGGAGGATCGATCTAGAAGGAGGAATCGAGGGTTTCTTCAGGGCGTTCGTCGGTTTTCATTCTTCTTTCTCTTCTTCCTAATCTAGCTTAAGGTATGTGATCTCTCGAGCTAAACCCTAAATTAATGTGGTGCGGACACCCGAGCGCATGCGAGACACGCGCCGGCGAGCCACCGGTACCGCACGAGGAGCACGACTCGAGCCGCCTCAGCATCCCTATGGCTCGGAGACAGTCTGGAGGTTCCCCACTGAGTCATAGCATTTATCATATTTTTGGGGATTTTTATTTGTGTGTAATGTATTTTATTTTCTTGCGTCAGTGTGTAATTTAGATAGTTCGAGGGGCTTATTTGTAAAGTGGGACCCCTGGGCCCCACGGGACCCCCAGGGCCCCTCCCATTGATCCACCTCAGCCTTAGGGCCCCAAGTGGGGTTAGTCAACATGTCAAATGGAGGCTTCTAGATAGGTGGGCCAAGTGGGGGACAAGTGGCTTGGAAAGTCCAAGTTGGCCACCCACCCCACCTACCAAGTCCACCCTCCACCTCCTTGGTCCAAGGGCCGCCCCCCCCCCTTAAATTTTTTAATGTTTTTTGTGTGTGTGTGTCTCATGCCATCCCAGCCCTTCATCTCCCACTCCTAGATCCTACGGTTGTGGATGGATGTGAGATGTAACATATTTAAGCTTGTATTTTCCATTTTAGTAGAATTAATGCCATTTGAATTGAAGAAAAGCTTGAAGCTCCAGCCTTGGTGCGCCCCCTTCTCCTCTCCCTCTCCCCCTTGAAGCTGTGAAGGCTTCCGTCTGGTGGTGAGACTCCACCCTATCAGTTCCGGTCGCCGCCGCCGCCGCCACGAGCCGCCACCGCACCGCCATCGCCATCAACGGAGTTCTGCCTGTGCAGTACCACAGGAGGTTCCATGAATTTCCTGTCTCAGCCCCGAGCTCAGATAGATCTGGAGATTTTAGTGGGTGTTCCAGAGGTGTCAAGGACATCCCAAAAATTTTGGTTTGCCATTCAGATCTCGTTTCATATTTTTTGATTTTCGTCCACTCTTCCATTTTGGTTCTGCCAGAGTTCTGTCCAGATTCATCCCCGCCCTGAGTTTCATGCCTTAGATCCACCTTTTGATTTCTGCTAGTTCGCCCAATTTTATTGGAGGTTCCACCCATCCACCCCTTCATGCACATTTTTTCTCAATTTTTGGTTCGTCCATTTCATGTTTTCTAAAAATCGTTCTCAGTCCCAGCTACAGTTCTGTCCCCCTGTTCCCAGATCCGACCACCAGTCATCCCAAAAATCATAGTAAATCACCACCACCTCCAAATCAAATTCCAAAAATAGTCCCAGTTCCGTGGTTTGATACCCTACAACTTTGAAGAAGAGCTCAAGAGCTGAATCGGAGGTTTACTAGGCAGTCAACGGAGGTTCTCAGACAAGTACCCTGCAGATCTGAGATTTCGGTTACTGTACAACAGGGACTTGTAAATTCAATAAAGTTCTGATCCTACTAGATCCAGCAGATCTCTCTAGGTCTAGATCGAAGCATTTGAAGAGAGCTTTCCAACGATAGCTCATGCGTCCCGATCCGACGTCGGGATTGCTCGCAGTGGCCGTTTTCGCCGGAGCGCGCGCCGGAAGCCAGCAACCAAAATCCGTGGACAGCTAGTTCATCAATTGGGAATCGGGGCCGATCGACCCCCGATCGGTGTTCCCGGCCGACCGCCGTCCGTGGAGGCGCGCCACCAGGGGTCCCCATCACAGTGGGTCCCACCCCCACAGATCCGGAGGACAGCGCCGTCCGTGGGCCCCACAGGCCCGTAGAAGCTGCCGTTCGGAAAGCACGAAAACGCGGAGTTCGGCACCGCCAGGCGACATCAAGATGCTGCCTGTCAACCCGAGTTGCGTGATTCCCGGGCTCCACATGTGACATTTTACCTCCCTGCGTGGAGTGGGTCAAATTATTGTATTGCTGTAATATTGTTTAACCGAGAGTCCGTGATTCGGTCGGGGTTGTCTTCGCCACGCCGGGTGGGTGGAGGTAATGGTCCGAACCTCTTGGCGTTCATTTGCTTAGCTAGTATACGGTCTTTTGTCGCTGCCGAGAGTGTAGGTACTAGCCCGTGTGTCCATGTCACCGCTGTGAGAGCGAGAGTGACCCGTCCCGTGACTCGATCCGAGTCCGGAAGTTGAGTCGGACTACCCTTGACCTCCGCCGGTTCCTTAACCGCGCACGGTCCGCGCTTTCCCTCGCTTGGGACGACGAGTGAGCTTCCACTTCTGTTAGCGACGTTTTACCACTAGGAGCTCGTAGTGTCGGGCTTAGTGTCTCCCTGGTGTGTGCTGCTGGTCGCGTCTTCATCTAGAGTCCGAGGGTGGCACCTAATAGTGTCGTCTCCCGTGTCCGTCCCGCATCATAATGAGTCAAACATGTTCATCCGCATGTCCTCTTTCTTTCTACATCATTTTGCCCAATTTATATGGGCTGTATTGCATGAATTTCATGAGTTATAGAATGTATATCGCCATTTTAGGGTTTTCTCGTCGGAACGGTTCTCGGTTTGTAGTCGCAGCCCACCCAAGAACTGCGTCTCTGAACGCGGTGGGCCGATAGACTGCGACCTAGTACTTAAAATTTATTTTAAATTATTATATCTGTCTATATCGTGGTTCCCTCCTTGACCGCGTTCTTCATATCGCGGCGTGTCTGACGACAGTGTTCTCGCACGGGTTTCCAGGAACCCTAGTGCCCAGTCCAGCATGATAAGTGATTGTTAGTGAGTCTAGATGCACGATTTCACGCCTACATGTTATCTGAACCAATTAATGAATCTAGGGAATATGTTTTAACCCAAAGTTCTCTAAGTTCTCGAGTTTTGCTCTTAGTCCCATTGATTCTATACTTTCACCCTATCTCTAATGATCATGTCATATTAAAGGAGTAGTTAACTTCTTGATAGCCTGAAATTGACTCGTGATAGCATGTTTTAATTTATTTGCATGATAGTTCTATTGATTGTGGATTCATGATTTTATCTTAGGATATATCATGAAGATATTATTTTTAAGGTTTTTGTCACTCTGGTGACATTCGCCTACCGCTTGCTATTTGTTTTTGTAGCGTGATAGGAACACATAATTATTGGTGAAGTTAGAACCCTCCGCTAGATATTCCTTCCGCCTAGACTGGAACTTTCTTCATCGAGGCCTCCGTAAGTCTCTACGAGCCTTGAATTCCCACAAGGACGCCAAACTAGTTGTACCATAAAAATCCTATAAACCTTTGGAATCCTCGTCATACTATGTAGGATAGGGTTCAACTGGCCTTTGGACCCATAGAGTGGGGTTCTGTCCGGGCTCTATCAGCTCTAATCTGAATGTGGCCTACACAGTGACCACGCTCATCTTGCTCGCGGTTGTTACCCTGACCGCGTTCTGTCTGATCACGGACCTGGATCTGACCACGTACACGTCTATGAAGACCGCGGTGGGTCTCTCGACCGCGTTAAGACTCGTCCTATGTCAACAGACCTGTGTAAGTCTGTTAATAGACCTTCTGTCTCAGTCGACAGACATATCATCTCAGTCGATTGACTTTCTATCTCTGTCGACAGACCCAGAGTTTCTGATTCTGAACGCGGACATTCCCCAGACCGCGTTATTCATATTGCGGTGTGCATGTCAACCGCGTTCAATCCGGTGTTCCGACTGTTCCTTTCGTGATTGTGCATAGACCGATCCTAGCCTTTCATGGCTAGTGTTTCCTGACATCTTCGACCCTTCTTCAAGGGGTTATGATCTTCATTGACATATTCATGTGATTGACTTCCTTTCAATATCATTCTCTAAAGACTCAATATTTCGAATTGTTGAAAGTCCTTGGAATAGTCTTATTTCCAACTCCCTTGATTACATGAGGATATTATTGGAATTCTGTTGCCATTATTAAATTGTCTGAAAAATATTGATATAGGACTTTGGGTCCAATATGACACTCAATGCTAGGCGATATTTATAAGGGCCTGGATCTGGTCCTAGGGGCGAGGCAAAGCCCAAAAATACACCGGTATTATGAATGATCAGGTGTGGCATTGCACCAACTATATGCAAGATTAGTTCTAGACAAATTTACATACTTGGCATGATTTGTATATGTGACTTAACATGTTCTGGATATTGAGGCCCGGAAGGGGTAATTTGTTCATATGAATTCTTCTAATTGTGATTTCTGGTACATGTTATTGGCTAATCGTTCCTTATCTTATACTTGTGAAAGTCTTCTTATCTACCTTGGATATTCAATTGATCTTGCCACTCTATTGATTGTATTTGAGTTTTCCGTTATGCATCATATAGAAATTTTCATGCAATGTTAAACTGCTAATCACTTATATTCTGTCTGATGATAAAGATGTAATTCCTACTGAGCGTTTTTGCTCACTCAGTTTCTTCTTAACATTTTTTAGGTAATAATGAAGATGTTCAATCGGAAGGGGAAGGGCAAGAGTGTTAAGTGCTCTAGAGGATCGGAGTCTGTGTCTTTTCTTTCTTTTGAGTCCAGTCCTATAAATTGAGTCTTTTCCTTTCTTTTATCAATGTAAGTTTAAGTCAAGAAAATGTAAGGATGACATTTTGAATATCAATAAAAAGTATATTTTGTTCATTCTTGGTCTCTTTGTGTCTATATTGGTTTGCTCTACTTGTCATGACTGTCTCGCTGTCACGTTTCGAGTGAGTTTTCGTTGCCTTTTGAAGTATCGGCTCAGTTCTTGAAAAGAACTCTGAATTTAAGCGTGCTTAATGGGGAGTAGTATTGAGATGGGTGACCTCCCGAGAAGTCCCTCATTCTAGAGCCGATCACTATTAAAAAGGGGCAAAACCGTGAGACCGGTAGGCCAAAGCGTACAATACCTCGACGATATAGAGTATGGGGCATGACAAAATAGTATCAGAGTCATACCCCAATCGGAAGGGTGGGAACTAAGTGCCATGTAGGGCAAAGTGCCACGCTATGGAAGTCACCTCTTGAATCCACAATGGGACAAAGTGGTACATAGTGGGAGCCACCTCTTGAGCCTGTAGGGGCCACCTTTAGAGTCTTACCTGCCTGGGAGTTTGATTGTGTGCTATATGTGCCCAGCGACGAGGACGTCGCCTATATAAGAGGGGTAGATTATAACACCCTCAAATATAGCTAAGTTGTACTTTATATCACCGAGGCGCCTTTTGAAGTATCGGCTCAGTTCTTGAAAAAAATTACAGAGTTAAGTGTGCTTAATATGGAGTAGTACTGGGATAGGTGACCTCCCGGAAAGTCCCCCATTTTGGAGCCGATCACTGTTAGAAAGGGATAAAATCGTGAGACCGATAGGCTAAAGCGGACAATACCTCGACGGTATAGAGTACGGGGCATGACAATTCAACGAACTCCTCGGACTACCAGAGACCGCTCTCGGGCTAGCCACACGAGTGCCCGAGCCGGCGCTGGGCACGAAGATGGCAGCCATAGGGGATGACAACAGAGGGAGGCGCAAGGCCTGAGCCGCTGTCGACAAGGGGTATGGTAGGTGCCCTGGCTCAAAGGTGACTACTAGATGAGGGGCCGCGGCAGTCACCTGATCCGCACCCAGCTCGATGTGGTCGCACAGCCGGGGAATGAACAACGATAGCTCTACCGTCTCGAACCGCAGCTCTGTTGGTGCTAGAGCCCCTAGACCACAACAAGACAATTAGAAGTTAAAGATGGTTCGCCCCTAGACCACAATGAGACAATTAGAAGTTAAAGATGGAGGAACCATGAGAATAAAGAGGGCCATACCATGAGGCAATGGGGGCTCAATCCTAGTTCCCAAAGTACATCAGGAGTCAGTCTTGTGTCGGCGTCGCGAAGGGGGTGGTGAAGAATGGCCTTTATCGCCTTGGCTTCCTCACTGGTTAGGGTCGGCAAATTGTCACCCGTAAGAAGTTGGGGAATCTAAAGGAAGCCCCAGTCACTAGCTTAGCCAGAACCCCCTACCTTCGTCACAATGACAAAGCGCTCGGCCCAGTGCTTGATGTTGGACACGGCGGAGGAAACAAAGACGATGGACCTATTACTTATGGCCCCAAGATAAAAGGATTGATGATCAGCACCGGGGCAATGCTGAAGATTGTAGAATTGGCAGAAGAGATGTAGGGTGGGCGTGATCACCGCCCGGTTGCAAATATGCACGAAGGGGTAGATAATGTGGTGCGGACACCCGAGCAGTTGAGCGGCGCGATACGCCGAGCCACCGGTACCGTACACGGAGCACGACTCGAGCCACCTCAGCTTCTATTTGGCTCGGAGACAGCCTGGAGACGCCCCCCTGAGTCCCAGCATTTATCATATTTAGTTAGACTTTATGTGTGTGTAATTTGTGTTTATTTCATTGTATGCGGTTTGCTATTTTGATTGTAAGAGGGGCTTATGTGCAATTTGGACCCCGTGGGCCCCACGGGCCCCCCAGGCCCCATCCCATTGAGCCACCTCACCCATGGGCCCCATGTGGGGTCAGTCAACATGTCAAATGGAGGCTTCTAGATGGGTGGGCCAAGTGGGGGACAAGTGGCTTGGAAAGTCCACATTTTGGCCACCCACCCCACCTACCAAGTCAAGCCACTCTCCTTGGTCCAAGGGCCGCCCCCCCTCCCCTTATTTTTTTATTTATTTTGTGTGTGTGTGTCACATGCCATCCCAGCCCTTCATCTCCCACCCCTAGATCCTACAGTTGTGGATGGATGTGAGATGTAACCTAGTTAAGCTTGTATTTTCTATTTTGATGAATTAATGCCATTTGATTCAAACAAATTCAAGAGCAAGGGCTGGTGCGCCCCCCTCCTCTCTCCTCCCTCTCCCCCTTGAAGCTGTGAAGGCTTCCATTCTGAGGTGTGACGCCTCGTGTATCGGTTCCGACGATCGCCGCCGCCGCCACGAGCCGCCACCACACCGCCACCGCCATCAACGGAGTTCTACCCGCGCAGTACCACAGAAGCTTCCACGAATTTCTTGTCTCATCCACGAGCTCAGATAGATCTGGAAATTTTAGTGGATGTTCCAGAGGTGTCAAGGACATACCACAAATTTTAGTTTGCCATTCATATCTCGTTTCATATTTTTTGATTTTCATCCACTCTTCCATTTCGATTCTGTCAGAGTTCTGTCCAGATTCATCCCCGCCCTGAGTTTCATGTCTTAGGCCCACTTTTTGATTTATGTTGGTTCGCCCAATTTTATTGGGGATTCCACCCATCCATCCCTTCATCCATAATTTTTCTCAATTTTTGATTCACACATCTCATATTTTCTAAAAATCGTTCTCAGACCCATCTACAGTTCTGTCCACCTGTTCCCAGATCCGACCACCAGTCACCCCAAAAATCATAGTAAATCACAACCACCTCCAAATCAAATTCCAAAAATAGTCCCAGTTCCGTGGTTTGATACCCTACAACTTTGAAGAAGAGCTCAAGAGCTGAATCGGAGGTTTACTAGGCGGTCAACGGTGGTTCTCAGACAAGTGCCCTGCAGATCTGAGATTTTGGTTACTGTACAACAGGGGCTTGTAAATTCAATAAAGTTCTGATCCAACCAGATCCAGCAGATCTCTCTGGGTCTAGATCGAAGTATTTGAAGAGAGCTTTCCAACGATAGCTCATGCGTCCCGATCCGACGTCGGGATTGCTCGCAGCGGCCGTTTTCGTCGGAGCGCGCGCCGGAAGACAGCAACCAAAATCCGTGGACAGCTAGTTCATCAATTGGGAATCGGGGCCGATCGACCCCCGATCGGTGTTCCCGGCCGACCGTCGTCCGTGGAGGCGCGCCACCAGGGGTACCCATCACAGTGGGTCCCACCCCCGCAAATCCGGAGGACAGCGCCGTTCGTGGGCCCCACGGGCCCGCAGAACCCGCCGTTCGGAAGGCATGAAAACGCGGAGTTCGGCACCGCCGAGCGACATCAAGATGCTGCCCGTCAACCCGAGTTGCGTGATTCCCGGGCTCCACATGTGACCTTTTACCTCCCTGCGTGGAGTGGGTCAAATCTTTGTATTGCTGTGATATTGTTTAACCGGGAGTCTGTGATTCGGCCGGGGTTGTCTTCGCCACGCCGAGTGCGTGGAGGTAAAGGTCTTAACTCCTTGGCGTTACATTGTTTAGCTAGTATACGGTCTTAGGCCGCTGCCGAGAGTGTAGGTACTAGCCCGTGTGTCTATGTCACCGCTGTGAGAGTGAGAGTGACCCGTCCCGCGACTCGATCCGAGTCCGGAAGTTGAGTCGGACTACCCTTGACCTCCGCCGGTTCCTTAACCGCGCACGGTCTGCGCTTTCCCTCGCTTGGGACGACGAGTGAGCTTCCACTTCTGTTAGCGACGTTTTGTCACTAGGAGCTCGTAGTGTCGGGCTTAGTGTCTCCCTGGTGTATGTTGCTGGTCGTGTCTTCATCTAGAGTCCGAGGGTGGCACCATATAGTGTCGTCTCCCGTGTCCGTCCCGCATCATAATGCGCCAAGAATTGGGGGAAAGGTCTCCCGGATACTTGCCGTAGAAGTGAAGGACAGACTCGAAGAAGGGGTGAAGGGGAAGACAGAACCCTGCCCGAAAAGACTCTATGGGGATGCTGATGCCGTCAGGGTAATAAGATCCCAAGTACTCCTCGGTGGTAGGAAAGACGATATCATAATCGACAGGAATCTGAAAAGCCTCCCGGAAGCCATGGACTACCCGGTAAGATACAAGAGGAGGAGAACAAGGACGGTTGGGACTGGCCCCCGAAGTACTTGGGACACCGGTGCGGCTGGCTTCTTCCTCCATGGAAGGTTCAGAACCAGAAAGAATGAGTCTCCTACGGGGCACCATAAGGTGTAGAAAGAATAAGAGGAAGAAGGGTCCTCACCAAGGCAAAGAACAGACGTAGAGGAAGCGGTAGACACCTATGCCGGAGATGAAGGAGACAGGTGAATCCCCTCTAGAAGCCCTCCTGTCCAATTTATAAACTCTGAAGGTGAACTGGCCGCCTCAAGGAGTTACACAAACTGAAAGCGACTGCCACACCGAGGTTGGCAGTGAGAAACCCAAGCAGTCGTTCACGCCCGCTTCTCCAGGTGAAAAACGACTACACCATGATGATGGTGACGTCGTCTGACATCCCGACAGGGGTTACCTTGCACGCCAAGAACCACGACAAGTGACGGGGCCCACACACCGGGGAGCCAGATAGCGCGGGAAGATCCTCCTAGAAGCCTCCCCCAACTGGCCCGTTGGGAGATCCTCTCGGACCTCGAGCGTGCTCGACGTATGAGAGTGGGGGGCTAGTGAGGAGGGTAAAACCTACCAGGCCCATCATGGCCCACCAGCACCAGGCCCCAGGCGGCCCAACCTAGTTAGGTTCAGAGCAGGCCACCCGATGGCTTGCGGCCCACGCCAGGCGGCCTAAGAAAGGCCCACGAAGGATTCGCCAGCGCGCGGGAAGCATCGACGCAGGCATCTCGGGCGTCGAAAAACTCTCTAACAACTAAACGTTGCTCCTGCCATTATAGGCCCCTTCCCTGGCAAGGACGAGGTTACGCCCATAGCGCCAAGATCCTCGCCCCGAGGCCATTCTTCCCAAATAAATAGGCGTACAAAGGGAAATCACAACAGAAAATTCCCCCCATGATCAAGAAGGCGTTAGTCCGTGACCTACGCCCTTCTCTGTTGAGGAACGGACCTTCACCGTTAGGGCGACCTATATAAATACGCCTCCGATCAAACGCTAGGAGAAGGAAAATACTCAGATGCACACATAGAAAAAGGAGAGAGAAACATAGACAAGAGGAGAGGCACACATAGAGAAGCAAGCTCTGTCGTTCCGAGCATCCCCGCAACTCTCCGAGTGCGCCCTGTGCCCAGCGAGCACTCTCCGAGCACTCGCCAGACGCGGCGAGCACCTCTGAGGACCTGGTTCCCACACCTAGGCTCAGCCATTCCACTCTCACGCTCTCTCTCACTCTCTACCTCCTACTGTTTTATACTCAGTGTGATCATAACTTAAGTATCAGAAGGTTGTCCCCTGAGGTAACGCCCAGGACTTCTTCTGACGTCATCTTTCTAGTGCTTGTAAGCTTCCAAAGGTGGCTGGACGACCTTCTCCAACAAATAAATCTTAAAAGTGTGGTACGAGGTCTAGGGACCATTTTCCCACCTCCACATCAGACATTTGACAACGTCTGAGGCCCGGTGAAAGACCAGGTTGGACTCAAAAATGTACATATGGTCGACGGGGTCGGTGGTGCCATCGTACGGGGTGAATGCCAACAATTGCAACTTCGGGGGGATCAACGCTTCCATGATCTAGTGGGAGAAGTGAGCGTGGAAGTTGACATTGTCGTTGATTAGCCCCTTCATTCGTGTTTCCTGGAGGATGTCGTCCAGATAGCGGACTTTGTCCTCGAGCTCGCGCTCCACTTCTTCATAGTGCCTCAGCCACTGTGCCATCTTCAGGTTGGAGTGCAGCGGGCTGGCAGGGCGCCACGATGGTTGGCTACGTAGGCGAGGTGTGTGGGCGGCGGAGACCAGAGAAGGCTCGCGCACACGGCGTGATTCCACTACGGTGAGAGCTCCTCCATTCTGGATGGCTGAGATCGGAGCACGGTCTTGCTCCGGTTGGCAGTCGACGACCTAGTACACCTCTGTCAACATCTGGATCTGGCAACGCATCTCCGCCAGTTCATCTGTAGTAGGGTTCAGTGGAGTCATGCCGCAGGACCAAGGAGAATGAGAAGAGGCTTCCTGTGAGGCTCGCTGGGAGCCCGGAGCCCTCTGGCGGTTGCTCGTGTTGTGGTGGTTTCCACGGGGTGTCATGACCTTATGAACTCTTCCCACAGACGGCGCCAGAAAGTGTAGAAGAAGAAAAGTGTTATCTTAGGCCTCGTACTACACCTTTAAGATTTCTTTGTGGGGAAGAGAGTCTAACCGCCCTGAGAAAACTTGCAACCACTGAGCAACGCGTCAAAAGGACCCCTTGGTGTGATCCCTTGGTGTGATCTCAAAGGACAACCCTCCAATACTTGAGTCAAAGACGCGCACAGATGAATGCTAAAGAGTAGAGAGAGAGAGAGAGGTGAGAGTTTAAGAGAGGGAGAGAGTGCTCGAAAGAACACCTAATGCTCAGAGAAGTGACCCGGAGCCTGGAAATAGTGGCGATCTCTCTGTATCTCTCTTGTGGCAGGAGTGTGTCTGTGCGGGCGTCTATAGGCAAGTAGCAATCCATCCTCCTAGGTCCATCTAGGACCCTATTTATATCATTTACCTTGGCATCATCTATTTCTTGACTTAGCGAGGGCATGATTAGTGGAACAATAAGCTGCTCGATCATGGGGATCGTCCGCTACCCACTCGCCCGTTCTATGAGGAAGGGCATCGTGACAAGCATCTCAACAGCGTGGGTGAGATCAATCTCCCGCCAGGGGTAATTCCCGTAACTCTAGCCTCAATGTTCACCTGTCGACGGATTTCATGGCATCTAGTGCGCACGTGCATGGAGATTAAGTTCACCAACCGGTCAGTCCCGAGTGGGCCTCAATTGGGCAACATTCCTAAACTGTGGGCTGATCGATGATGGCCGTACGGGGCCTGACGATAAAGGGCCGCTCCGGGTCTGATGTTACTGGGCTGCACCGGGCCTTACAGTTTTCCCCCTCCTCAAGTGGGAGCCAAACTATTGTAACGATGTATTTTTATTTGGAAGTTTCATGGCAGCCAAACTATGGTAATGATGTTTTCCTAAGTGAAGCACTTTGGTTCACTTTTAAACCAATGGCTTATGACATCTCATATTATCTGTACGAAGCATGTGTATGAAGACTATTATAAACTCACTATTATAAGCATGTCCAACATATCAGCCTGCATGTCAATTATCATCTAACTCTCTAACTGTACAACACTATTTGACGAGAAACTATATCCATTTTACAGGGTTTGTCTATAAGTTCTCACATTAATAAGATCAGTTTGATTGTTTATGACTGATTGCAATTATGATGAATGATTGACTTAGTTATGATTGTTTAAGTATGTATAACAAATAAAATCATAGTAACCATTGTATGTTGCTAAATTAAACATCATTGACAACATAAGGCAATGCAAATAATGCCATTAACAACATACATGTTATGGAAAAGATAAATCATCTCATTAATCATTCTGAGAGTAGTCATATGATTACATGATAATTGAAAGCACTTGAACCTTCATACAAACTAATTGATCACATGACACTTAATTAAACCCTCATGAAAAGAAACACAATTACTACACACATAAGTGCAATTATACATCTCTTTATAATAGTTCTTATGGATTCTATCTTCTGCTTCAACTGTCTTACTTTCTTCTCAAATCTATCTTACATAGCTGAAATTTGATACTTCAGATCTACAGTTGAGTGATGACAGTCATCCACCCAGTTAAAATAGTCACATGCATTTGCAGCCTACATATAATAAAACAAATAGTTAGATTTTGTAATGAGATTGCTACTATAAGCTACCGAAGGCCAGCTGCTTCCCCCCCATCTAGCGCATCCATAGAACCGTTGTCATTTGCTTCTCTCATGGGTAGAGTTAAAACTCCACAACCGTTGACAAAAGCACAATGGAGGCTCAACTTGCTCATGTGGTGTACGGGAAGAAATTCCAATGGATGAACCCTGTCTCATCTTTGAATGTCCACTTGTACAATGATCCAACACATTGCTGCCGTGGTGAATTTAGGTGGGGAGTTCCAATGACCTACCAGGACTGAGGATGCTTCATGTCGACGACGCCGAAGAGCAACAGCTGGCTGACAACTGGGTAATAAAGTTTCGATCAAGCAAACTCTACCGTCTGCAGTGATTCTTGAATCTCGTATGGTTAGTGGCGAAGGGGGGGAGTGAGAAGGTTTTAATATTGTAGAGGCGAGAAAATAGTCTCTCGACTCTCGTACCACACTTTTAATATTTATTTGTTGGGGAAGGTCATCTGGCCACCCGTGGAAGTCTGCAAACACCAAAAGAATGATGTCAGAAGGAGCCATGGGCGTTACCCTAGGGGACAACCCTCCGATACTTAAGTCAGGATCGTCTTACATGTGAATCAATGGAGGATGGAGAAGAGAGAGGAGGATGAGAGCAGAGCGATCAAGCCTGGAGTGAGGATTAGACTTCCGGAGATGCTCGCTACACCCGGCGGGTGCTAGGAGAGTGCTCGTTAGGTTGGAGGCGTGCTCGAAAGTGGCTCAGGGCTCTCCTCTGTAGATGACTCTCTCTATATGTAGGCGTCTGTTGCTGTCAATCTACCTCTGTGCGTTTCTCTGTGTCACCGTGTCTGTATCTCTTGATCGGAGGTCCATTTATAGCGGTTGTCCTAGTGGTGGAGATCTATCCCTTAATAGGGAAGGGCGTGAGTCGTGGGGTAACGTCTCCCCGCGATCGTGGGGGGTTTCCCATTGTGCGCCCGTTCATCTGGGGACGGGCGATCTTCAGGCGAGTCTTACGGCACCCGTGGGACGTGTTCGCCTTTACTGGAGTTGAGGCCGATGATGGCGGAAGTAACGTTCGGTCGTCGGAGGGTCATCCGACGTCCAATATGCCTAGGTTGAGGCCCTCCATGGGCTGGCGAATCCATTGTGTGGCTTTATTAGGCCGCCTGATGTGGGCCGTCGGCTGTCGGGGGTCCGTCATGTGCTATGCAGACCTTGGGCCGACACGGGCTTGGTGTTAATGGGCCACACATGGGCCATATGGATTTTACCCTCCTCACTAGCCCCCCACTCTCAGACGCCGAGCACTTTCGAGGTCTGAGAGGCAGTCCCGGTGAGCCCGCTGAGGGACAGTCTCTAGGAGGGTCTCCTCATATCAATAGGGTAGGTGGGCCCCGTCACCTATTCGGCTTCTTGGCGAGCAAGGCACCATTCGTCGAGGTGTCAAGCATCGTTGTTGTCATCATGACACTGCTGTTTTTATTTGGGGGCGCGGGCACGAACCATCGCCTGGGTTCAGCGGCCGTCTTTGGCGATGCCCAATTCACTTCCCTGACGCCCCGCGCTGGCCGATCGGGTACGACGATAGTGACTGAGGGCTTTGTATCATTAATAAAAGCATGATCTTCTTCTTCCACTGTGCTCTTGTCATTTTCTGTTCACGTTCTTGGGACAGTTACACGAATGTTGTATGGACTTCGTCGAATCGTTCCCGTGTGGAGTCTTTGCGAGAGTAGGTAGACTCACCATCTAATCCACCTTTGGTACCTACGAGGCTAGGTGTACGTCTTGCTTCTTGGGAAGGCCAGGACTCTTACTTGCCCTTTGACTAACTATAAAGGAGCGTACATCCTTCTTCCCAGAATAGGAGGGGATTTTTGCTCGTTCAAGGGGACTTAGGAGTCACCCTCGGTCATTTGTAGAGGAATGTACATCCTTCTTCCCGAAGAGGAGAGATTTTTTGCTCACTCAAGGGGACTTAGGAGTCACCTTTGGCTATATGTGGAGGAGCGTACATCCTTCTTCCTGAAGAGGAGAGGATTCTTGCTCGCTCCAGGGGACTTAAGAGTCACCTATGACCATTTGGAGGCGAGCGTACATCCTTCTTCTTGAAGATGAGAGGATTCTTGCCCGTTCCTAGGGACTTAAGAGTCACCTTCGTTTCTAAGGGGAGCATGGGTGCTCGCCTCTTGGGAGCTCGGAAGCTACTATAGTTTCTGAGGAGAGCATGAGTGCTTGCCTCTTGAGAGCTCAGAAGCTACCATCATTTCTGAGGGGAGGATTGGTACTCGCCTCTTGAGAGTTCGGAAGCTACCATCGTTTTTGAGGGGAGCATTGGTGCTCGCCTCTTAGGAGTTCGGAAGCTACCATCGTTTCTGAGGGGAGCGCGGGTGCTCGCCTCTTGGGAGCTCAGAAGCCACCATAGTTAGGACCCGATGGGTGACTGACAATGATTCCTACAGACGACGTCAAAAAGTGTAGAGGTGATAAAATGGTCTCTTGACCCTCGTACTACACTTTAATATTTATTTGTTGGGGAAGATCATCTGGCCACCTATGGAAGCCTACAAACACCAGAAGAACGGCGTCAGAAGGAGCCCTAGGTGTTAACCTAGGGGACAACCCTCCGATGCTTAAGTCAGGACCATATTGCGTGTGAATCAATGGAGGATGGAGAAGAGAGAAAATGATGAGAGCAGAACGATCAAGCCTGGAGTGAGGATTAGACTTCCGGAGGTGCTCGCTACACCTGACGGGTGCTCGGAGAGTGCTTGCTAGGCTGGAGGCATGCTCGGAAGCGGATCGGGGCTCTCCTCTATAGATGGCTCTCTCTGTCTGTTGTTGTTAGTTTGTCTCTCTATGTCACCGTGTCTGTCCCTCTTGATCGGAGGTCTATTTATAACGGTTGTCCTAGCGATGGAGACCTATCCCTTAACAGAGAAGGGCGTGAGTCGTGAGGTAACGTCTCCCCACGATCGTGGGGGGTTTTCCGTTGTGCGCCCGTTCATCCGGGATCGAGCGATCTTCAGGCGAGTCTTACGGCACCCGTGGAGCGTGCTCGCCTTTACTGGAGTTGAGGTCGATGATGGTAGGAGCAACGTTCGGTCATCGGAGGGTCATCTGGCGTCCAATATGCCTAGGTTGAGGTCCTCCGTGAGCTGGCGAATCCATTGTCTGATTTTATTAGTCCACCTGGTGTGGACTGTCGACTGTCGGGAGTCCGTCATATGCTGTGTGGACTTTGGGCCGACACAGACCTGGCGTTAATGAGTCGCGCATGAGCCATATGAATTTTACCCTCCTGAAATATGAAGAAGAGAGTTAAATGAAGGAATTTATGAGCATTCAATGAAAAGGAAACGAGATTATTGAAATCTATTACGAGTATTCGTTTCTCTTTTACGAAAGTTAACTGCGATGATATATTTATATTATTTTAAAAAATAAGAATATCTTTAATAGTCATTAACAATGATGCCTACCTAAAAAACCCTAGATGTAATTATCTCATTTTTTATAAACATCACGGTTCACGAGCCACGAGAACACTGGTGTTCCCCGAGCTGATGGACGGTCGAGATCGGTCCAATTCATGTTCCCTCAGCTTACAGGTGCGAGTGGGATCGTCCCAAATGGTTCACCTACTATAAATACTCTCCAGATCCACCCCCCATTCGCATCGCATCCACCGCCAACTACGACCCACCGCTTTCTCTCTCTCTCTCTCTCTGTCTCTGTCTCTCTCAACCCAGTGCCTCGTTCTCAGTCTCCGCCTCCGGCGACCGTGGTGATCCCCCATGGAGACGCAGGCGGCCTCCAGGCTCCCGTCCCCCTCCCCCGCCGCCCCTGTTGGCGCCAGCCTCTGGACCCGTCTCGGCACCGACGTTACCGAGCTCATCCTCTCCCTCCTCCCGCTCCGCTCTATCGTCCGCGCCGGCGCAGTCTGCAAGTTATGGCGCTCCATCGTCACCCACCCCTCCTTCGCCTGCCGGGTCGCCGCCGCTGCCGCCGGGATGCCCTGGTTCTTCCTCTACGGCCAGAACAACGTGCACCTCCGCAGGAACCAGGCCTTCGCCTTCGACCCCTCCGCCGGCGAGTGGGTCCACCTCCCCCCGCTCTACCTCTCCAAGGGCGACGAGGACCCCCACCGGCTGCCGGACGAGTCCTTCGTCGGCTCCGGCGGGTTCATCTTCGCCACCAGCGCCTCAACCCGGACCAGCTTCTGCTACGCCCCGCTACTCCGCGGCGGGGGGACCGCCGCCAACCCGTGGAGGGAGACCCCGCCGCTGCACTTCTCCCGCCGTAACCCCGTCGTCGGGGTCCTCCGCGGCGGGGGCGGGGGCCGCGGCTCGGGCGCCAGGTTCATCGTCGCTGGCGGGGTGCGGTTCGTCGGCGGCCTGGTGGACATCGAGGACCAGCTGGCAGTCGAGATCTACGACCCCGCCGCGGGGGGCTGGCAGCTCTGCCCGCCGCTCCCACCGGAGTTCCGGTTCGTCAACACCTCGCAGTGGCTCACCTCCGCCCTGGTGGGCGGTGAGTCCTTCTACGTGTTCGGGATCTACTCCTGCCTCCTCGCCCGGTTCGACCTGTCGCAGCGGGCGTGGAGCGGCGTCCAGACGCTGCGGCCGCCGGGAGTGACCTCCTCGTTCCTGGTGGCGTGCGGGGAGCAGCTGGTGCTGGTGGGCCTCCGCGGGGCCGCCACCGCGCCGTCGCTGGTGCTGTGGAGGGTGGTGGAAGGGGGGGAGGAGGGGTGGACAGAGCTGGGGACGATGCCGGAGGAGATGCTGTCGCGGATGTTCGAGGGGGAGGACGAGGAGAGGTTCGCAAGCCTGCGGTGCGTGGGCGTGGACGGGCTCCTGTACGTGTTCAACGAGGCCCACCACCGGGGGTACCCGGCGTGCGTCTGCGAGGTGCCCGGCGGCGGCGGTGGCGGCTGTGGCTTGGGGTGCACTTGGAGGGAGCTCCCGCCGCTGCCCGGCCCCGTCAACCGGTTCCACAGGGTCATAGCCTTCTGCTCCGCCGTGCCCCTGGACTCCGTTCTCGGTGGCGACTGTTTACGTTGTAGGTAAATGGCTCATCGGTTGTGTAAGGCTCAACCGTGAGTCCATGTGAGTGAGTAGGCATTGTAATTTGGATTAATTTCATATACATCTTTCTTATGTAAAATATTAAGATTATCGTCTTTCGTTATCAAATATCATATACACTGCTGTTATTAATCAAAATTTCACAAATATCACTGAATGACAAAGATATCCCTAAAGCCTATGTGGGGACGTTCGAGATTGATAATGAATGTTGGGATATTTTTGTCATTTAGTGACATTTTTTAAATTGTTGGTTAATAGCAATGATATATGTGATATTTGATAACTGAGAATGATAATTTTATTATCTTACATGTAAAGAGAGTAAATATAAACATATGAAATTAACACTTGTAATTCTTATCCCTATGTTACAACATGTTATTGAGGTGATTGTAATTGTATTATTTAACTCTGAAGTTCTCTCTCTGTTTTCTCTTTCTTTGTCAAAGCGTTCACGAGTTCCGAGTAATATCAAATATTCCTCTCTAAATTAAGAAACTTTTTCGCACAATTGCAATAGCGCTATTTCATTCAGATGATTATTTCGAATGTAAAGATCTCACCTTAAGATATAAATACCCTATGAATCTCACCACTGACAAAGAGCACTTGAACGTAAATCCTGCAAACTCGCTAGTCTCTCTCTTTACTTATATTGGATGATGCCCAAGACAAATGTGAATTATTAGAGGTCTCTCTCCTTGGCTTTCTATCGATTAAATGCTATAGGATTATGCTAAACTCAGCCACATGGCTCATAGCTTCTTTAGATGTTGCTTCGGTCAAATTATATTGGTCGTGGGTTAATTAATTAATTACTCAAAAGGTTGGGATTGCCTTTTCGTTCCGGCAACAAAGATCTCACACCGCATGGATATGAAACTAGATGAATCACCTTACAGCCAAACGTGATAAGCTGAATCGTCCAACTTTTCTTTTCAGATGAACTAAACAATGCTTACAAACATGCAGCTAGCGATCTTTGTTGCTGGACAACACAAATGAGACGTTTGCAAATGTAATTTTGAGCTAAACAATGAATCACCAGAAAAATGACACTTGCAAAGATCACATTTTGAACTACACAATGCTTACAAACATGCATCGACTTCGGGTTGTGTGTAATTTTAAGAGTAGGCTTATCTTGACCAGAGAAAGTCCTTGATGTTGCTGACAATGCCTCTGTCGTAAGGATTCCAGAACTTGACGCCTGACATGTGTTGCCCTAGGAACATATGGAAGTATAAATTGATTTGAAAGCAGTTGCGGTTCATGTGAGACCAATGAGAAGAGAATTACCTGGTTGTAGTTGGACAGCAACTTGGAACTCTGGGTACTTCTTCCAGTTTACCTGCACAAATATGGTGTTTCAAACCACTGAAATCGGGAATACTTCGTTTATGAGGAAATGGGGATCATCAATTTAATAATTTTAACTTTTCCTAGCTAAAAGCAAGGTGGTTGCATCCTTGAGATGGGTGAATTCACAGATGAATGCAGTTCAAAGTCACATAGCAGGACTGTCCTGACACAAGCCTCCGAAGTGTCATTTTGATATGCCTCGTAGCTCTGGATCCTCCTCCCACTTCTATCTCAAGTACCCAAAGTCTAAACTTTTGCCTTGTCAATAAGGACATATGAACTAAGACTAGGCCCTATTTGACAGCTGGACATCATGCTCTGAGAAACTAAATTATAATACAGACAGCCGACTTACCCACTCATCAGTTTTGATGTTAAAGCAGATACAGTAAATGTGCCAAATCAGGAATATCACCTACCAATCAAATAAAATTATCACATTAGATAATGTTCCAAAGAAGCTTGATATGCCTAATAGTTAACATTATATGGGGTCAGACTAACATGCAGCAAGAAATTGAAAATCAACTAACATCAGCAAGACATTAATTTCCTGAAAGATAGAGATTTATTGGAAAAAAGGAACAGAGAAGATTAGAAAGATATCCCCAAATTCACTACAAATGGTTTGAAGACGTCGGCCACCACAATTTTTTTCACTCACGCTGACACTCCAATAAATAGAACCATTTTGAAGAGCAAAAGTTTAGATCTTCAGATGAATGTATAGTGCAGCAGAAGTTGATCCACTTTGGTGAAGGTTTCAAAGTAGAAGTTGAAGAAAGTTTGTTTTTAACATGGGTCTTCATATGAGCATTAGGAATCTTCATGGCATGTCCTTACGGTAAATGACAAAGCCAAATGAACTGGTAAGTACCCAGAATTCCTGTGGGACCTAATCTCTGAATCAGCTTTTAACATGAAACCCATGGAAGCAAGATACAAACCAAGGCTGAGAAATTCTTTTATCACATTTTCCAGTATAATCATGTTGGAAGCTGTAAAGCTTTTGAATTTTGCCATTTTACTGTCCTTGAGAATAAACTGCACTTGCAACAAGATCAGCATGTATTGTCTACTCCTTAAGTGCTATTGCCACATAGCAGCAAAAATAAGTGCCAACAGATGTTGATGTTTAAATGCAACATTTGAACTAAACCTGCCAAAGGATCTGGAGAAGGGAAAAAAGCAAGGTGCCTGTAGCCAAGTCCATAGAGAGACCACTCTGCAGGGAAGCATAAAAAGAAAAGTTGTGGCATAGCAGAAAATCTTTTCGGCAATGACAGAACAGATCACATTAATGATTGTGAAACATCAACCAGTGAATGCCGAGTCACAGTAACAACTATCAATGGCAAGAATTTTCTACTTGATTAGAAGCATAAAAGCACAATAAAATAGTAATTCTACTGACAATGATTTAACTTCTGAAAATTAAAAGTTAAAGGATAAGATCATATAAAAAGAACCCTGCTAAAATAGCAATGTTTATATTGGGAACTCAACAGATAGAAAATTTGATTATGTATGAAAATAATTATAAGATTTGGTGAAAATGCATAACCAAAAGTTAAGAACCGAAGAAAAATGAATAACAAAAATTGACGAACATAGAACCAGCAGCTTGATTACCCTTCACCCCTATTGTAGGGTAGAGTAACGAATTACTACTTTTAAAATGTGCCAATTGTGCATCAAGAATAAAATATAGAAATTACTGATTTGCTGCTCTATCTGACAGTTAAATGCTGTATATCGAGAAAGTGGAAGTGTATGCGTACCTTTAGTCTAAATTGGTTCTTGTTCCGAGATTCTCTAACAACTGCAGTACAGAATGAACAACAATTTGATAAAATGTGTAGAACAAGCACTTGTTAGTATCAAAATCAAGCTCCTCATCAATGCCAAACATATTTTGAAACACGAATGACAACTATTTCTGCATAAGACAGTGGCTATATATAACAGTCATCGATGCCATATCGGCAGACAAAAGATTGCTGTTATCTTCGTAAGAAATTCCTAATGGGGATGATCCTGATCTTCCAAACCCTTGCTCCTTTGGACAGAACCAGTTTCTTTCACTGGGAATAGGACTTAAAATACAGTCATATTCTGTGAACCCTTGGTTCTGAGACTCATAAGACTGGGCGAGAGTGTAGATGGACATCAGCTTATGTGTGCTTTGACATTGTTTCTGGGTCTCTCTCATGCATAGTACGGAAAGATTTCCACCTTCACCATGCCCAGGACCACATCCAATCTGACTCATTTGGCGTCCACTAAAATTTGTTGGGGAGTGCCAGGGGTAGGAATGAGATTCAAGTTCTTAGGATGCCTCAGCTGCATACACTTCCACTTGACACCTATTGTATCATGAATGGCTCATCTCGCCATCACCTTGTCTCTGATAATCAATACTTGCTACTCTGTCTCCACAGTGGCAGAGAACCTACTGTGTCTCCTATGCTACTGGGGCCTCTCGAGAAGTCAGAATAGGAGAACATTCATCTTGGGGTGGGCTTACTATTTAGATGCTTTTGGCCTGATTTGCTTCTAGAACCATCCTCCATCTAAAATTCATGACATTGAGACCCCATTTCCACTGAAGCATATCAGAATGATTCTGAGTTAGTGCAGATAATTATTTCTCCGTGATATAAAATAGAATACAGACCATCACATGATAATAAGTTAATAACCCAATTAACGTGCATGAATGAACAGTGGATGAATAAAAGCTGAATAAGAAGAATTGTTTACACCAAGTTGAGCATGACACATATGATGCCTCGTTTATGATAAACCCAATAAGAAGAACCATAAACAGACGATGGTTCTTCTGACCTGCAAAATAATCAAATTCAACTTCATACACTGAATAGAAATGAACGAGACGTATGAAGGTGCAGGATGGCTTATCATATTCTTACCTATGCAATTTCCAAAAGCAGGACAATGATGGTCATATCCTATTACATTTGCACTGCATCTTTGACAATATCGTACTCTGAAAGATAAAGCATCCTGCCAAAGAAATTATCTAATCTCACTAAGTTAAATAGGCCATGAGATAATAACTCAAGAAAAGAAAAGGTGGGGTGGGATGGTGAGTACAAAATGAAATGAATGCATTCCTAGATATTATTAAATCCTTCCACAAGACATGATGTAAAAAGTTACAGCGCTTTTAAGGGGGGCATTTCCTTCCTGGCTTACTACAAGAGAATTCTCATGTCCCATGTACCTCAGACTCATGCATTTCAAAGGAGGGCTATTTACCTTTAGCTCCCCATCATATCTGTCAGTTTCATTGGATTAACATGTTTGTTACTATACCATCAAGAAATTTATTCTTCATGAGCAGTGAATGAAGTGTTATCATAGAAACTGAAAGAAATTCATCCAATATCTAGGACGAGGTTGTTCGTACTCAGTTTTTTTTCTTTCTCAAAGTAAGTTTGAAACTTTAGGTCCCCAAAAAGAGATATCGCTCAATGAAGGAAAAAAATTTGAAAAAAAGATATCAAGTTTAATGTATATTGAGTTTATTGCAATATTTGCTAGAAAAAGAGAAACCCTTAAATGGCATAAAAACTAAAGCAGTTGTATACTGAAATTTCAACTGCAGAAATGTGAATAATTAACAGCCAGGAAATGCATATACAACTGCAGAAATGTGAATAATTAACAGTCAGGAAAACAAACCTCAGTCTGGTGTTTCACTTCGGAAGATGTACATTGGTTAAGTCCTTCTGAATGAGAACTGCCACATGTAACCACTCCAGGATCACTAGAAAGAATTCTGCATAATACCAGTAAAACTTAGTTTGCAACTGAAGAAAAATGTACTCCACTTATAAAATCTATGTCTTGTTGATATAAAAAACCATGAATGGTCAGAAGTTACCAAAGGTTGGCATCTACCCTTTCCATCCAAAGTTATCTTGGCTAGATGACACAACCTTGTACATTAGGGAGACAACCAGGTGGAAAACTTTGCCAAATCACAGAATCCTTCCTTGGATCTACCTGCCCCTAGATTAATAGGATAAGGCTTATGGTAATGATGAAGTTCAAACAAAGCATCACATAAGGACAAGGTGAACAAACACGATGGAAGTCTGGAACAAAGTGGTGCCAAAAACAATATCAAGGAGCAAATTTTGATTTTCTGAAAAAGGATTTTGGAAATGAGAGGTTTAGCTGAGACCCATTAACATTGTTTCCTGATTTGAATCAGAACTTCCAGTTTGTGACAAATTCTTGGAAGCATAGATTGGTCGTATGAGTGGGTGCAGGGATGAGAAGGGATAAGGATAACAATATACATCTGGTTCACAGTTCAGACTTCTCCAGGAATGAGAAGGAGAGAAACTGTGTCAATTATGAGTGTAGGTTTCTAAACCATTTAGTATCAAATGGCAATATTTTTGAACCTCTCAATTGTTGGACTCTTTTCTCCTTTCCCTCCCTGAGCATAATTATTTTTAACATCTAACTTATGAATTAATTTGACCAGGAATACTATCCATACAAATAATATTGGTACAAAATATGTCAGGTTAACGACCTAAACTAAAATCAAATGCCATAATTGAAAGGTCTGCTTTAGAAATCTCACCTATAAAAACCAAACATTAGCAGCACACACTGAACATTCACCGTTGCATCCAGTAAAGGTGGAATGGCTGCGGAGGAAGATAAACGCAACTCAGTCATCGGATCTCCACTGAGAAAGAACGATAAGAAACAACTTAGCATTCTGAAAACATCAAATACGTCTAGGTTTTTTCTGGAGTTTTAGTACAAAGGGAAAATAGATTTGTTTCGATCGTCTTTAGAGCCGAAGTAAACCAAATGACAGAAGAGAGAACAGCAATAGAAGCCAAAGTTTTCACAAATCTCCATCAGCAGCTCGAGAACAGCCAGGAAAACAAAGTCGTGTTCAAACATATGGTAAACTGGCAGCGAGTTCTTCCATCACAATCATAATCGGTAGGGGAACATGAAGAAGAAAAGAGACCTTGTCGAATCACGGAAATGTAGACCGCCCAAAGAAATAGTGTACTGAACAGAACAAAGGCTGGAGCAGACGCTGAGATGCCTAGGAGACGCCGGCAGCACCTGCCCCCTCCCAATGTCGCCCCCATAGTCACACCTGCGACGCCCATCCCAGCCAATGGTGAGCAAGACAGTGAGCAAATAAGCGGCCAGCTCACCGAGATGATCCCAAAATGGAAGGAAGCGTGAGGGTAGAAGAACCTGCGATTGGCAGCATGGCAAGCAGAGGGAGGGAAGGGAAGAGGCGAGGCACGGCGGCGAGGGCGAACTGGGACAGTAGGACGAAGAAAAGGGAGACCATCGGAGGGATGAGGAGCTTCCATGGAGAGCTTGTGTGCCTCTGCAGCCGCGATTGCGAGCACATCGTACCGTCAGTTCCCGGAAACTGCACGCCCGCCGGGAACTTCCCCACTTGACGAGTTCAGAAGTCGGAAGACCAGCCGTGGCTTCTCAGGTAACTATCGGGCCGGACAGTGACGTCATCGCTATCTTCTTGTCTTATCCTTCTTTTATTTATATATTTTTTCTGTATCCTGATTACCAAAATTATTAGCGATGTTATCGATAAAATTTAAATTAAAGTATAATATCATGTAGGAACATAATTTTTAATATCAAAATTAAGAAAATGAGAGATAAGAGAGTGGCAAAATAAGAGTGACGAAAACGGTGGTAAAGAATGTGACATAATAGTATTGCTCATATAATACATGTGAAGATAACTTTCAAAAATTAGTAAATGAGAAATAAGAGAGTCGATGAAAATGGAATATGCAATAAAAGATATTTATGTTGATATAAAATTTTAAATAAGTAAAAGATAAAAAAAATAATAATAAATAAATGAATTTTATTATAAGAGGCTTAAGCATAAATGCATCGTTGAAATTTTCTCATACAGTAAGTTTTCTATTCTCATTTTATAATTTAGAATTAATTTCATAATTTTACATGTAAAATATTAAAATTGTCATATTTAAGTATTAAATATCATATGTACTATCGCTAGTAACTGAAAGTTTCACAAATGTCGTTAAATCATTAAAATGTCCCCACATTCATATCAACCCGAAAATCTCTCCAAATAGATTTGGGAGTACTTTTGTCATGTAATGACATTTGTGAAACTTTTGACTAATGATGATAGATGTAATATTTGACAATTGAAGAGGATAGTTTTGATACTGTACATATAAATAGAGTATATGTGAAATTAACCATAAAACTTAAAGAATTAAATTTTTTTTTTTGACCAACACCGACCAATCAGAATGAGCACCGGTCGAGTGCACCCTCCCTCAGAGAGGGGGAGTGTTCTCACTCCTCCTAGCTCACCATGTGGTCCTAAATTTTATTAAAAGAGAGCTGTATACACTATCCAAGGGGCAAACCCCCGAAAACAACCAAAAGGGCAAAAGGGAGCCCGAAAAACTCAAAAGAGAAATCAGAGCTGACATGGTAGCCAAGAATTTAATGACAACGAAGTGAGGGCAGACCGGCCTTATCCACTCTTAGGGCTCCCTTGGTCGGCTGCGGAAGCTCCCTTTCTTTGGTGAATACCATATTAGTATCAATGCTACATGCAAATGAAGCCAAAGAGTCTGCTACCTGATTACCTTCCCTGAAAATGTGCTGGACTTCAATTCCAAATTCATGAGTAAGCTTTAAAATTTCCCTCCACCATGGGTAAATAGCCCAATTAGGTGATATGCCATTCCGACAAGCCTCCACTAGCAAGGAGCAATCTGAAAATATTGCAAGAATCTTGACACCACCATGCTTTGCAATAGCTAGCCCATCATGTAGGGCCCTGCATTCTGCCATCAAGCTCTTCCCTATTCCGTAGTAAAAAGCAAAGCCTAAGATCAAATCACCATTTTGATTTCTGATGCATCCGCCTCCACCACTTCTGCCCGGGTTCCCTTTTGATGCTCCATCAACATGTAAAGAAAATCCCTGAGTGGCCAGTTTGCAATAGACTAGAATTGGCTGCTTAATCAGCACCCTCGGGAGCATACCAAAAGATGCAAGACAACTGATTTGAGCAGGAGAGATAGGCCTATGAAAGATTAATTTCTCTAATACCATCTGAACAGAGTAAATGATCCTCCTTTTAATTGAGATAATATTGATGGGGACTCCTTCATATTTTGATGCACATCTCTGTTTCCATAATTCCCAAAGCATAACAAATATAGAAAACATCCCTACTAATCCAAATGCTGATTGCGTACTGGTCGCAGACAATAAATCCCAGCATCTTCTTATAATTTGATCTCCCAACCATACCTTGTTACTAATGAGAGGATGTAACCAGCCCCATAGTTCCACAGCTAAGTCTCCCTTCAAAAAGACATGGTTAAGGTCCTCATATCTTGGTTGTGAGCAGCAATTACATTTAGAGGCCATTTGGATACCACAATCAATAATCCTGTTGTCAACAGGAATTGCCCTTTTGATCAGCTTCCAAATAAACAGAGCAGCTCGAGGATTAAAGGCTGAGTGCCACAGTTTAGCCCAGGCAGGCCTTTTTATACCTCTACTACGAATGATATTATAAGCTGATTTAATGGAAAAATTACCTTTGGGTGTACTTGTCCAAAAGCAGATATCAGGCTCACTGTTAAGCTGTGGAATAAGAAGTTGACTTTCAATACCAATAAATCCCCAAGCAGAATGCTGATTATTCCGGAGCACCTCACTAACCGAAACATTGGGGATTGGCCTCCCATTATTTCTAGTGCTGGCCTGATCACCAAAGACAGCAGGGCCATTACCAGTCCAATTGTCCCATAGGAAATCAGTGTTTTCTCCAGACCCAACAATCCACCTGCTGTTTTCAATCAAGATATCTCTTGCCTTCCTAAAAATAGTACGAGGCATGCCTGCTGGAAAAGGTATGTTACAATTAGCAATGTGGGTTTTGAGAAATCTTTGTCTAGCATATTGAGACCAAAGTGAAGAACCATGAGCAATGTTCCATAGCATCTTGGTAGCAAAAGCAATTTGAACATGAAACAGATTCCTTATTCCAAGACCACCCTCAATACGGGGTTTCTGAATAACAGACCAAGCAATCCAATGTCTGCGGTTAATACCATGTTCACCTTGCCAGAAAAAATTAGCACATTGGCTATCCATGAAACTAATAATCTTCTTTGGAATAAAACAGGCTGAAGCAAGATAGATTGGCATACTTGTGAGAACAGAATTAATAAGAACTGCTCTGCCAGCCTGGGACAATAATTTTGATTGCCAACCTTCTAATTTGGTCTGGATCCTGTCCACAAGAAACTTGAAGTCTGAACACAGGTATCTGCCTTTTTTAATGGGGATACCAAGATACTTGAATCCAGCAGCCTGATGTTTATAGCCAGTTAAAGTTCGGACCGCTTGAATTGATGATTGGGGAGCTTTTGCAGATAAAATAAAACAGCTCTTAGCTGCATTTATCTTTTGTCCCGAGCAGCATTCATATTTATTAATAAACTGTTGGAATGTCATAATGTTCCTTTTGCTGGCATTAAGAAAAACCAAGGTATCATCTGCATATAGCAGATGAGAAATTTGCATTGTCCTTCTTGGCCCTGTATAGCCTTTAAGCTCCCCAGATTAGAACATTCCTGATAAGCCTCTGCTGAGGACCTCTGAAGCTATAATAAAGAGGTATGGAGCAATAGGGTCCCCTTGCCTTATGCCTCTACTGGATTTAAAATAACCAGACACAGTTCCATTAAAATTAATTGAGAACCAGCAATTGTATAAAATCATACCAATCAGAGATGTGAACCTGGAACAGAAACCAAACTTTCTCATGACAGTCAACAGAAAATCCCATTCAATTCTGTCATAGGCTTTAGCCATATCCAGCTTGATTATCATATTATGACCCCTAACTTTTCGGTTAATGTCTATCATCAGCTGTCTAGCAAGGGATATATTATCCACAATGAAACGCCCTTTCACAAAAGCACCCTGCTCCTTAGATATTATGTTGGGCAGAAGAGGTGCCAATCTTTCTGAAATAATTTTGGATATAACTTTGTATGTGAAGTTGCACAGACTAATAGGCCGGAAATCATTAAAAGATATAGGCTCATGTACCTTGGGAATAAGAGTAATGAGGGAAGAAGATATTCCCCTTGGGAGAGGGAAACCTTGGAAGAATGCTTTTACAGCTTCGCCAAAATCCTGTCCAATGATATCCCATATTGTTGTGAAAAAATCTCCAGAAAAACCATCTGGGCCAAGGGAGCTAGATCCCTTTAAAGACCAAACAGCATCCCGGATCTCAGAAAAATTTGGGACAGCACATAAAGCCAAATTCTGAATATCTGTAATAACCTGTGGAATGCAGTTCAGTAATTCTGAGTCAGGTTCATGATCTTCTGTGGAAAAAAGATTTTTGAAATGAGTCTCAGCATATTTCTTCAATATGTCCTGGTCAGAACACCATTCATTAGGCTCCCCTACTTTGAGCCTTCTAATAATGTTTTTCCTTCTGTTACATTGAGCAACCGCATGGTAAAAAGCAGTATTTCTATCACCACTTTCTATCCACTCCACCCATGATTTTTGATTCCAGAAAATTTCTTCTCTAACTTGAGCTTGGCGAAGGTGGGCATTGGCAGCATTCAGCCTCTCCTTGTTTTCATGAGAAGAGTCTAAGTCAAAGCAACTTTGCTTTAATTCTACATCAACTTTAGCAGAAGTTACAGCTGCGTTTATATCTCCAAATGTTTCTTTATTCCATTGGCATAACGAAGCCTTTAGTGCCTTAAGTTTGGAAAAAAACCTGACCAAAGGATTGGGATGGTTGGAATGAGAATGCTGCCAGGTTCTTGAAACAAACTGTTGAAAAGAGTCATGTGTGCACCACATCTTCTGGAAGATAAATCGGCCTGGACTGCTTACACATCTGTCCATCAGGAGAAGCAGTGGAGCATGGTCCGAAGGACCCCTGGGTAAGTGTTTTACAGTCAGCTGGGGGAAAGATGACTGATATAAAATATTCACTAACACTCTATCAAGCCTGGCCTTGATATTTGCAGAACCAATCCTGTTGTTAGTCCAGGTCATAGCATTACCAGTGAAACCAATATCAATCAAACCAGCATAGCCCAAACAATTATTGAAGTCAGACATAGCAGATAGGGCTGGCATGCCCCCTCCAACCTTTTCTGATGGACGGAGAACACAATTAAAATCCCCCCCTATCAACCAGGGAATTGTAGCAGAAGCACCAAAATTAACAATATCCTTGAAGAGAGACTGTCTAAGAATAGGATTGCAAGAAGCATATACAAAAGAGTAGTATGTACACAAAGAATTGTTCACTTTCAGTCCAAGAGTAATATGTTGGGATGAGGATTCAATGACCTCCAAGTTAAAACTATTATGCCAAAAAACCCAAATTTTTGGGTTAGGGGAGCTACTGCTGGCAAAACCCCCAAGTTTTAGATACCTCCCTAGAGGCGAGGTTTTATTTAGACTGACCATAGTTTCCATAATGGCTACAATATCAGCCTTATTGATTTGCACATGATCTTTCAGACATCTACGGGAACTAGGATTCCCCACTCCACGAATGTTCCAAATTAATGATGATAAAATCATTGAGGCTCCCAGGGGAAATCTTCCAAGGATCTAGCTTTAGATCTAGTAATAATCCCCTTTTCTAGCTGCTTGCCATTGACTTCAGCACATTTGGCTTGAATGAAAGACTGCATTAGCTCATTATCCTGCAGTGCTCTTTCTGAAACCTCCATACTAGCTTTTATTAGCTCATTCATTTGTATTTTACTTGAGCCATCATTTTCAGAAATTGAATCAGCCCTTACAGCAATTTCTTTCTCAGTCAAGTTAATCTTCTTAATAGCCACAGGGACTTCTCTACTAATATTATCATGATCACTTGGCTCACCTAATTCCTGAACCTTACTTATCTCTTCTCTGACTGGTAACAGAGAATCTTGTAATAATTGTTTCGATACTTTCAGTCTGCTTGGAGTTAGATTCAATTCTTGAGCCATACCTTCCACTGCCTCCGCAATTTGACCATTATCAAGAGTCAGATTGGGACCATGTGGTACTATCACCGGATCAACAGTCTGCTCTAACAAATGAAATTTGTTATCAACTGCCACAATCTGTCGAACATTTGGCATGCCATCCTGCTTTGGCCGGTAAATCTGTTTGGGATTTATTACGACTGATTCTTGAACCAGTTGGACCCGGGCCAGCTTGCCCTGTTTTTTCTTGCATCCATTCTCTGAGTGTCCAAGCTTATGACAAAAGGAGCAAAGCGCTGGAACACGATTATAACTGACTTTTTGCCAAAAACCAAAGCCATCCAAATCAATCCAAAGCCGATCATTTCGCGGAGCAGATAAATCCATTTCCACGCACACCAGGGCCTCCGAGGTATCACATAGTGTCAATGATCTTTCATGTATACGCAAAACAGCACCAAAATTTTCAGCTATCGACCGAAGACAATCTTCATGATACAGATTAGCTGGCAAAGCTGGGAAGCCTATCCACACTGGGACAGTTTGTGGATCAGAATCGAAATTGAAATCAGACGTCCATCGGAAAAAACGAAACAGGAAACCTCTAATGTAAAGGTTTTTCTGTATGAGCAACTTCGTAAAATCCGCTTCATTATCAAAACGGAACAGAAGGTGTCTAGGATTTAGTCTGCTAATAACAAAATCTGAAGAGATCTTTAACCGCTGCATCAAAAAATTCTTAATATCCGAGAACACTGGACGACCATACGCACATTTAGCCACAATTGAGAAAGAGAGAAAGTGAATTGATGCCTGAATTTCTTCTTTAGTGAAAAACACCGCCGGCTCCCCACGGTCGGTGAATGCAGGTTCCTTGACTGGAATATCAATCTTCGGCCGCTGCTTGGAGTCCATTAGCGCCTGCGCAAATGTACGACGAGGAAATACTGGAGTGGAGGAAGAAGCCAACTCTGGAATGGCAGATGAAGCCAGATCTTGAGCCTTCATCTTAGATGATGAAACCCCCACCTCTCCGGCCATAGCCGGCGGGGAGGGGCGAACACAGCAAGAGGGCGTGAAAAAGCTGAAAAATATGGGAGTTTCTCACTCTAGAAATCAAGAGAGAGAATCTTGACCAAAAAGTAACTTACAAAGATACCTCTACATGAAAAGAATTAAATTCATCCTACCTAGTCTTGACTCTTGATGGACGGACAAACGGATATTCAGATATCCTTTCAGCGTGTGTTTAAAGGTTCGGGTAACTTGGCTCGTATGGGCCGTGGCATCTGCCCATTGCTGGGCGCATTGCTCATGGGGACCCTCTCTTTCCCCGGCCGGCGTATTGCTCCCCCTGGGGGCGGTTTGCTCGTTTCTTCTCAGCTGCGTGCACAAAGCGACGGCTCCATCCGCCGGCGATGGCGAAGGACTGGCCAAGTCCGCGCCGCCCGCTGGCCATGGAGCTCATGCGGGGCTCTGGTTGGTGCTCCTCCGTGGACAAGGTCGTATCGTCACCTTCCACCTCTCTTGGTTCCTCCATCTCTCTGTTCTTGTAGGGCAATTCCTAGGTATTATATCTGTATAGGGTTGGAGATGCTGCTCCGATGGAGTGCTGATTGGAAGTGCACGTTAAGAAATTTAGCCAGAAGCTTGAGAGATGCAATGCTAGTAAGCTACCTTCAGCTTGGGTGGTTGGGTGGTTTGGGGAATCTAAAATAGTTCTCTAAAATATGGCTGCTTTAAATAATAGACAGAACTGCCAAAAAGGAAGAATCGAAGAGGTATCCTTTTTTATGGAAAGGCTGGGGTCTGTCATAGAAGGGAATCCATGTTATTATTAGATGGCCAAGATTACGTAGGAGGCAGAGTTGGAGAGGTCCCAAATAGGGATCTGCCTTCGGATCGTCTGTGGGAATTTGTCATGGGGGGGTGAGAATCCGTGGTTAATTAAGGAAAAGCCATATCCATTTGGTTTTGGAAGTTGAACCTTCTTCAGCATCCTTTATCCTATATGGATGGACTTAAATTGCAAGTGCTGTCTTTTTCACATGCTTTTAAGTTCATTCAATTAAGGTGGACTAGAAAATCTAGTTTGGGAGGGTGCTTGGTGTCCTATCTCGTGAAGATATGACATTCAATTGGTAATTAAGATGGGGGGTGGGGGGATTCTCTTGACTTCTATAGTTTTGGAGAAGTTGTAAATGACGCAGAATTGTGAGTTTATTTGTTCTCTCCAGAAAGAGGTTCTGGCGGACCTGGAATTTTCGGGCAGAAGCCATAGGACATGGGAACGGGGTAGGTTTTCCTCAGTAACATCAGTAAGATGAAGGAGAGGGGACGTATGAGACATTTTATCTAATCAATGAGCTGAGTAGTTGAGAGGGAATTCTTAGACAAGTAATATACAAACGGGAACCATGCTTCATCATGTTGCACTGGACTGGTAAAGTTTGAAATAAAGTTATGGTGTGGTAAGTGATTTGCTTGACACATTAAAAAAAAGTGATTTGCTTGACATGCTAGTTAAGTTTATACAAGCAGGTCTCTTAAAATGTCAATATCATTGGTACCCTCCTTAAATACTTATAGTATCACCTGTAAGTGTCCTGTTAAATTCCGTGAGAAAGTAGGAGATTATGTTCATAATATTCTGCATGAAGTTATCTTTGTAAAAGAGTAAGTGACAGAAAACATCTTTTTTGCCCATATTCTTTGAAACAGTCATCTTAGTAGCCATACTTTTCAGAGAGGTATATTTGTCATTTTCTCAACTTATGTTAGCTGTTCAGCGAGGTTTGTGAACCTTAAATGGGCTCGAGTGGTGGACATTAGCAATGGTTTAATTGTGGTAATATCTCACTCAGAGTAGTATTTTGTGAAATTATCCTAGTCAAAATCTTGGCCTGCATTGCAAGGATCCTTCAATTGAAAAAAAAATCTTTCATCGAAATTGGCATTCAATGCTTGAACACTTTTAGGCTTTTCTTAGAGACCTCTGAGTATTTATATCTAAATATATCCAAAGTTAAGTAGTCAACTTCTTACAAATTTCTCATCCTTATGGTGGTGAATCCCTGAAAAAGTGTTGATAGTTTTTCGGAGATTTTCATTTGACATGACTGAGTAATATTGATCATTGGGACACTTCCAGCAATTTTGATGTGTATGACGTACATATGGTGACTGTGTTACTCATTTAGGCAACAAAGAAACAAAGGCTAGGTTTCTGGAAGGCTGGGCATTAAAGAGCACAGATAAGAATCAGATGGGACAGAAATGTGAATGTTGTTGTTAAAAATGGTAGGATCATTATAGATAAAATTATGAATTAGAATATTGAAAAAAATTCAGGGGCTGCACCTTAGTGTCAAGATTATAGAGACTAGTATAAGTTGGTTCAGATATGGCACAATGTAGGGCTGTCTATGAACCCCTGAGTACATGGGAGTGGCCGTGCAAATAGTACTAGAAAAGATAGGCCTGTGAAGCTGATCTGGAAATCTAAGTTCAACTTATGATATAGCCCAAACAGGAAATATTTGGGGTAATAACTGGAACCTAGTAGAATTATACAGCAGTTACGTTGGAGAGGGGGATTTCTGTAGCCCACCCATAGAGCAGCCCAACAAGACCCAACAGGGTCCAACGAGGTAAGCTCACCTGAGTGATAGCCCACAGGGCCCACTCAGGAAAGAAAAGCCCAATGAACAAACACTCGAGGAACCAACTCTCCCCGGCGGCCCCTAGGCTCGGAGGGCCCGAGTGATGGTCAGGTCATAAGGAAGGTCCAGCCCAAGCCGTTCCCCCGCCCGGGAGAGACAGGCATTCACCGACCTATCCGACCCCTCTTTCGCCGAGCTATGCTCATCGCCCGGACAGGGCTGGCGTTTCAGAAGCTCGGCCAGGCCAGATATTATCCGTTCGTGCTGCCGTTAAGAGTCCCCAACGAACAGGGGAATCAAGAAGCCGCCGGACTTCTAGGCGATAACGTTCCCACGATAAGGCCATGAAAGCCCACGTTGAGGACGTAACTCCCGCCGGAGACCTCTCGGCCTGCAGGACTCCTGAAGGCGGCGCACTATTTAAACCAGGGATACCCTCCGGTGGAAAGAGAGCGATCAAGGTACTCATACACCCAAACTCCTGAGCAATCCACTTCACCCTCTGGTGGAGAGGAATCTCGCGCACTAGCTTTTCTCCTCCCCATTACTGCTTCCACCACAGCTCTACTGACTTAACCATCGGAGGGTTTTTCCCCCTGGGCCCTCTGATACGTTTCCCTGTCTTGCAGTTCATCTTCTGGTGATCCACAGCCCGCTCAGGACACAGCGCGAGATTTCGCCTCTTCATCTGGCGCCGTCTGTGGGAAACGCACGAAGAGCCAAGATGGTGAGAAGAAGCTTAGGGAGGAGATCCGCCGTCGAGAAGGGTAAGGCCGTGGTGGCGGCAGGAGATGGCCCCTCTAGGGCCTCACATAACCCTCCCTCCAACGCCAGCGTCCCCACCAACGGGCCGCCGCCCCCTCCGACGGCGACGGGGGTGCCCCCCAACGGTGGCGACGAGGTCTTCCAGGCCCTCAATAAGAAGCTCGACGTCCTCGTGGAGCTCATGAGGGCCCAGGCGGCGAGGGATGCCAGGTCCCGCGCCCCGTCCGGGAGCCCCCCCCGTCGAAGTGCGTCCCAGCATACCGCTGGGGGCCGCTTCACCCTCCGCGGTCAACAGCTCATCCGCAACAACGCAGGAGGACCCTCGCAAGCTCCGCCCCCCGAGCAAGAGGCTTCCTCCACGCCCAGAAAAGGGAGACAGGGGGCGAGGCCTCCACGCCTGAGCGCTGCCGGCCCTGAGGATCGCCACGACGCTCCCCCCAGTCCCACGGCACGACCGCAGCCGGAATTATCCCTCCGACTGAGGGATTTCGAAAGACGTTTTGCAGAGCAAGAGCGCGCCCTCCGCGCCCTGCAGAAAACCTCTTTCCCGGAGGACGAGGAGAAATCCCCTTTCTCCGAATACATCTTGAAGGCAGAGGTGTCTCCCAGAACCTCCATTCCGACCTTCAAGCTCTATGATGGCCAGGGCGACCCAGCCGATCACTACGACAGCTTCGACGCCCTGGTGACTCTGCATGGAACACCGGATCCTATTAAATGCCGAGCCTTTGCGGTCACCCTGGTCCAAGGCGCTCAGGCATGGTTCCGGGCCCTCGCCCCTGGGTCCATCCGGGACTTCAGGCAATTCGGGCGAGTCTTCAAGGAGAGCTTCGCCGGAAGCGCCCCCCCAAGGTCAGTAGCGGGGCTCCTGGCCCTCAAACAGGCACAAGGGGAAAGGCTCCGGGCTTATGTCCACCGATTCAAATCGGAAGCCCTCAGAATTCCCCGCCTGGATGTGGCCTCGGCCACGACCGCTCTGACCGGGGGCACCCGGGACGAGAATCTCCGCCGAGAACTGGTCCTCCACCCTCTCTCGACCCTTGCCGAGCTAGTGACTCTGGCACTGCGCCACGCCGAGTGCGAAGAGGTACTCAGCGCCTACCGAGACACAACCGGCTCGGGTCGGGAGGGGGACAAGAAGCGGGCCTCCGAGCCAAATCCTGGCTCGGGCAAGAAGCGCGATCGGGAAGGAGAGCGCAAACGGAAGTATGAGCCGTACACCCCGTTGACCGCGCCAGTCTACGAGATCTATGAAGACATCAAAGACTCGGGACTCCTCCGCCAACCCGAACCAATGAGATTGAAGAACCGCAAGCGCGACAGACATTGCCTGTTCCACGGCGACCACGGGCACCACACCGGCGACTGTCACCAGCTCCAGGACGAGATCGAGCGTCTCATCCGTCAGGGGCACCTGGCCCGGTTTGCAGCCGGGCGCAAAGAAGACCGAGACGCCGCCGAGGAGATCGACAACGCTCCCCGAGGGGTCCACATCAACGTCATCTCCGGAGGAACGGCATCGGGCGGCGACACCAGTCGAGGAAGGAAGCGTCATGTCGAGCGGGCCAGCCGGGTCTTAGAGCCCTCAGGGGGCCCGCCGAGGGAGCCCCAGGTCATAGTCTTCTCCGACCAAGACCTGGAAGGGCTAAACACCCCGCATGATGATGCCCTCGTTATCTCGGCCACAATAAACCATTGTAACGTAGATAGAATTCTGGTTGACAATGGGAGCGCTCCCGATGTATTATCTTATGACTGTTTCCTCAAGATGGAGGAAGACCCATCCAAGCTCCGCCCGATCCGAACACCCCTTTGCGGGTTTAACGGCCTGGCCACCTACCCCGAGGGAGCCCTAAGCCTGCCGGTCACCATCGGCACCCCACCCAAAACCGTTACGGTCATGGCAGACTTCATAGTGATCAAGGGTATGATAGCGTACAACGTCATTTTCGGCCGGAAAATTCTCAGCCGAATAAAGGCCACATCTACCTATCACCAGAAAATGAAGTTTCCCACCAAAAACGGTTGGGGGAAGTCCGAGGTAACCAGGCCACGGCTAGAAGGTGCTACAACATCTCGGTGGAAGCCTCAAGGCCGGACGGGAAGGATAAGGGCCCCAAGGGAATCGAAGGGAAGACCGTAACCGCCGAGTCCGGTGGCGAATTGCTAACGGTATTCCTGAACGATGACCCGGCCCTCGGAGTAAGGATTGGAGCCGGCCTACCTCCCAAGGAACAGCAGCAATACAAGAACTTTCTTTCTTAGTACGTCCAGGTCTTTGCTTGGTCCGATGATCAACTCCCTGGCATACCAGAGAAGACCGTGATGCACAAGCTCAGCCTCGACCCCACCGTGAGGCCCGTACAGCAACGGAGAAGGAAGCATGCGCCCGAGAAGCAGGCGATCATCAAGGCGCAGGTCACCAAGGGACAAGAGACTGGCCTCTTCAGACCAGTCCTGTACCCTACGTGGCTAGCCAATGTCGTCCTGGTGCCAAAAACCACAGGCAAATGGCGAATGTGCGTGGACTTCACCGATCTGAATAAGGCTACCCCCAAGGACTGCTATCCGCTACCGAGCATCGACCAATTGGTTGACTCAACCTCGGGCAACGAGATATTCAGTTTCCTGGATGCCTATTCGGGTTATCACCAGATCAGAATGAATCCAGAAGACGTCGAGAAGACCGCCTTCATCACCGACTGCGGCGTGTACTGCTACACCCGGATGCCCCTCGAGTTAAAGAACGCCGGAGCCACATATCAGCGACTGGTAAATCACATGTTCGAGGGACAGCTAGGTCGGAACGTCGAGGCTTACATTGACGACATGCTCGTCAAGACCCCCAAGGCCCAAGACCACTTCACCGACCTTGCCGAAACCTTCGGCACCCTCCTGAAGTACAACATGAAGCTCAACCCCGCCAAGTGTGCCTTTGGAGTAAAATCCGGGAAGTTCCTGGGTTTCCTGGTCACTCAGCGCGGGATCGAAGCCAACCCCGACAAAGTCCAGGCCATCCTGGACATGCGCCCGCCCACGTGCGTGAAAGACGTCCAGCCCCGTGTCGCCGCTCTCAGCCGTTTCCTGTCCCGTGCGGCCGAACGATGTTTGCCCTTCTTCAAACTGATGAGGGGACCCAAGCTAGCATCTGCTACGTTCGCATGGGATGAGGAGTGCCAGACAGCATTCGCCGAGCTTAAGAAGTTCCTGGCTTCGCCACCGGTGCTCTCCAAACCCGTCCCAGGCGAAGTCTTGCTGCTCTACCTCTCGGCGACGCCATCCACGGTCAGCTCGGTCCTAGTCAGAAATGACTCGGGAATCGAGAGACCGGTCTACTACACCAGCAAGGTGTTCAATGCCGAACGGAGGTACCCCGCAACCGAGAAACTCGTGCTAGCGTTGGTTACCTCCGCCAGGCGCCTCCGCCCCTACTTCCAGGGGCACCTCATCACCGTGCTAACCGGCGAGCCGTTGAAGAAGATTTTGGCCCACCCCGAGGCCTCAGGGCGACTCGTCAAATGGGCCATTATGCTCGGGACCTACGACATCTCGTACCGGCCGCGATCAGCAATCAAAGGCCAAGCGCTCGCCGACTTCATTGCCGAAAGCACCATCCCCGCCGAGGACAGGCCTCCGACCACGACCGGGCCAACCTGGGAACTGTTCGTCGATGGATCGTCCAATTCGGCAGGCAGCGGTGCGGGGATCCTCCTGAGGTCCCCCGAAGGGATAGAGCTACAGTATGCCTTGAGATTCAACTTTCAGGCATCCAACAATGCTTCCGAGTACGAGGCCCTTATCTCGGGAGCACGCATGGCCCGACGGTTGGGGGTCGAGCGAGTCAGGATCCACACCGACTCTCAGCTAGTCGCAGGTCAGGTCAACGGTGAATATGAAGCTCGGGAGGCACCCATGATCAAGTACCTTCAGTTGGTCCGGAGCCTGGCCCAACAGTTCGAGGAATTTGGGGTAGTCCGGATAGCTCGGGAGCAAAACTCTCGGGCGGACGCCCTCTCTCGATTGGCCTCCTCCCTAGACCCAGAAGGTACACGATCGGTCCTCCTAGAAGAGCTAGAGCGCCCGAGCATCGACACGGAGCTCCTCGCTGTTGACTCGGCCACTCCAAGCGACTGGCGCTCCCCCTACCTGTCCTGGCTACAGGACTCCCAAGAGCCCTCCGACCCTCGGGAAGCCCGCCGAATGAAGTATCAAGCTCGGCGCTTCGTCGTCCTCGACAACACTCTCTACCGGAGATCGTTCTCCGGTCCCCTCCTGAAGTGTCTCGGTCCCGACGAAGCAAGCCGAGCCATCCAAGAGATTCATGAAGGCCTGTGCGGAGCGCACTCAGGGGCAAGGTCGCTGGCCAGAATCCTGTTACGACAGGGGTACTGGTGGCCCACCCTGCAGCGCGACTGCTCGGCCTATGTTCAACAGTGCGACCGATGCCAGCGGTTCGACCACTTGGTCCATCAGCCGGCTACGGAACTTGTCACCCTAGCCGAGCCTTATCCTTTCGCTCGGTGGGGAATCGATATCCTTGGGTCATTCCCAACGGCCCAGTCCCAGAAGAAGTTCATCGTCGTCGCCATCGACTACTTCACCAAGTGGATCGAGGCCGAGGCTACGGCCAGGATCACCGAGACAGTCGTTTGGGGCTTTGTTTGGAAATCGATCATTTGTCGCTTTGACATCCCCCGAGTGATAGTAAGCGATAACGGTCGGCAATTCGACTCTCGGTACTTCCGAGACAGATGCGCCGACCTAAATATCCGCAACCACTTCACTTCGGTCGCCCACCCTCAGGCCAACGGGCTGGTTGAAAATGCCAACAAGACTATCTTGAAAGGCATAAAAACCAGACTCGGTAAGGCTAAGGGTAGTTGGCTCGAGGAATTGCCTAGCGTACTATGGTCGCACCGAACGACCCCCAGGACGGCAACCGGTGAAAGCCCTTTTCAGTTGGTATATGGCACCGAAGCCGTCGTTCCATTGGAGATCGCCAATCCGTCTCTCCGAGTGATCAGCTTCTCACTCGAGGCAAACGGGCAAAAATTGCTCGAGAACCTCGACCTGGCAGACGAACTCCGAGAGATCGCGAACGTCCGAGCAACGGAGTACCAGCGCCGCCTCACTCGATACTACAACGCCAAGGTCCGAGACAGACGTTTCCAACCGGGGGACTTCGTCCTCAGGAAGGCCGAAGCCTCTCGACCACTAGATGCGGCGGGCAAGCTATCCCCCAACTGGGAAGGCCCCTACCGAGTGGTCGAGACGCTCGGAAAAGGTGCGTATAGGTTAGCGACAATGGAAGGGGAACCTATTCCTCGGACATGGAATGCAGCCGCACTACGCAAATTCTATTTTTGAAATTGTACAGCAAGACGGACGGAATAAATCCCTGTTCTTTTCATTCCAAACCATTGGTACATCAGATAGGCAAATGCCAGTACATCACATAGCAAAAAATAAAAATCCGTCTAACACCGCTTCAAGGGGTCATCGCTCCGACTGACTCGGTCTTGATCTCCTCGCGTCCAGCCACTGACTCTGCCTCGTGCGGAAACTGGCTCGGACAAAAGGTGGTCGAGCCAGTTGGCTCGGGTGACCCGTGACAAAGGTGACAGAGGGACTGCAGAAGGGAGGCTACCTTTAAACGTTGAGGAAGGCTACCTCCCAAGTTGGCAACAACCAGGAAAAAGGAGCGCCGTGAAGGCCTCCCCTCTTCCAATCTGCCAACTCCTTGGAAGGAAGGAGAGAGCAAGCAGCCCCCGAAGAGTGAAAGAAAGGAAGAGCAGAAGAGGGAGGAAGAGGCTGCTGGGAGAGGTTAGGAGGGAGCTAGAGTCGCCTCCTCCCCTCACACGGAGGGAAGTGACGGCAGGCTCCCCTGATTCCCCCATCCGTCCTCCGCCTCGGCGTCCACCCGGAAGCCTCGCCGGAGCTAAGAAGAGACCAACGGCGTGCTTCCACACGCCTAAGTCCTCCCCAGATCCGCGCGGCGACTGTCGGACCCGTCTCGTGCACGCGCGGCGACCGTGGGATCCGTTCAACATTACAGGACAGCAGGAGCCCGCCGCTCCCCGTCGTCGGCGGCATCACCCTCCGAAGGATCCTCCATGCTCCGAATGCAAGGGCACAACGCAGAGTGAAGAGGAAGGAGCGAGGAAAAGACTGTTAGAGAAAATCCCAAGCAGTAAAGAGGAAAGGATGCCTTTCGGTCCTTCTTATAGGCCAAAGGAGGCTACACGCCTTAAATGACCCCCCCTCGGAAGCACGCCAAAGGATTTCTCCCCTGAACAGTCACCTCCAACTCCTCGTTTCCCGCCCTAGCGGGATTCACGAAGCGGCCTGACATTCAAAGCATGAGGGAACGGAAGGACGCCCCGTCAGAAGCCTACCAAAGCAGCGTGCGAAAACCACGCAGGACATATCGGCACCTCCCAACTACTTAAGATCCGCCAACCAAATCACGGCAAGGATGGTACTCAAACAGAGCAAGTCATTTATTATCACACCGAAAGGAAACCCTCTAAAAAGAGGAAAGAGAGACAAAAAGGGAAAGAGGCAAAATACATCAGGCCTCGGGCCCACTTTGACATTCGAGACCGGCGGAAGGAGACGCGTCACCCCCGGCGCCTTCGGTGACAGCCGGCTCGGACACTGACCTCGCCTGTGCGAGAACTGTCTCGGTCGTGAGCCCTCCCGAGATGCCCGGAGCCGGTGACCCCGATGGAGGCGACCCCTCCGAATCTTCCCCGGCCGACGAGGAAGAGCTGGAAACCGACTCATCCGAGTCATAACACTGGCCAAAGGGGAACTCGATCGCGGAGTTTTGCTCATCGGCGTAGTCTACCGCCCGGCGATAGCCCTGCTTGAACCCCTTTCGAGCACCCCGGCGTAGTGCTACCTCGTAGTAGGGTAGGGCGGCTTCCACCAGGTCGGCCGAGTAAGCATCCGAGCTCCTGTAACGCTCGATTGCCTCCGCCTCGATCTGCCCCGCCCTTCCGACGAGCTCGACCCGAGCCCGCTCCGCCTCGGCCGCACGCTCCTCTGCCCGGGCCCGGTCCATCTCAGCCTCAGCTCGTAGACGCTCCGCCACCTCCGCCCGATCTAGCAGCTCGGCGCGTTCGAGCTCCCAGCGATTGTCTAGCTCGAGGCGACGCAGACGCTCCTCCTCCAGGGATCGGCTTGTCCTCTCGAGAGACTCTCGGGTCTTGGCGAGCTGTTCGGTCAGCACCCCGGCTTCCAGTCGGCTCGCCCGCGCCACCTCCCGGAACGCGGAGAACTCCTGCCGGAGCCCCTCATGCTCCCCCTTGAGTCGGGCCAGTTTCCTCTCGCATCCCCCAAGGGTCCAGGCAAGGTTCGACCGCTCCACCTCCGTCCGGGCGTGCGCCTCCGCCATCAAAGCCGCCGACCGAGCTATGACCAGGCCGCCCTCCATCAGAACATCAAGGATCCCAGGGGGGGTATTGCGCCTCTCTCCCCCCTTCGTCCTTACGGCAATCGACCGGCAGACCCGATACAGGTCGCCCGTAATGCCGAGCCTTTCCAAGGGTTCCGGCAGAGGGGACCGCTCCGCCCGGGGCACCCCGCCAGAAGGATCTGCTCGAGCGACGGAACCGGCCGCCTCGCGCGCCACGGTCGGTTGGGGTTGCGACGCCTCCCCGGGCGAACCCCCAACCTCGACCGGCGCCGCGGGACCGACCGCACCAGGAGCTCCAAGCACCTGGGGCTGCAACGCCCTAGCGGGCGAACCCCCAGCCCTGCCTGTCTCGGCCCGCACCTCGCCGACCGGGACATCACCGCCTCCGGCCGATCCCCCGGCCTCGGCATCAGCTACTTCAACATCGGCCCCCTCTACCCCCGTGGGGGGGAGAGCCGACCTATCGCCGCCCTCTGAAGGGCCCCCGGTCTCCTCGGCCCCCTCTCGCCTGGCAGGTGGGGGAGCTGGCCCCGAGGGGTCGGCCCCATCTTGCCCCCGAGAGGGGAGCGCGGCCGAGCCGGAGTCGCCCCCGGCGGTAGGAGGAAGACTTGCCTTCTTGGCCCGTTTCTTGGCCTTCGCGGCCTCCCGCAACTTTCCCGCCATGGGATCCTTGCGCTTCGTACCAGCTGGCCGTGAAGATCCCCCGGGGGCCACCCCCTTGCCCTTATCTCGGGCTTGGGCGCGACCCGCAGAAGCATCTGGTTCGTCGGCCGCCGAGTCATCTTCTCCCAGATCGATGACCTCAGTAGCTTCCTCCAGAGGTTCCCGCCTCACGTCTGCAACAAAGGAAGAAGACCCGGTCAGGAGAAGAAAAGTAACTACCACCCCAGGAGAAGAACCTCGAGAGCGGTACCTGTCGACGTCAACCGCGTAAGCAAACACCGTTCGATGTTCTCCGGCGTCACCAGCTCCTCAGTCGACTGGCGGTTATCCAGCAGACGGGCGGCCTGCCGCTCCACGTGGGGAGGGAACTCCTCCTGGCGAGGAGGAAGATTCGGATGAAAATTGGGCGAGACCAGGTATCTCCAAAACTCGTCCGTCGCCTCCGCCTTCACCCAGAAGAATTGGGTCTTCCACCCCTTGTGCGAGGAGTCCTTCGCAGCGAGTGAGATGCAACTCCTGTTCCTCCTCGCCTGGATAAAGTAGAAGCCCTTCCCCGCCGACGGGTGCGCTTTCAACTCAAAAAAATAATGAAAAAGGTCCAAGGAAGGAAAAATGTCGTGCTGACGACAGAGAATCCGAAAGGCGGAAAGAAGGAGATACGAGTTGGCCACCAGCTGAATAGGCGCCAACCGGAAAAACTCGAGAAGCTGAAGCACAAGAGGCTCGAAGGGAAGGCGGAACCCACTCTTCCAAGCCAGAAGGAAAGTGCAAATGTGCCCCGTACGGCTGTCCAGACTCGTCTCATACGGGGCGGCGGCAGCGAAGCTGTACCTGAGAGGCAAGCGAAAGCGATGCTCCAGCTTCCTCACCTCGGCCTCCCCCAACTCACTGCAGTTGGGGACGGGCTCCCGCCTCACCTGCCCGATTTCCAAAGGCAGATCAGCCATCGAGCCGGAAGATGATCCCTCGCGCGAGCTCGAAGACTCCGGGGGGGAAGGAAGTTGCCGGACCGCCTCCGCGGTTATCCTCGCCAACTCCTCAAACGCCGCCGCAAGACTTTGTGCCTCCACCGTGCCCTCACAGCGCATCAAGGAGCCCCAGACGCAAAGAAACTAAGGAAAGCCTAAAACCCTGAGAAGCCTAGAACGACGAACAGCGCCCAACGCCTATAAAACCCTGGAGGAAGGCGGCGCGTCGTTCCGTGCTCCGAGAAAAGGGGGGCCCCTTCGTTTCAAATCCGTCAGGATCATCATTACGGGCCCAGGCGACCACTACACGTGGCTCCATAACGCCAACAGAATTTCACCCACCTGAGCCACGCCGGTCCAAAGCCTCAAAAGCTACTCGACCGAGCCTCCATGGCTCGGGAGTAGGAGGGGGACAAGTGGAGAGGGGGATTTCTGTAGCCCACCCATAGAGCAGCCCAACAAGACTCAACAGGGTCCAACGAGGCAAGCTCACCTAAGTGATAGCCCACAGGGCCCACTCAGGAAAGAAAAGTCCAATGAACAAACACTCGAGGAACCAACTCTCCCCGGCGGCCCCTAGGCTCGGAGGGCCCGAGTGATGGTCAGGTCATAAGGAAGGTCCGGCCCAAGCCGTTCCCCCGCCCGGGAGAGACAGGCATTCACCGACCTATCCGACCCCTCTTTCGCCGAGCTATGCTCATCGCCCGGACAGGGCTGGCGTTTCAGAAGCTCGGCCAGGCCAGATATTATCCGTTCGTGCTGCCGTTAAGAGTCCCCAACGGACAGGGGAATCAAGAAGCCGCCGGACTTCTAGGCGATAACGTTCCCACGATAAGGCCATGAAAGCCCACGTTGAGGACGTAACTCCCGCCGGAGACCCCTCGGCCTGCAGGACTCCTGAAGGCGGCGCACTATTTAAACCAAGGATACCCTCCAGTGGAAAGGGAGCGATCAAGGTACTCATACACCCAAACTCCTGAGCAATCCACTTCACCCTCTGGTGGAGAGGAATCTCGCGCACTAGCTTTTCTCCTCCCCATTACTGCTTCCACCACAGCTCTACTGACTTAACCATCGGAGGGTTTTTCCCCAGGGAAACCCCCTGGGTCCTCTGATACGTTTCCCTGTCTTGCAGTTCATCTTCTGGTGATCCACAGCCCGCTCAGGACACAGCGCGAGATTTCGCCCCTTCATACGTGGCAGGACATGTGCTTACCTCCGTTTTTAATTATATAATTGTGCTTACATATGTGTTGCACTGTTCATACTATAACCATTTTGTAAAGGGTAGCCCAGTGTCATGAGGCTCCCACCACTGCAGTTTCTGGGAATGGTCAATTGTAACCATTTTGTATGTTTCTAAAGCGTACTTTTATTTTTAATTTTTTATTTATTTTACATCATGTATTTTGTTTTGGTAGCTTTTTCATCCATTGCCCCACCAATTGTTATTGAGAATTAGGATGCTCTACTTAAGGTGGATGTTGAAGCCTGCTAACTTCTTACTCAGAGTATGTTTGGCAAAAATGTGGGATGTTTGGGTTAACTGATTGATTTTCTTGCAACACTTTTTGGAATCTTAGATCCAAGCATGCCGGGTTTGGGCTTAGGTTGTCTAATAGATCGATTGAATTAATCGTTTGTTCTATGATATTGGTGAACCTTCTATTCACAAGGTTTTAGCTCCATTAAAAATCTGACACCTCATGCCATTACAAGGATTACACCTGTCCTTGTGCTCATTTACTTAAACCGCATGATGGTTCAGGACCCAGATGAACAGTTACTAGCTGAAGTATTTATCCCAATTTTGGTGTTATTTCTTGAGCTTAAAAATGACGTTTGAATATTGGGCCTGTTCTTTCTTAAATGACATTTCCATAATCTGTTTTTCTAAAATTTGGATTCTTGGGCATCATCAACAAAACCATCAAACAGCAGGTCTTTTGTGAATTCACATGTATGGTATAATCTTTTATTGGTTAAGGGGCTTGTGGACCATAGAAGATCCATGGTTGAATATTTTCTTTTCTATGCTTGCAGATTCACTCTGTTGTCAGTTTGACAGAATGGCAATTTTCTGTTATGAGCTTGAAGTAGTAGGGAGTTTCCTTTCAGATATCATTATGGGTAATAAGGATGCCATCTCTGACTGGATTTAAAAGGAAAATCCCCTTTGACCTGCTTTGGACTTGGATTCACACAGATGTTAGTAGATCAAGTGGATTTTGCTATGGTTGATGGTCAAGTTGTTCCTAGAGATGTAATTTTCGATGTTTAACTTCTGCTATTTAAGATAATGGGGAGACCTGTTGCAAGTAGGGTTGAGGGTTAAGGCAAGTTTGTTGACGTGATGCAGTGCATATGGATTCCTTTGTGATTGGTGGGTGCTCTTAAAGCTTAAAGGAATGCTTTATCAAACTACTGCAGAAGCTAGTATGCTGTATGGGACTGAGTATTGGGCAGTGAAGGAAAAACACATACAAAAAATGTTTGTGGTAGATATGAGGATGTTGAGATGGATGAGCCTGAAGACTAAAAAAGATAACATTTGGAATGAACATATATGCAGACTTAGATATAGTACTAATGGACATCAAGCTTTGGGAAAATAGGCTTTAAGTGGTTTTGGCACATGCAGCATTGCCCATGTTTGCGATGAATTATCTGTGGAGGTTTGCAAAAAGGCTGGGGGAAGGCCTAAAATAACATGGTTTAAATTAGTAAGAAAGGACATGATCTTTCCAGGATTAGCTACAACCATAGCATTGGATAAAGTGATGGGGCAGGTCTCGTGTAACCGGCTCTAAATAAATGAGATAAGGCTCTGATGATGATGAGACGATGATTATGATAGTGGAGGTGGAGAACGGTGAGTGGATTTCAGACAGTCTGAAATTAAGATGGGTGAGTACGAGGTTTCGGGTGAGATTCAAAGAAGATTCTGTTAACTGAAGGGAAAAATCCTTGACTCTTTACTGGATTTGGACGGAAGCAACTGAAGTTTACAAGGAGTATGGGAAGAACAGGGAGGAGGCACCACAAGTGGGGAGGAAAAGATGATGAATTTGTCTGATGTGACTCATCAGGTTCAATTCATGCAAAAGAATTGCACTGGGACAACCCAGGTGAAGGCATTTCATTAAAGGTCCAGCTAGCAGATTGAGGTTTAAGTGGGCGTGTTAAATCAAGCAAAACAATGCACGTAGACCCCAGCAAGGAGCTCAAATCAGGCTGGTTAGTGGGAGGTGTCCTCCTTAGTTAAACAAAATCACAGTTCTGCCCTAGACATGGCTGCTTTAGAGAAACAAATGAGATAGAGGCCTCCAAGGGGTTTTCCAGACATTTTCACTAGAGGCCATAAGAGATCCAGCCTCCCAACTGGGCAATAACTTTATAAGAGCAGCAGATGCCCGTCTATGGTCAAAGACAGGGTTTACAGATGGAACAAGTGTTGTGGTGGAACCCAAAGTTACAAAACTGTCGCATTCCAGAGACATCCTTCCTTGAAGCAACGATGCTGTTTGTGATAAGCCTTGATCTGGAGTGTGGAGGAGGGCATTGACTCCTTCCAGCACAAGGATTGGGAAGACATGCACATTTTTCCGGAGAAGGAAGACGATCAGAATGCCATTGGGAGGAATGTACCAGTTAAGGAGACTCTCTTCTTCCATGATACCTGCCATCAGTGTCTGAAACAACATGGTGGCGACTGGGGGTGATGATGTCACAGCCTTCAGAGCTCTCCTTATCTCTCCTCCAACAATCCTTCTGAATACTGCAACAGTGGAATAATGTGCCCTTCAACTGCTGGCCATTAATGGAAGAAAACATCTGCGACCACAATGAGTTCGAAAATCTCTAGTTGGTAAGGAGACTAAAGACTTGCTGGAACATTGGAACAACAATAAAAATGTCAGTATAGCTGGAGATGTTTGCCTTAATTTGCAAAACAAGGTTGGGCTATTTGGAAGTTATGGGCTGATCACTCAGATATGAACAATAGAGAAAAAGAAAACAGGAGGAGAAAAAAGGTCAGAGGGAATTCCAAAGCTTGCTAAAATCTTGAACGAGCTCGGGCAGTAATAGGCAACAAGTTTGTGGTAAGACACTGAGAAAGACAACCTCTTGCCAGTGACTTTAGCATCCTGGCATTTTAGAATTCGTATACAGAGCTTAGTAATGAACAATTGGGGGCTGGAGGAAGTTTCAATGCAGTTGATGGTTTTAGATCTACAATAGTACAATGTGGAGTTGACGAAGTCGCTGCTGTTCGGGCTTTAAGTTCCGATAGAGGCTGAGGTCTTACTTGGGAGTCGCTGCTTGCATGCAGGTTTATAGGCTCGTTCATGAATTCACCTTGAACTATTGTGAGTAGCAACCAGCAGTATCGATGGATTCGGGTGAGTCTTGACAGCATAGAGCAGAACTATCTTTGATTCCTCATTCACTTCGAGCCCCCTATTATTAGTGTATCTTGGAGCATGTTGTTCTACCCATTTTGTGTCCGAGCTTTTCTGGTAGTATATATTTCTAGCCTCTGAAAAAGCAACTTGTAAAAGTGGTTAGTCCAAATTTCAGCTTTGCATCCATTTCACTTTTTTTAGAAGCAGGATTTTCCTTAGCAGGAATGGTTGGAAGAAGTGAACCTCTAGCCAAACCTATCCTATGAACCACCCGGGTGAACGCGATGCGACTTTTGCTAAGAGTAGGATGCTCTTACAACGAAATAGTTAGACCAATGATGCCCATGAATTGACTCTTTTTCCGCTGGTGGAGCTAAACCAAGAGCAGCAGGCATGAAGCATAAGTAATAAGTGCCCCTTTCCCTGTTAGTTCTCTCATCGAGTTTTTTTACATATTGGTGAGGTACTGTGCATGCCCAGCCAGAGGTGCTCCCACCTCGAGCAGATCAATGCCAACTCCCAAATCTGCAGCACTTCACCAATGCAATAGGGTTCATGATATGAAGTGGCATTGAGCTAAGCAAGTAGTATAATCCTTCCAGCAAAAGACAGAAGCTTTCCCTGCCAATCTGCAATCTTGGATTTGATTTTGTCCAGCAAATAATCATTGCATGCCATTTATGGACTTGGGTGGGCTGAGTTGGGCCAGTTGGCTTGCTTCCCAGAGAATAAAGTCCTAGCAACTCGAGAACATCGAGTGCGCTAACCTTCAGCAAACCAAATTATTGGAGGTCCTGGTAGCACATGATAATTTGTTAAATGAAGTTAACTCTGGTTTGTGTGGATATTTATCAATTTGTTGTTTCAGATATTTGCTTCACTAAAACATCAGGCATACTTTTTCAGCAGAGCCAAGACTTTATTCACTACCTTTGTGAATGGTGGGAGGATATAGAAGAGGCATCCTACTTACGGAGGCTCCAGAATATCTTGAGACGCGTCCATGTTGTAGTGTTTCTGTTTAGGGGATTTTATTCTGAGGAAGTTTTTTGCTGTGTTGCTGCCCCACTTAAATACATGGCCTCGAACCCCCACTTCTTTGCCATATGTGGAGAGTGAATTAAATTGTGAGCTTTGTATGAGTTAGTTTTTTGTATGAGAGACGACGTTACAGCAAGTGTACTATATGTGGAGGAAGCTTTCCTCTTTTGGTTGTGCTATATTTAATTATTTCTAGATGTATAAGATTCATGGTATGAACTCATCTTATTTTTCTCCCTCCCTACATAAAAAAGTAAAAGAAAAAAATATCTCATCTAAAGACAAGCTACAATTTCTGTTGTAAAATTTGTTATTTAACTGAAGGGTTTTTTAGTTTTAGCCCCTAAAAAGATCAATATTAAGAAAAGGCCCTCCTAATCCATCTACTTAGCCAAAAACCCCCCAAATTGTTCAAACACTTAGTAAAAAGTCCCTAGGGTTAACAACCGTCCAAAAAATGGAATATACCATCCCATTTTCGAGAATAATTCATCCCCCCACTCCCGTAAACTTTTTTATTTCCCATTTTACCCTCCCCACCTCTCTCTCTCCCCCCCGGACCCCCACCCCATTGGGTGGGGGTGCCGGCGCCAGAGGGGGAGACCCCCCTGGCGCCCTCCCTCCTCTCTCTCTCTCTCTCTCTCTCTCTCCATCACAAGGGGGGACCGTGCATGGCCATTAACCCCATCGACTGGTGCTGGCAGTGCTAGAAGAACTAGATCCACCACCGTAAGCACCTAGCGGGGCGTGCGTTGGGCTTCGGTTGGAAGACCATCAGTGGCAAGAGGGGGCGGTACTACGTGGTGACGTATCCCTCAGACAATGACCTAGTGAACCCCAAGCCCACCACGTTGCGGCATGCTGTCATCCATGACAAGCCCCTATGGATCACCTTCGCCCCCACCGGCGCCTTCCCTCCCCCTCTCTCTGCCCCCCCCCCCCTCTATCCCAGCTACTACCTCCCCCTCTGGGGCATTGCCGTGAATGGCCAGAATCCTCTCTGTCCCCCCTCTCTCTCCTTTGTTCTCTCTCTCTCTGGGTGGGGGTTGGAGGGATTTTTTGGTCATTTCATCACATAGGGCTAAGCTTAACCGTAGTTAGATTTAATACTATAGAGAAAACCGATGACAAAGGCTTTTTTATGTAACGGAGAAGATTTTGGGGGCTTCTACCTAAATAGGTGGATTAGGGGGGTCTTTTCCTAATATCGATTTTTTAGGGGCTAAATCCTTAAAAACCTTAACTGAATAGGAAAAATTTACTGAAAATTTTAACAATCCGTGATGACAGTTTGAGAAACTATTGGTTTTTATTATCTTCTTACTTTTGACAATCAATTTTTCTGCATGCATTGCACTTGATTCATTATGCACTATTTATATATAAAACTTGCCTCATTTTGTGTGCTGCCTTTCTAATTTCTGTCCTTTTCTATAGGACTGAAAAGTGCAGCTAAGTGAAAAATAGGATGCCAATATCTTAATTCAAGAAAATTAACATAAATACTTCTTGATCATTTGTTCCTAAAGCCTCCCATAAACTGGAGATAATGCAGATGAGCAAAATAAACTGTGGGCTCAGCATATATAGAACTTGTTCATTTGTTTTTGGAACTTCCTCTCTTGTCTGGAGGCAATGCAGTTCAGCAAGATGAGTTCACTATTTCATTTCCATGAGGTGCCTTCCTCGAGACCATCTGTGCTACAGTCTATTTTCTAGGGTGTGGATGCAATGTACAAAATCCAGCTACAGAAAGTGTTGTTTGAGTTGACTTTGCATTTGTTCTGGTAGTACTGTTTATGACTGAAGTATTCTTTGGTTGGGGTGTTCGCCCAGATCCTACGTGTTTTGATCGAAGTTGATTGAACATGGTGTTGAGCCTGCAAGATTAAAAGTTGGGTATTGGGCTCATGGCTCGCAGTACTGCCCGGTACTGGTACCGGGTGGCACGTACTGGTACCAGACCCGACCGGTCTGGTTCCGCCTCTTTGGTACTGGTGCCGGCCGGTACCAATTCAAAAATTAAAAGAAAAACAGCTGAACCGGGGCCAATTCTAAACTTTCACATATGTGTTACACTGTTGGATGCGTTCAATTATGTATGATTTTGAATTCTATCAACTTTTCTTTTTTTCTCTAATTTTTACATTTTAAAAATTTTTAAAACCAAATATTTAATTATATATATGCACACTAATATAGGGGGTCAACTGCCAGGACAGTACCATACGGGTACTGAGCAGTACGTACCAGTACCACCCCTGACCAGTACCGGTTCTGGTACCGTACTGCAGACCTTGATTGGGCTAAGGAGCGGGAGTTCAAACTCCTAAGATGCAGGTGGATGAGATGTAACATGCATACCCCAAATCCCACTGTGTTTTGATCTAAGTTGTTAACGTGGTGTTGAGCTGGCAAGATTAAAAGTTGGGTATGGAGCTAAGCACCAGGAATTCAAGCTCATAAGATGCAGATACGTGAGATGTAACATGTGCTTATTTCTTCTTGAAGAACTGCAAACAAAGTCATAACTTCTGCATGGGAAATCTCATACATGTGACGTTGGAAAACAGTACTGATTCAGAAGTTATCGTCAATGCTTGGATGTGAACATGATGACAATGTGTAATAAGCATGTGGGAATGGTTGCTAATTGAGGATCAAAAATATATATATATATATATATATATATATATTGCATTTGGTGAAGTTAATAGGATTAGGAAGGTAGGTGACGAACAGAGAAGCAAAGATGCTCCACTGAACTGTGTCTCATTTTCACATTAAGAGCACCTGATGGAAATATTTTTGGACTCCTAGCTCTTAGGATAGTTATTTATAAAAATATTAGAACTTAGAAGCCATTTATTTGTTCTTTTGGCTTCTCACCGCCACCTCCAAGTTGGAGCTTTCTCCTGCAGGGAAAAATTGGAACTAGAGGGTGGGATCTGTTGGTGTAATGTTTCAAGTCGGTTGCATATGCGCGCACTTATAACTTTTGCATGCTGATAATGGAAATCAAAACCAATTTCCATGGTAAAAACTTTTGCCACTGACTCCCAAAATGTGCTTTCATGGGACCTGATTCGTGAAAGATTTCTTATTTTGGATTAGGGACAAATAAATCATTGTTATAAGTGAATTTGTAAAAAGAATATTTCTGAAAATGTATTACCAGGCATACCACTGCGTAAAGCCAAATAGTGTATAAATGCCATGTAAGTCTATCTAAGTATGGGCTTTTGCAAGTTTTTGGCAAAAAAAAGTGGTACGACTGTAAATAAAAATGGCATATTTGCACAATATGATTTTACACAGTAGTATATCTGCTAATGTATTTTTCGGAGTGATTGTTTTGCAAATTTCTGTCTAACAATGATTTATTCGCAAAAATCTCTTTAGATTATTTGACTTGAGTTCTTCACCATGCGGGCAAGCAAGATGTTGTTCCATGTAGAATGAGTACATTTATCTTGTTTCTTCTAATTAAACAAACAAGAAAGGAAATTCATTTGCATGCAATAAATTTTAACCTTATCTTTGCTTTCCTTTTAGAATCTTGCTCGTAGTAACTTGTTACTGATGATCGTGAAGGTCTCACTAATTTCTTCTTGACAGTTATGATGTTCAGGTGTAGCCGTGTAGGGTAGATGCTCCTGCTACTGGTCTTACCTGACAGACACTGTTCAAATTCGCTGGGGACAGTATGTGGCTTTTCGTTTATCCATCTCAGCTGATAATATCCTTCAACACATGCATTTTAAGATGTTGGTAGTAGTTGCATGTTACTGCTGATTGTGAAGGTCTTGCCTGTTCCTCTTTCTGATAATTATGGCATTCACTTGTTGGATTAATGTTCCTACCACTGGAGTAACCTTTTTCATTTTTCCATCCACAGTTAAATATCATTGTAGAAAGCTTCAGCTCTTTCCTTGTACTGTTGCATCTTCGGCTGATATCCTTCGAAATATGCATAATTCCAAAAGCAGCCATGTGCGAGAGATGTCCCCATCTTGTGCTGCAAGGATGATACATTCCAGCATGTGGAACCAGCACGCAGTGCTGCTCCATTAGTTGTGTTCCATCATGTGGCATCAGCATGCAGTGCTGTTCTGTGAGTTGATGGTGGTCTCTTTAACATGATGTGTTCCTGTGATGTGAAATGTGAGAGAAGGGTGGGGTGGTATAGCTCGGTACCTGTTTATTGAAAACCAACCTGATGAGACTTGTACAGGCTTTGTGTGGTTTGCCCAGTAGCTGGATTCCTCCATGTGAGATAGTTAAAAAAAATCATCTGTCAGAAAGACAAGCTTAAGGCGTACGTGATTGGCTGTTGACCGCCTTTCAGATTAAACAAATGGCACCCATAAATCACCTACAAATTCCTTGTCATGTGATTTGTCCCGATTTGTCCAATCGGATGGCCATAAATCTAATGAGAATTGACCGCACTTGACTACTTGAGTTAGAGATGGCCAAAAGCGCAATGGGTTATTAGCACCATCACCAACCAGCTTCACACATGCAAAGCTTTAGAGGCACTCGGTTGTTTTCAGCTCTTTTCCTGGCTAAAGACTGTCCTTTTTCTCTTTAGGGCGCTGCCATCCTTTGATGTCATATTGACCTGATCATTATCACCTTCGCCATTATTTTTTGAAGAAAGCAATAATACTCCTACACACAGGTAAACATGATGGATTCAACCAAGACCCAAACCCTAACCCTAATTCCCCCCCCCCTACAATTAAAGTAATGAGTGAGATGACCCTAGCCCTAGCGCTAACCTCTCACCCAACAATAAACGAAACTGTACCTCTCAAATTATTAGAGACTCTGACCAATGATTGGTGAAGGGAGGTTCTGCACCACATTTTATACATAATTTTAGTGTGCTAGTAGTTAGCCAAGGCTGAAGGCACACACCAAAAGTCGATTAATTAGTTTTTTTTTCAATTTGGGTTTGAGAACGTATAAAAAAAACGTACCATAACCTCGGACGTGTGTTTGATAAAATTTATTTAACTTTAAAATCCGACTATGTTCATTGTGATTCGTGAACTTTGTTAAGTGGAGTTAACGAGAAAATAACTTCGACAATTGACATTCTATTTCAAAATAATTAGAGTCTCATCTCGTTACTTGAGGTTGGTTATATGAATTCTATTTTGTCAAAAAATTATATCAAATATTAAATATATATTTTAACTTAAAAAGTAATATATATTCTAATAATATTACATAATCTCATTTCAAGTTCTTCATGAGTTCTTTTAATAGCATCTAATAAGATTTGATTACATCTTAAATTGACGCTAAATTAAGACAATGGTGTACATGCTTAAATCATTTTAGCTTAATTCTTATCATCTTATCATCAATTAAAATTACACCCAAGTCTTTACGGATGCCAGCCATGCATACATCACTCCATCTTCTATCAATTTAACATTAGAAGTTAAAGTGTTCAACTCTTTTTCTTCCATTGGTGAAGAGATTTTGAATAGAAAGCACTCGTAGGGTGGTTGGGAACATTTTTTTTTAAAAAATTATTTTTACTTAAAATTTTATGTTATGTTAATTTTTAACTTAAATTGTAAAATTGATGAAAATTAAATATTATATGTTTGACAAAAGTGTCATCATTTTTAAAATTTATGCAAATCGGTTTGACATACATTTTTTAAAATTGCAAACTACGCAACTCCAACACATTGGAGTCTCGTTGCATCGTTCTTAAAGAACTCTTCTTTTCGGACTCCACACCGTCCTCCTTCTTCTCCATCGTGACCTCGTCCCTTCCTTAAACCCTGACCGCCACCCTTCACCTTTCCTCTTCCTGTCACTCTCTTTCCCACCCAACTGCAGCTCCACCATCCCTTATCCCAAGACCACCACCCGCGAGCACCGCCGTCGCCTCAGTTGTCGCCGGCCATTACGAAGCCATCAGGTGTCGGAGCTCGCCACCACGCCAAAGCCCTTCCCCTCCCTCACTGCCTCCTCGACCGCAAGCGCCGCCGCCTCCTCCGTCGTCGCCAACCACCCACGACATCGACGCCCCAGAGCCGACCACGCCACTGTTGTCTACCCTCCCCCCTCCACCTCCTCCACCGCCACAACAGAGCCGACGGCACCAATAAGCCACCTCCCTCTCCCGACGACCCTCCCTCCTTGACCGCGAGCGGTGCCAACCCAGCGCCTCCACCGGTCACCTTCTAGATCGTCCCACCGCATCCACCGCCGCCATCGCATTGGGCTGAGCACTGCGGCCGCCCCGGGCCACCCGCGCCCTCCTTTGTCGCTCCCCCCTCTCTCTCTCTCTCTCTCTCTCGACGTATTGTCCAATGCACATGGTAGAGGGATGGCACGAGGAGACGTGAATTTCTCTCTCAAAACAAAATGGTGAGATCTATTTTTATTTTAGGGAAAGTTATAACAAGATTCCATCTTAAAAAATTAAAAAGATCTTGCCAAACGTGTTTAATTGAGTGATATATTCTAATTATTATTTTGAAAGAAAAAAGAGAGAGAAAATTATAACCAAACACCCTATCAGTCATTTCCATTTTGTTTGAATACTCGGTCTCACGCTTATTTTCACTTGGAGAATAATTTTTCGACACAGCTAAATAAACTGGCGTTCCATCCACTTCCCAAGTATCTACAAAAAAAATGGAGTCATTTATAAGATCAAAACTTTGTTTACAAACTAACTTGCCAAGTCACCGTAACCAACTTCACATCAATTTTTTTTTAAAAAAAAAACGTTTCAATGTTGCAATCAAACATCCCCGGGGCTCCTGAATGGATCCCTTCAAAACCCTAGGAGGCCATTTCCATTATATAAAAAAAAAAGGAGAAGGCATCCCAGGTTGGAGCCATCAAGCAATAATTCCCAAAACAAGAAGAGCCAAACAACGTGGGAGAAGGAAATTGGAGGTACAGCCCCTAATTCCGACAGTCTTGATGCACCCATCACATAGACGCACGCACACTCTTTTCTCTTGGTTTCTAATATATAACTTCTAAGGGGGGGGGGGGGTGGAGAAGAAAAAACGGGGGGGGGGGGGAAACCAGAGAGGTGAAAAAGATGCACATTGCTCGTTTCCTTGGTGAGGAAAATTCTGACTAAAATTCCTAAATTCTCGAAAGAATTTCATGAGGAAGAGGAGCGAAGAGAGAGAGGAAAAAAAAGAAAAGAAAAAAAAGTAAAAAGAAGATTAGTTTAGTTCCAAGGCTAATTTTTTCCCCCTAACTAAAGATTACAGGGCAAGGAGGCCCTTCTTCGTCGTCATCGTCGCCGGGGCCGCGGGGGCGGGGAGGAGGCCAACCTCCTTCTTCCGGCGCATCTCCATGACCTTCCGGTGGGAGTTGGAGTGCACGGCGCTGGAGAAGGTGGGGCTGTTGGCCGGACGGTACTCCGGCAGCAGCCGCCCGGACTTGTACCGCACCCCGCAGGCGTTGCACAGCGTCTTGGGGCCGTGGGGCCCCGCCCGCCACTGCGGCGTCTCCTCCGCCTCGCAGTGCCGGCACCGGCGCCCGTCCCGCGGGGGAGGCGCCCCGTCGGGGGGGCGGAACACCTGCACGGGGGGCCTCCGGCGGCGCCGGCCCTTGCTTCTCGCCCGCCCCGGCGCCCACCTCAGGGACGGGGCCGCGGGGGTGGCCAGGGCCCCGTCGAGGACGGAGACGGGGCTGGGGCGCTTGGGGTCAGCTGCCGGGGGCGCGGGCGGCGGCGAGGGTTTACGGCAGGCGGAGATGTCGAAGGTGTCTAGGGTTGGGAAGGCGTCCTTGTTCGAAAGCCACTCCAGGTCCTCCTCCACGAATGCCTGCCATGGAAAAGTGTGGGGGCAAACACCCAAAAACAAATAAAAACCGGGTCTTCACCCCAAAAAAAAAATTAAAGCAGCAACAGCGAGGGTTTCCGACGCTTCGGAGGGGGGCGTGGGTACTCAACGGGAAAGGGATCGAGGGCGGAGCCGGCGGCCGGGCCGTCGAGGAGGGAAGGGTGCATGATGGGGGTGGCAGCGGGGCCCGAGCTCCGAAGACGGTGCTCCTCCTCCGGACACGGCGCCGGCGGGGCCGTCGCCGCCACCGCCCCGGGTGCCCTGCGGCGTCGGTTGCTCGGCGGCGTCGGCGGCAGGAGGTCCCCGGAGAAGTCCCGGAGGAGCTCGTCCATCAGGGTGCACTCCAGCGGGTCCATTCCTACTCCTCCTCCTGGTCGTCTCCGCCGAGAGTTTACCAAGTTAGAGAGAGAGAGAGAGAGAGAGAGAGAGGGTGGGTTGGGGGGGGGGCGGGGGCACTGGGCAGGGGTGAAAAGGGGAATATGGAGATAAAAGGCGGATAAGTGGAGGGGGACGAGGGCAGATATTGTGGTGTTTTTGTTTCTGTCCTTTTTATTTCTCCGAAGGGTAGGATGTGGTGACCTGTTGAAGTGGAGGTGGATGGGGGGGTTTTCTTCACCACCGTCCCCAAAATGCCCCCCATCCCCATTTCACGTGAGCTCATGAACTTGGTGTGTGCCCAAGGAAGTCTCATTCCTTTTTAATCTCCTCGATCACCGTGGCATCATATATGCCCAGTCTAGTTGTCAAAGGGGAAGCTAAGGAAATCCAAATCCATGGCGTTTAATTTTGTATGGTTGGGCAACCCATACGAGTCTTTTTTGGCAAGTGAGTACATTTAGATCTTGCAATCTTTTTTTTTTCCATTTGTTTAGAAGGGTGGCTGGCTATGTTCTTCTAAGTTGTCTAAGATAATAATATCTCTAATACTATTTTAATGATGGTATAGCGAAGGGAATGTACTTTCTTCCTTCGAACCTCCATCCTAGGTCTCACCTTGATTGATTGGGGGTTAACTTTAAGTCGAATTAAGTTAAGTTAACTCACTTTTATTCATATTTATTTTGGTTGTGCATCGAATTAACTTAACACACCCGTGGGGCTGAGATAAGTTAACTTGAGTTAACTCATTTTTAACTTAGTTATCTAAATTTATCTCCGTCGAATCAACATGAGTTACTTCTAATGAAAAAAGAGTTAACCGAGGAATAACCTTGAAACAAAACAGGGCTAAGAGAGGAAACAGAAGGGTGCTCAGTGGGTTTTGAGTAAGGAGGGTAGTTGTAGCGGGTGATGGGGGTAGGGTTGTGAGTGTTGGATCAACGAGAAAAAGAAGGACATGGGAGTGGACAAGAAGCAGGGAGGGCAAGAAGGGGATATGTTCCCTTGCTGAGAAGGAAGGATATGTAGGGGTGACAGCCCTTCCACGTTTCTAAGGGTGGGTTTTGGTGGTGTGTTCCTCTTGTGTGTTTGATTGTGTTATAATGCATCCTCGACGCCCTCTTTGAAATTGGGGTTAGATATCGCATTCGACCTCAGAGGGTCGAATATGGTACTCGACCTCGGTTAAGGAGGGTGTGGGCCTCCACAATTCTCTCTCATCGGGTACCGTATCCGCCTACCCTAACCTGATAACAAAGCAACCTTAAGGGCGTATTTGTTAACCGAGCACGGTAACTGCCCTCGGTTAGCCCCTTTTGTGTGAGGGGCAGACATGTCCCGCAGAGATTTCTCTTCCCCCAGTTCCCAACAATCGGCCGACCACCCCGCTATCAAAGCGGGCCTAAGAGATTGGCAAAGTTGATGTTGCACTCCTCTAAGCACTTTTGGAGGAGGAATGTTATTATACCGTAGTTTTACAGTATTTCCTTTCCCACACTTATTAGATGTTCACTCATTTGATTCGAAGACTTCTAAGAAATGTGACTTAGCACAGAAAAAGGTATTTTTTTAAAAAAAATGTTTTACTGAAGATGTCTGATAATTGATCGGACAACTTATAATGAGCATGATAAAAAGGCTGGCAAAAAGAGTAAGTATAGACCATTCCTGTTTTCTGGAATAACATCCTTATCTCACTATTCAAAGGTTGTATTCTTGGCATTGTTTGAAGGGTTTTACTTATTACTCGTCTCGCACAGTTACTTGTCTGAGATGGGATTGGTGCACGTGGAGCAGATGTATTGTGCCCACCCTTCTCTTTGAAGAGACTTATTTATTTTACCTATCCGGGATGAGATTGATGCACGAGAGTCGATCACAATGCGCCGACTTCCTATGCATCAATCTCGTCCCGAATAGTTATCCGTCCGAGATGGATAACTAACAACTCTCTTTGAAGAATTTTACTTATTACCCATCCCGAAAGATGCCCATAGTTTCCTAGAGCAACCCCTTGAATATATTCTCGTAGCACCGGTTCAAATGCAAGGCATAAATGTATTTAAATTTATCATAAACAACATCTGTGATCAATATATCTATGTTTCATAAGTTTCATTTGAAGGGGGGGCCTTAAACTTAGGTTAATTTTAGTGTACCCCCCCTTTTTTCTCAAATGATGAATTCTCCATGTCATAGATTTTTTCCTTTTTCTAACATTCAAAATATTTACTTAAACACGTGGTGTCCGGTGGATGCACAAAATAGAATTTCTCTGTATCTACAAAGACAATTAGACGTACCACGAACATTCAAACCTTTCGAGATTTGTGCGAAAGTCGAGAAATGCTTGACATATGTCGAAGAGCATATGAAAATATGTATGAGATAGCTCATTGTATTGGCTCCTCAATGTCTAAGTGATTATAGAGTTATATGTGTATTAGTTCTAAGATTTCACAAAATTCCATTGTAAAATTGCCTATGATGACTTATTTTTTCACGACTACTGCATTTGTTTTAACATATACTTTTAGATAAAACACAATGAGGTCAAGGGAACATGGTGGGGTGGGGTTTGAATAGGACAATATGAAATGTAGCTTTGTAGGATGTCTTTCCCCTCTATTCCAATTATTATCCGCTTAGAAACAATTTATTCCATTTAGTTAGTGTAGAGGTTAAAAAAGTCTCTCTGGACGCATACTATATCTATTAGATTTATTGATTTGGGAGGAAGAGAGACTGTATGAGAGGAACACTTGGAAGCACATAAAAGATGTCAAAAGAAGCATTACGTGTGATCTCAAGAGATAACTCTCCGATATCTAAACCATACAAATGTCTAGAGTGATTGAGGAGTGCTCGGAAGAGAGAGTAAAGCAAGATGCATAGTGAACATAGGGTGTTAGGGGCTTCAGCACTTAGCCCACGGTCGTCTGACTTGGGTACTTCTTATAGGGTCCTCTTCGAGCACGTCTCCGTCATCTATGTTACCTGACTTGATGGAGGAATGGTTGCCCGAGATCATGAGATCGTGGGACACTTACCCTTCCACTCGACGTGAGGTGAGAGGACGTGGATCGCCCCTTCATGTCCATTACTAAACCATTATGGGGCTAATGAATCTCATATCATGCGCCATGTGGATTGTAGGCAGCTACGTATGTTGGGCACAGGCCCAAAGCCTGGGCCAGTCGTCATTGGGCCTTAGTGGACCTAGGCAGATTATTGCCTTTTCACTAGCCCCCCCACTCCTGAGCAGCGAGAGTGCTCAGTGTTCGAGAGGAAGTGTTTGTTGGGGATGTTTATCTACCCCAAGGATTTGGTAGCCCTCTCAGGTCTTTCTTCCTGGGGAAGGTTTCTTGACCTATCCCTATATAGGTCACGTGGCATTTCTCTAGAGGTCTTATTACCCTGGACGCCATTTTATCTAAGAGCTCAGTATGCACGACACCTTATGGGGCTTGACGTCATCTTAATTATGATCAAATCCCATCGCACGTGGGAAGGCAGGCACGGATGGCTATTACCGCCATTCTTGGAGTTCTCCCGCTCTCCCTCAACTATTGATGACGATCCATCTTGCCTTTGATGATTGAAACTCAGTCATTGAATTTGAAGCATTGTGGCCGCCTTCTCCTTTGAAATTAGCATGAGAAGGGGCCGCTAGGATGCACTTTCATCTTCTCTAGCATCAGGCTTCCGTTGCTCCTTCTTCGTCATCTTTCTGCTTTTCCAGGTTACCCGTTTTTTTCTAGGCTACCTATTTTTCGGTGAGATCTCTTTTTCTTAGTGTTATGCCATACCTCCTTGTAGAAAGCTTCTTCTTTGTGAAGGGTTTGGTGAGGAATTCTCCTTTGAGGCCCCAAGGGCTTCTCGCAGATGACCACAAAGTGGTCTGAGCACCTCGGGGACTCCCACTCGTCCCTATTCTCCTCCTGTTTCTCGAGTCGTCTACTACGCAATCTAGGGTTTAAGAGAAGCCTACCAGATCCTTGTGGAGTATGACATACTCTTTCCCACACAAGATGAGAGTTTGAGAGTGCGTTACCCTGGGGGGATTGGCATTTCAATTGAGGCATTTCGTGTTGATTTTCGTCTCCCCATTCCTGCTTTCTTTGAGCTCCTCCTTTATTATTACGGGATTTACCTATGACAACTGGTGCCTAATTCCTAGAGGATATTGTGCGTCTTAGTCTAGCATTAAGATGAGATTGGCGTCGCCCCATTGTAAATTTCTTCCACTCCCTCTTCCACCTCCAATGGTGCCCTGGCTTTGGTAGTGGCGAGTTCTACTTCAGAGCTTGCAAAGAGAAGCAGTTTATAGAGTTCTCATCCACCGTTTCCAACATCAAGAATTGACAGGATTGCTTTGTGATCATCATGAAGGCAGGTGGGAGGGGCTGAACAGGTGATTGGGTCTTTGCTTCTTGCTTCCACACGTTTCGAGCATCGGACTCTGCCCCGTTATTGGGACCTAGTAATAGAACAATTGTCAACATGATTCTCTGCCAGAGGTTCAACGACGCAGACCGTTGTCCAGTAAATAGCTAGATTAACCTAGAGGGGGTGAATAGGTTATTAAAAATTGATCACAAAACAATATAAGAATATGTTTAAATTGATGCGATGGTAAACAGTCAACCGTAGTGATGGGTAGTGGTGAAAACTTGTGTGTTGAATACAAAATATGAAAGCAGAAACAAACACATAAGGGACACAAGTATTTATACTAGTTCAGCACTGATCTCTATCAACCCTACGTCCAGTACCCAGCAACAACTGGAATTTTCACTATCATCCCAGTAGGGAATAGTATAAGGGCTATTTTTATAAGGCGTTCAGCTCACCACGGGCATCCACGGTAATGACCTCGGGTTTCGGATCATGCTCCGCAGGTAGCGGATCATGTTTGTAATCATATTCGAAAGCTAAATAATGGATCTTCGGACCCCTAAATGATATTTATGAGAATTATTTCAGGTCCGTCATGGCGCAGGGAGCGGTCTAGCTTTTTTTGGAATTTTTCTGAGTCCAAGATATATTTTTGGAGACATTTTCGGAGTCAAAATGCATTTTTGGAGATTTGTTAAACATATAATAATAATAATAATAACAAAAACAAAAAATCTATTTAAACTCCCCCCACCGTCTCTCCCTTATCCTTCGACACTTTCTCACTCTCCCGTCATTTTCTCTCTCCCTCTTCTCACCTCCGGGCGGCCGACGGCGGTAAGGGGGGCGAGCGGACGGAGCGGCGACGACGGTGTGCTGCAGGATCTAGCTCGGGGAGCGGCGCAATGAAGCTTCATATGAAGTTCGTGAGTCGGCCATGGGAGATCTCGTCGGTTTCAGGCAGATTTGAGGCTTTAGCGTGGTAAAGCATTGTAAGAGGTAGGGGGATAGATCCTTGCCCTTGTCGTATTGTTTCCCCATTAATCCATGTCACGGTGAGGCCAAGAGAGAGCGTATTTAGAATTTCGGGAAAAATCCATGCTTAGGGATGTGCGGCGGTTTTTGCTCGATTTGAGCTTAGATTTATAGTTTAAATGTGGTCTTTCGCACGCATGAATGTCCGAGGATTGATTCTCCTTATTTTCCCCTTCGTCCCAAGATGAATGAGGCATGTTTTTCCACCGCGTGTAGTGCTCTGTTCGGGTAAGTCCAGCAGGAGGTGGCCAGGGTACTGGCCGTCTAGTGCTCTGTTGGGCTACCAATGGTCTAGCCGCCTAGACCTGAAGGTGGCCACAGATGTGGCCGCCCTATGATTTGGAATCCAACTGTGGTGGGGTGGCCAGACGGGTAGCCGCCCAACCTAGGAGTGGTCCTTGGGTGGGCGGCCAGTGGTCTGGCCGCCCAACCAGCAACTTGGCCGCCCAGCCTCTTGGCCCTGGAGTGGGCGGCTAGTGGTCTAGCCACCCAACCCTATGGGCGGCCAACAGGTTGACCGTCCATCCCCTTTGTGCCCGGAACTATCCTCTGCCCATTCTGCCATTTCTATGCTTCTGAGTGTCCGTAGTTTACGTGGTTCCGTGAAAAGCATGTTCTCATGTTTTTGGGTGTTAGTATAACTTCCGTATGTCCACAAAGGTACGCCAGTGTGGTTTTGTGTACTCGCCTAGCATTCGTATGTCAATGGAGGGTCTTTCCCATATAAATCAAATTAACTAGTGGGCATGTGCTTTTACCTTTACATATTTTCGTATACCCGCAGTGGGTCAAGTCTGTGTTACTATTTATACCTACGGAGGGTATTCCCATCTAGTTCCACAATCAGCGAAGGATTCTTCTTAAATTGTTTCGTAGCCAGCGTTACTCTCTTTTTGGCTGGGGTTCACCTCGCAGGAGGTACCCCTTGTGCTATCCCCTAGGTCGTGAGGAGTCTGCCAGGGTGAGGGCTTTTCTCATGAGATAGTTCTAAGCCGATTATCGTGGCCCCCTGCATACATAATGTGTTGAGGAGTCCACCTGCGTTCTCGGAGATAGTGCGTTGAGGACTCTACCTACTCTAGAGCTTGAGTCTGGGCTGGGGAAAAACCTGTAACACCTAGGACTTTTGGATCAGAAATCCATGAGTTTTGGAGCGTTTCCGTGGGTCTCGGATCATGTTTTGTAATTAAATTAGATTTTTGGCTATCGGGCCTTCGGATCCCATGTAGAGTGAATTATTGTATTTCTGGGCTCTGGGACGTTGCAGGCGCGTTGTGCATTTTTCGAGGATCGTGGGGATGGGTTTTCTCCATTTTTTATTTTTTTGGATTTTTAAAACCCCAAATAATTCCTATATAAACACCTTAAACCCCCCTCTCTCCTCATTCTCTCATTTTCTCCCTCTCTCCTCTCGTTTCTCTCCTTCTCTCCCGCCCTTCTCTGGGCGGCCGATGGAGGATGGCGTGGGCGAGGCAGTGAGGCACGTGGGGCGGTAAGCAACGAGGATGGAGCGACGAATGGGGTAATGGTGTGGTGAAGCTCGTTCATGAGTTCGTGAAGCCAACATTGGTTCGAGGCGCGATTTCGTATGGAATCAACGTCCTCAACGCAGGATCTCATCGTGAGAGGTACGGATCCTTAGCCCATGCTTTCCATTTCCCCATATTTTATAGGCCAAGGTGAGGCCGAGAGTGGTTTTCCTTCGTGCCGGGGCATGAAAACATGCTTTTGTGGTGAGTGACGGATTCATCATTTTGATCATATTTTCGTAGTTTAAATAGGGCCTCTCGGTAGTTTAGAGGGTGAGAAATGATTCTCCCATATTTTCCCCATCACCCGGGGTGATTGGGGCATGGAATAGGGCCCCTCGGATAGGGTTTCACAGTCACGTTGCCGGATTCGGTCGATCAGATGGGCAGTTCGGTCGACCGGATCGACATTTTCCACGAAGGGGTAGCCTGCCCTAGTTTGGTCGACCGACCCAGGTGGTCCGGTTGACCGACCTGATGAGTCCGGTCGACCGAATTGACCCCTTTTCACCCGTTTTGGCCTCCAGTCAACCCGGTCGAGACCCTTTGGTCGACTTTCAGCCCCGTGGATGTCCCGAATACTCTGTGGGGACTGAGATCATGTTTTTAGGTATTCAGAGGAATCATGATACCTCGATTAGCATGTCCACGTGGTTTTGGGGTTTTGGGTGACCCCGTATGTTCCGAGCTTCCTCGTTATGCTGGTCCGAGTCACCGTACACTCTAGTATGGGTAGAGGACTCTTCCTGTTTTCCAGGAAAGCGATTTCTATGTGGGCCATGAGTATGGCCATTGAGTGTGAGTCCCGTGACCCAGCCAGGGGCTGGGGGTGTCACGTCCCGAGATATACATATACAACGGAAATAACTCGGGAACATGAACAGTTGGTAAAGTAAGCCTCACGCTAACAAGACAATTAGAGCGCAACATACAACATCCTAAACATTGTACACAAATGTCATATGACAAAAACCTTCAACTTTATCAATCAAATAAATCAAAGTTTACAACTGGATAATGACTCTTTTTGACATAACGACTCACTAGACTCAATAAAATAGAAAATTACATAACATGATCAACTTCACCGCCTAATACAGTGAAGGTCTCTAATTACAAGAATAGACTCTATTTGACTCTATCTAGGCTCCTCTCGATCTTTACTCGCTCTCGGACTCGCCACTTGAGTAGTCCGATTCCGACCCGCTAGAGTTTCCTGAAAAGATTGGAAAAGTAGGAAATAAGTGCACTCGCCCAGTAGATATCTTCGTGTCAACATGATGGCAAGTTTACATGGTTAACATTTTAGCTCTAGAAGGTAAGATCATGAAAATGCGATGAAACATGCGAATAAAACCATAGTAAGTAACAAGATGGGAATGTAAAGAACGATATAATTTGCAAGAATATATGATCATGAGAATATAGGTTGGCCTTCCAATCAAGCATGTAATATCACGAGAATGTACTTTCATAACTTTAGAAGGCTATGCACAAGAATGTCATGTAACGAGTGGAGAGGGGGATTTCTGTAGCCCATCTAAAAGTAGCCGAACTAGGTCCATCAGGACCAAACGAGGTCCAGCTCATTCCAAGTGACAGCCTCGTAGGGCCCACTTAGAATAAAAAGTCAAATAAGATTACTCAGGATCAAACCCTTCCTCGGCGGCCCTCAGGCTCGGAAGGCCCGAACGACGGTCAGAACGGAGGAAGACCCATGCCCGAGTTATCCCCTCACCGGGATAGAGGCAAGCGCTCAGCTCCCACTCCGACCTATCTTCATCCGAGCTATGCCTATCACCCGGACAGGGTTGGCACCCTTCATGCTTGGGTTTAACTGATGATTACTTATCCATGCTGCCGTTGAGAGCCCTTTATGAGCAGGAGTTTATGAGGATAAGGGACCCGTGATCCCTCAAGGCTATAAAGATCCCACGATGAGGACGTGAAGAGCCCACGTTGAGGACGTAACCCCCGCTTGAAACCCCTCAGCTTATGGGACTCATGAGGTTAGTGCACTATTTAAACCTGGGACTCCCTCCAATGAAAGGTAAGGGCAATACACGCCTAAAACTTCCTGAGTAGGAACCACTTCACCACCTTGGTGTAGGGGGATCTCGTGCACCTCTTTCTACCTCCCTCCATATCTTCCACCATTACTCTACTGACTTAAGCATCAGAGGGTTTTCCCCAGGGAACCTTCCCTGGGCCCCCTGATCCGTTTCCCTTTCTTTATAGTTCACTATTCGGTGATCATCTACCCCGCTCAAGACAAGCACAAGATCACGCCCCTTCATCTGGTGCCGTCTGTGGGAAACGACCGAAGAGCCAGTATGGTGCGAAGAAGTTCAGGGAGGAGGTCCGCCGACGACAGGGGAAAAGCCATGGTGGCGGCGGGAGAAGGCCCCTCTCAAGCCTCACAAAATCTTCCCTCCAATGCCAGCTGTAGCGACCCGGATTCCAGATACCCGACATACCCGGTAGGACTACCGGATACACGTGATACTGCATGGAACCCGCGAGGCCTCCCAAGAGCGGGAAAGCTCCGAAGGGATAAGGGCATGTGTAGAGTACATTGAAGCCACAGAGATATAACAGAAGTAATTAAATTTCATTAGATCGGTTTGCTAAAGTAGCAGAAATAAAATTACCTTTTAATTAACAGTTTCAAATTAACAATTATATCCCAGAGTCAAGTCCAAAGCTAAAGACAACAAGTCTAGCACAGTATAGTCGACAGAAAGGAAAGATGGTAGTCGGGGGAAGCCCGACGTAGGTACCAGCTAGAAGCAACGGCACGCAACGAGCATGCGCACCAGGAACCACGCGGAAGCAGATGAACAATGCCACCCCACCTGAAAAGCAGGGGTGAGCCACGTGTCACTGGCTCAGTAGGGGTCACGCGGATCCCCACTGAAAAACACGCAGTAACACGGAACAACAACAACGAAAATAGCAGGTGTAGTAAAGCGGGAACTACACTACAAAGCTGTAAAACTACGCTACATGCAGTAGTAAACAGACGGGAAGTAGGATTAGGGAACAAGTAAGAAAGGGGAAGAACCCGCGCAAGACAAGTGGCGGCCGAACTACCCTTGGCACCCCAAACTACTCCAAGCAACGACAGAAGGGCGACTCTGATCTAACAAAGTCAGAAGTTACCCATCTGCCGACCCAACACCAGGTCTAAGACAAAGACCTGTAAGAACAGATGGAAGGTCTAGAAAAGACCTACACAGACGACCAACAGACTCGATCACACACACACGACTAGAACGTCGTGCACACTGTCCCACGCACGACCAGAACATCATGCATGTGACAGAACACTGACCTCGGGCACAGCCACGCAAAGGCCAACCCAAAAAGGTCACGACGCATAAGAAACGCCGAGAGTCACGTGTCACATGACGGAAGCACCTCCTCCTCACAAGAGGAACAGCCAGCTGCGTCTACTGACGTCTTATGCTGTGCCACAAGTGTCTCGCCTACAATACCGCGGAAGCCACGGTAGAGTCGCAGACACGAGCTGAACCAAACAGGAACAACAGCAACAACAGAACAAGTAACTAGTCAGGGTCACGCCCGTCGGCGTAGGTCCTCAGTCCCTGGCAACGTGTGCACACACTGGCTCTAGCCTAAGCCAGGTTCTCTAGCTAGTTTTCCCCCTCGGTAGGACGCTACCGTTGGTTGGGAGCCCACGGAACTAGCTTACAAACCGTATCTTGGGAACACCCCTCCGCCATCCGCAAGCGGATCGGCACTCAAAGACCTCAGGGTAACAACAAAAGGAGGCTCACAAGACACATAGACTCTAAAACACAAGTGCCGAAGTACAAGCAGGCAAGAACGCCCCACGACACGTACTTCAAGGCACCAATGGCAGCACAACCACTGCCAACAGACTCCGGACAAGGCAACTAGACCTACCGTGTAACGATCCTGAGTCGAGCGACTCAAGGCAAGATCGTCACAGACAGCGGAACAAGCTGCCAATCGGTCTAATCCTAAGCCACAAGAAATGACACTCCGCAGAAAACAGCTCATGGAGACCTGAGGGAACACCGAAGACCCTCAGACACGCCTGGACACGTAAACCAAGGTAAGATGATACCTCGAGGCATCCAGAACCAGTGTCTCGGATTGGACAAAACCACCAAGACACCCACACACAAGGTCGCTTGTCAACTCCTGGGTCACCCCAGGTTGACCGGAACCCGACAAGAATTCACAAAAGTAGGATAGAGAATCCTACCTCAAGCAAGAAGACTCATGGCTACCTTACAACATAGTCTTAGCCCTCATAGGACGTCAGGAGACATCCACGGGACAACGGGCAGGCTAGAAGGACAAGCCAAGGCTAGCAGAAACCGAAACAACGGAAATCGGAGCAGAAGGATTGTAACGCACCACCCCTAGATCGTTACACGAACGTGACGGTCTAGCTCAGGCCGTTACACTCCAACCGTGACGGTCCAACGCAGACGCGTCACACACACGTGACGGTCACAGGGGAACCGTCACACACACCGCCCTAACCAACCTCAAAAATGCACAAGGCACGTAACGGCCTACACCAGGTGCGTTACACAGCTCTGACGCGCCCAACCCGGGCCGTCAGGGCCAACATACCTCAAACCAAAACAACACTCGATCAACGTAACGCACTAGACCAGGCGCGTTACAGCGGCCTAACGCACCAAGACAGGCGCGTCAGGGCCAACAAACCCAAAACCAAACGCGCAGGCCACATAACGCACCAGGGGAGGCACGTTACGCCAACCTAACGCACGGGAGCTGACGCGTTAGGGACAACAGACCCACGTCTGAAACCTCAGACAGACAGAACATAATGGTCCACGCCGGACGCGTTACAACACTGTGACGCACAGGGGCAAGGCCGTTACAACCAACAGGCACAGCCACCCAAAATCAGCCCATAAACAGAGTGTAATGGCCTGCGGCAGGCGCGTTACACACGCCTAACGCACCAGAACACAACCGTTAGGCAGACCGACTCAATCAGTCAAAATCGGTCAAACAGAATGTAACGGCCTGGGGCAGGCGCGTTACACAGACCTGACGCCCTAGGGCAGGCACGTCAGAGGAACCGACTTAACCCAAGCGCTAAACGACAAAACAAGCCTAACGCGTCTCACGGAACGCGTCAGAGGGCTGTGACGCGCCACCCCTGGGTCGTCACACCCTCAAAACCACCAAGAACTAAAAATCGTCCAGACGCTGTGACGGTCTGTCGTGGGGCCGTCAGGGCATGTGATGGTCCCTGGAACGACCGCCACACTAGTCACGGCGGAAAAACAGAGGGTTGGCCAAATCGTCCCGTTCCACACCCCATTCACGCCGAAGCGTAGGGGAAACAACCCTCGACGATGAAAAACTACATAAGGAGACTAAAAAGCTCACATGCACGGGTTAAAATGCTAGATCGGGGCGATTTTAACAAATTGACCCTAGAAGAGTAAACGAGGTTCCCGGGCTCCTACCAGCCTCGAATGACCACCGATCGGCACGAAATAAGCATGGATGGGATCCTAACATCCCAACGGTCAGTTCAACACTAACCGAGCTACAAATGGTTGCCGTTTTCTGGCGAACCCTACAAAACCCGAAAATCACGGTTTAGGCTAAACAAGCCCAAACTCGGCCGTTTCCGCGCCAAACGACGTGCAATGGCAGGGAAAACGGAGAGGAGGAAGTGAGGAACCATCACCCAACCTCCACCGAAGAAACCGTGCCCCGAAGGGACTAAACGGCGCCGAAAATCACGTCGCGAGCTCAAACGTCAGCTTTGAATCCACCGTTCGGGATCGCGCCAAAACCACACCATCTTCGCTCCGTCGCGCACCCAGTCAACTCCACAGCATCACCAACACGTGCCCCTAGGCCCTCCGTCTGCAGTCGGAGCCAAGGAGGCTCGGGAGGAGAGAAATGAAGAGAGAGAGACGGCGGCGGCGAATGAGAAGGAGGAGAGAGGAAAAGGAAAGAAAAAGGAAAAGAAATTAGGAATTTTCCTAATTTTCGAAAAATCTGATTTCTGGCCCTATCTCCGAAAAATACGCAAAAATAGTCAAAACGATCGGCTCGGAGAGTACATTGTCGCTGCAGCATTCACGAGTCGAGGAACTGACAAGTAAATTCACTGTAGGGTTCCGTAACTAGTACGAGAGAAAAACCCACACGGATCGTAAAACTCAACTCGGAAGCCACTAAAGCGAACCGAAACTCACCGAAACAAATCCAAAAGATCCAATGAAGATCCAGCAAGACCTACCAAGGATCCAGGGCATTACACCAGCACTCCTGCCGACGGACCGCACCCTTCCCCGCGGCGGTAGGGCTCCTACCCCCTCCCACCGCGGCGGTAGGGCTACTGCTTAACGGCGGCGCTGACGCTTTCCAGGCCCTCAACGCAAAACTGGATGTCCTCGTAGAACTCATGAGGACTCAGGCGGCCAGGGATGGAAGGTCACGTGCCCCTGCGAGAGCCCCCCCCCCCCGCGAGAACGTGTCCCAGCACACCGCCGGAGGCCGCTTCACCCTCCGAGGTCGGCAGATCATCCGTAACAGGTCAGGAGGACCCTCACAAGCCCCTCCTCCGGAGCAAGAGGCCTCTTCCACTCCGAAAAAGAGAAAACCTGGGGCACGCCGTCTGAACCTAGAGATCGAAGTCCCTGGGGAATGCCCAGACAGCCCCCCCGGAGCTATCCCTCCGACTGCGAGAATTCGAGAGACGCTTCGTGGAAAAGGAGCGCGCCCTATGCGCCCTGCAGAAAGACTCCTCCGCAGAGGACGAGGAGAAATACCCGTTCTCTAACTATATCTTGAAGGCAGAGGTATCTCCTATAACCTCCATTCCGACCTTCAAGCTTTATGACGGCCAGGGCGACCCGGCCGATCACTTCGACAGCTTCGATGCTCTGATGACCCTTCATGGAGCATCCGACGCCATCAAATACCGAGCCTTCGTGACCACTCTGGTCCAAGGCGCCCAAGCCTGGTTCAGGGCCCTCGCCCCCAGATCCATCCAAGACTTCAAGTAGTTTGGGCGAGTCTTCAAAGAGAGTTTCATCGAGAGCGGTCCCCCAAGGTCGGTGGCAGGGCTTTTGGCCCTCAAACAGGTGCAAGGGGAGAAGCTTCGGGCTTACATCACCCGATTCAAATCGGAAGCCCTGAGGATCCCCCGCCTGGACGTCGCCTCGGCTATAACCGCGCTGACCGGGGGCACCCGCGACGAGAATCTCCGCCGCGAACTCGTCCTCCACCCTCCCTCGACCCTTGCTGCGCTAGTGACTCTGGCTCTGCGCCACGCCGAGTGTGAAGAAGTGCTCAGCGCGTGCCGAGACGCAACCGGCTCGGGTCGGGAGGGGGACAAGAAGCGGGCATCCGAGCTAAACTCGGGTCCAGGGAAAAGGCAGAACCAAGAAGGGGAACGCAAGGAACTGTCACGGAAGTAAGAGCGGTACACTCTCTTAACCACTCCAGTTTACGAGATATATGAGGACATCAAAGGCTCACGCCTCCTCCGCCAACCCGAGCCAATGAGGTCGAAGAACCGCAGTCGCAGCAAGCATTACCTATTCCACAGCGACCACGGACATCACACCGGTGACTGCCATCAACTCCAGGACGAGATCGAGTGTCTCATTCGTCAGGGGCACCTCTCCCGGTTCGTGGCCGGGCACAAGGAACACCGAGGCGCCCCAGAGGAAATCGACAACGCCCCTCGCGGGGTCCATATCAACGTCATCATCGGAGGAGCTGCATCAGGAGGAGACAGTGGCCGAGGAAGGAAGCGTCATGCTGAGCGGGCGAGTCGAGCCATCGAGCCTCCCAAGGCCCCGCCAAGTGAGCCTCAGGTCATAGTCTTCTCCGACCGAGACCTGGAAGGGCTGACCACCCCGCATGACGACGCCTTAGTCATATCGGCCACAATAAACCATTGTAATGTAGACAGATTCTAGTTGACAATGAAAGTGCCCCCGATGTATTATCCTATGAATGTTTCCTTAACATGGGGGAGGATCCGTCTAAACTTCGCCCGATCCGAACCCCCCTGTGCGGGTTCAATGGCCAGGCCACTTATCCCGAGGGAGCCCTAAGCCTGCCAGTTACTCTTGGCACCCCACCCAAGACCGTTACGGTTATGGCGGACTTCATAGTGATCAAGGGTATGATAGCATACAATGCAATCTTCGGCCGAGGAATCCTCAGCCAAACGAAAGCAGTGCCTTCTACCTATCACCAAAAGATGAAGTTCCCCACCAAAAATGGGTTGGGGGAAGTCCGAGGCAACCAGGCCATGGCCAGAAGGTGCTACAATATCTCGGTTGAAGCTACAAGGCCGGACTGGAAGAAGAAGGGCCCCCAGGAAGTCGAGGAAAAATCCGCAACCCCAGGAGGCGAATTGCTAGCGATTTTCCTAAACGATGACCCAACCCTGGGAGTAAAGATTGGAGCCGACCTAACATCTGAAGTCCAACAGCAATGCAAAGAGTTTCTTTCCGCATACATCCGAGTCTTTACATGGTCTGATGATCAACTCCCTGGGATACCAGAGGAGATGGTGATGCATAAGCTCAACCTCGATCCAACCATCAAAGCCATACAACAACGCAGAAGGAAGCACACCCCAGAGAAGCATGCGATCATTAAGGAGCAAGTCACCAAGGGGCAAAAGATTGGTCTTTTTAGACCGGTCCTGTACCCGACGTGGCTGGCTAACGTCGTCCTGGTGCCAAAAGCTTCGGGAAAGTGGCGAATGTGCGTGGACTTCACCGACTTGAACAAGGCTACTCCAAAGGACTGCTATCCATTACCGAGCATCGACCAACTGGTTGACTCAACCTCGGGCAACGAGATACTCAGCTTCCTAGATGCCTATTCAGGTTACCATCAGATCAGAATGAATCCAGAAGACATCGAGAAGACCGCCTTTATCACTGACTTCGGCGTATACTGCTACACCCGGATGCCTTTCGGGTTGAAGAATGCTGGAGCCACATACCAGAGGCTGGTCAATCATATGTTCGAGGGACAGCTCGGTCGGAACGTCGAGGCCTATATTGACGACATGCTCGTGAAGACCCCCAAGGCCGAGGACCATTTCACCGACCTAGCTGAAACCTTCGACACCCTCCTAAAGTACAACATGAAGCTCAATCCTGCCAAGTGCGCCTTCGAAGTAAGGTCCGGGAAATTCTTGGGCTTCTTAGTCACCCAGCGTGGGATCGAGGCCAACCCCGACAAGGTCCAGGCCATCCTGGACATGCGCCCACCCACCTGCATCAAAGATGTTCAACGCCTTACCGGGCGCATTGCCGCGCTCAGCAGATTCCTGTCCCGCGCGGCTGAACGATGCCTACCCTTCTTCAAACTGTTGAGGGGGCCTAAAATGGCATCTGCTACATTCGCGTGGGATGAGGAATGCCAAAAAGCATTCGCCGAGCTTAAGGAGTTCCTGGCTTCGCCCCCGGTGCTTTCCAAGCCCGTCCCAGGTGAAACCTTGCATCTCTATCTCTCGGCAACTCCATCTACAGTTAGCTCGGTCCTAGTCAGAAATGACTCGGGAGTCGAGAGACCGGTCTACTACACCAGCAAGGTGCTCAATGAGGCTGAAAGAAGGTACCCCGCAACCGAGAGACTCGTGCTAGCGTTGGTTACCTCGGCCAAGCGCCTCCGACCCTATTTCCAAGGGCACTCCATCACCGTGCTGACCGGCGAACCATTGAAGAGGATCCTCGCTCACCCTGAAGCCTCGGGACGCCTCGTCAAGTGGGCCATCATGCTTGGGGCCTACGATATATCGTACCGGCCTCGCTCGGCTATCAAAGGCCAGGCGCTCGCTGACTTCATAGCCGAGAGCATCATCCCGACTGAAGAAAGATCTCCGTCCGCGCCCGGGCCGACCTGGGAACTGTTCGTCGACGGATCCTCCAACTCAGCCGGAAGCGGCGCCGGGATCCTCCTGAAGTCCCCCGAAGGAGCAGAGCTACAGTACGCCCTGAAGTTCAACTTCCAAGCATCTAACAACGCTTCCGAGTATGAGGCCCTCATATCGGGAGCCCGCATGGCCCGGCGGTTGGGGGCTGAGCGAGTCAGGATTCACACTGACTCCCAACTGGTCGCTAGCCAGGTCAACGGCGGTTATGAAGCTCGAGAAGCACCGATGGTCAAATACCTCCAGCTGGTCAAAACCGTGGCACAACAGTTCGAGAGTTTTGAGGTAGTCCGAATAGCTCGGGAGGAAAACTCCCGAGCGGACGCCCTCTCTCGGCTGGCCTCCTCTCTTGACCCCGAGGGTACTCGATCGGTCCTTCTCGAAGAGCTAGAGCGGCCGAGCATCGATTCGGAGCTCCTGGCTGTTGACTCGGCCTCCCCAAGTGACTGGCGTACCCCGTACCTGTCTTGGCTCCAAGATTCTCAGAGCCCCCCGACCCTCGGGAAGCCCGAAGATTGAAATACCAAGCTCGGAGATTCATCGCCCTGGACGGCACTCTCTTCCGGAGATCCTTCTCCGGTCCCCTCCTGAAGTGCCTTAGCGCTGATGAAGCCAACCGAGCGATTCAAGAGGTTCACGAAGGTCTGTGTGGAGCGCATTTAGGAGGTAGGTCGCTCGCCAGGATCTTGCTACGGCTAGGTTATTGGTGGCCCACTCTACAGCGCGACTGCTCCACCTACACATAACACTGTGACCGATGCCAGCGATTTGACCACTTGGTCCATCAGCCAGCAACGGAGCTCATCACCTTAGCCGAGCCATATCCCTTCGCTTGCTGGGGAATCGACATCCTCGGGCCATTCCCCATAGTCCAGGCCCAGAAGAAGTTCATCATCGTCGCCATCGACTACTTCACTAAGTGGATCGAGGTCGAAGCCACAACAAGGATCACCGAGACAGTCGTCTGGAATTTCGTTTGGAAGTCGATCATCTGTCGTTACGGCATCCCCCGGGTGATAGTAAGCGATAATGGTCGGCAATTTGATTCTCGTTATTTCCGAGACAGATGTGCCGACCTGGGCATTCGCAATCACTTCACCTCGGTCGCCCACCCTCAGGCTAACGGGCTGGTCGAAAATGCCAATAAGACTATCTTAAAAGGCATCAAGACTAGGCTCGGCAAAGCCAAGGGCAGCTGGCTTGAGGAATTGCCGAACGTACTTTGGTCACACAGAACGACTCCCAGAACGGCAACCGGTGAAAGTCCCTTTCAGCTGGTATACGGTACCGAGGCCGTGATCCTGTTGGAGATTGGCAACCCCTCCCTCCGAGTCATCTGCTTCTCGTCCGAGGCAAATGACCAGAAACTGCTCGAAAACCTCGACCTAGCAGATGAAGTCCGAGAGATTGCCAGCATCCGAGCAACATAATACCAACGCCGCCTCACTCGATACTACAACGCCAAAGTCCGAGATAGACACTTTCAACCGGGAGACTTCATCCTCAGGAAAGCCAAAGCCTCTCGACCACTTGAGGCGGCGGGCAAGTTATCCCCTAATTGGGAAGGCCCCTACCGAGTGGTCAAGACGCTCGGAAAAGGAGCATATCGTCTATCCATGATGGAAGGAGAGCTCATCCCTCGGACCTGGAATGCGACTACACTACGCAAGTTCTACTTCTGAATACTGAGCATTGTGTAAGCGACATGAGATAAAACAAAAGCCTCCTTTCTTTTATTCAAACAACTCGCTTGTACATCAGGAAGGCCGAAGCCAAGAAAATACATGTCAAAAAAGTAAAAAATCCATCTGGCGCCGCTATATGAGCCCATCGCTCCGCTGACTCGGTTGACCTTCCTGCGTCCAGCCGGTGACTCTGCCTCGTGCAGAAACTGGCTCGGATAAAGGGTAGTCGACCCCGTTGGCTCGGGCAGCTCGGGACAAAGGTGACAGAGGGATTAGGAAGGAGAAGGCTACCTTCCAAGTTGAACTTGGAAGAGAAAGGGGAGAGGGAATGCATATGAAGGCATTCCCCCCGCCAACCTGCCAACTCTTTGGAAGAAAGAGAGTGCAGGCACCCTCCGAAGAGTGAAAGAAATGATGAGAAGAGTAGAAGAGGGAAAAAGAGGCTGCGAGAGGGAAAAAGAAACCAGTAGAGCTGGACGAGGAGGCAGGGGAAAGCCCGGGAAGGAGGGAGCTTAATTGGCTTCCTCCTCCCCTCCATGGAGCGAGCAAGGAGGGACGGGCGGCAGGGATGCCTGATGCCCCCATCCGTCCACCATCTCGCCTCCCTGTAAGCATCGCCAGAACTGATAAAAAGAAGACAACGTGCCTCCGCACGTCGGACCTTCTTCAAACCCGTCCGCCGACCGTCGAACCTCCTTCAAACCTTAAGCAGCAAGGACTCTCTGCCCTCCGTCATCAGCAGCTTCAACTTCTAGAGCGTCTTCTATGCTCCAAATATAACGGCACAACGCTACATGAAGAAAGAATGAGGAAAGACTTTCAGGGAAAACCCTAAGCGGTGGAGAGGAAGGGACGCCCTTCAGACCTTTTATAGGCGAAGGGAGGCTATTTGCCTAAAATGATTCTCTCCTCGAAAACACGCCAAATGGATCTCTCCCTACGAACGGTCACCTCAAACTTCTCATTTCTGCCCCAGGGGGACACACGAAGTGGCCAAGCATTCAAAGCATGAGAAAATGGAAAGACACCCTATCAGACACTCACCCAACCATCAGGCGAGATCCACGTAGAAAGTATCGGCACTTTCCAACCCCTGCAGATATGCTGAACAAAATACGGTAATGGCGATACGAAACAATTAAGTCTTCATCATTATGCTACTGCCTTACCTTTTTCCTACACAACAAGGAAAGTTTTTCTTCGGGAAAGGAAAGGACATGTAGAAAGAGAAAGTAAAGTAGATACATTAGGCCTCTGGCCCACCCTGAAGCTCAGAAGTGGAAGGCTCAGGCGGTCTGCCCCCGGCATCCTCGGCGACGGTCGACCCTGGCACTGACCCCACCGGCGTGGGAACTGTCTCGGTTGCGTGCCCTCCCGGGACGTCCAGAATTGGCGACCCCTCGGGCGAAGAGCCCTCCTGATCATCTTCCTCCAACACCGAAGCAGAGGAGCTAGAGGATGACAGATTCGAGTCGTAGCATTACCCGGATGGGAAATCGATTATCCCAGACGCCTGCTCCTTGGCATAAGATACGGCCCAGTCGTAGCCCTACTTCAACCCCTTGCGGATGCCCCGGCGAAGTGCTAACTTATAGTAGGGAAGGGCAGCCTCTTTAAGGTCGACCCGGTAGGCGTCCGAGCATTTGTACTGCTCTAGAGCCTCCACCCCGATCGATCCCACCCTACCAGTGAGCTTGGCCTTCTCCCGCTCCGCCTCGGCTAGCTTCCGCTCGGCCTCAGCCGTCTACTTTTCGGCCTCCGCCGTCTGCTTCTCCGCCTCGGCCCGATCAGCCTCAGCCTCCCGCCGAAGGCGCTCGGCTTCCTTCGCTCAGTCCACTAGCTCTGCACGTTCGGTCTCCCACCGGCCATCCAGCTCAACACGAATAAGGCGCTCCTCTTCAACAAGCATATTCTTCCTCTCGAGCGATTTGCGGGCCTTAGCTAGCTGATCGGTTAGCGTCCGGGTCTCCACCTGGCTCGATCACACCAGCTCCCTAACTGAGGAAAGCTCCCACCGAAGCCCATCACACTCCTCGGCAAGCTGAGCCAACCTCCTGTCAGACCCACCAAGGGTCCAGGCCAGGGTCGCTCGCTCCGACTCCGACTCCGACCGAGCATACTCTTCTGCCAGAGTGGCCCCCATCTGGGCCAGGACAAAGCCGCCCTCTATAACCGCCCCAAGGGCCACGGAAGGGGAGTGCTGCCTATCTCCCCCCTTCACCTTCGCGGCTATACCGTGACACATTTGATACAGAGGGCCTTGGATGCCGAGCCTCTCTAGGGCCGCCAGAATGGAGACCCCCTCTTCGGTCGGCGTCCCGCCGGATGGCCCGGATCGAGCCGCGGCTTCGTTCGCCCCTCGTGCCTCGGTCGGTCGGGGCTACGTCGCTTTTTCTTGCGACCCCCCAGCCTGGACTGGTTCGGCAACTGTACCGCCACCTAGAGCGTCACCCACCTCAGTCACCGCCCCAATCTTGGCCGTGGTCCCAGCCTCACCCGCCTCATCTACGGCCCCCTCAGCTCCTACCGATGGGGGAGCCGGGCCAGCACTGTTGCCAGTCGCAGGAGCAGCCCCGGCCCCCTCGGCTCCGGCTGAAGGAGGAGCCGAGCCAGCATCGTCATCGACCGTAGAAGCAGCCCCAACCTCCTCGACCCCCTATTGCTCGGCGGGTGGGAGAGCTCGCCCGGTAGGGTCGGTCCCATCATGCTCGGCGGAGGGGCGAGCCGCGGCAAGGTCGCCTTCGACTGCGAGTACGACCCCCACCTTCTTGGCCCACTTCTTGGCCTTCACGGCAGCACGGATCATGCCCTCCATGGGATCCTTGCGCTTGGACCCCCGCGGCCTGGAGGATTCACCCTGGGCTGCCCCCTTTCCCTTATCTCTGGCTCGGGAGCGACCCGTAGGGGCAGCCGACTCATCGGCAGCCGAGTCATCGCCGAGGTCGATTACCTCTGCGGCCTCCTCCAAAGTTGGCCGCCTGGTGTCTGCACAAAAAGGAAGACATAGTCAGAAAAAGAAAGATGGTCTCAACATCCAAAGGAGAACCTAGTTTATGGCACCTGAACCTGACGGATGTAGCCGCGTAAGAAGACACCGCTCGATATTCTCTGGAGTAACCAGCTCTTCTGTGGGCTGGCGGTGCTTCAGTAAGATAGTCCCATACGCCTCCACATGTGGAGGGAACTCATCCTATCTGGGAGGGATATTCGGATGAAAATTGGGAATAACAAGGCACCTTCAGGTCTCCTCCACCGAGCAGGTCCCCACCCAGAAGAACTGAGTTTTCCACCCCTTATGCGAAGAATCCTTCGCAGCCAAGGAGATACATCTCCTATTCCTCCTCGCCTGGATGAAATAGAAACCCTTCCCGATCGAAGGATGTGCTTTCAACTCAAAGAAATAGTGAAAGAGGTCCAAGGAACGAGGAACTCCACACTGGCGACAGAGAATGCGGAAGGCGGAAAGAAGAAGATAAGAATTGGCTACCAACTGAATTGGCGCCAACCGAAAAAGATTGAGAAGCTGAAGAACGAAAGGTTCGAAGGGAAGGCGGAACCCACCCTTCCACGATAGAAGGAAAGTACAGATATGGCATGTATGAGAGTCCAAGCTCGTCTCGTGTGGAGAGGTCACGGCAAAGCAGAACTTGTGGGGCAGGCGATACTGGTGCTCCAGCCTTCTCACATCTGCCTCCCCCAGTTCGCTGCAGTTTGGAACCGGCGCCTTCACCACTGGCTCGTCCTCCCACTCCTCAGCATCCAAATGCTGGTCTGCCATGGAATCCGGAGAAGAGTTTGAGGAAAGGCGATCTCGGGACCCCGAAGATTCCGGGGGAAGAGGAAGCCGCCGGACTGCCTCCGCGGTTATCTCCGCCAACTCCGCGAACGCCGCTGCAAGCCTCTGCTCTTCCGTCATATCCTCACGGCGCATCAAAGAGCTCAAAGCAAGGGCGAGCCAAGCCCTAAAGACGGAGGGAGTCTGGAGCAATGGCAAGCGCACAATGCCTATATTCCCACGCGGAAGGCGACGCGTTGTTCCGACCTCCGAGAAAATGGGGCCCCTTCAGTTCAAATCCGTCAGGATCATCATTATTAAAGGCCCAGGTGACCACGACACGTGGCTTACTAACACCGCCAGATCTCCACCCACCTGAGCCACGCTGGTCTAAAACCCCAAACAGCTACTCTTCCGAGCTTACTAAAGCTCGGGAGTAGGAGGGGGACAAGTGGAGAGGGAGATTTCTGTAGCCCATCTAAAAGTAGCCGAACTAGGTCCATCAGGACCAAACGAGGCCCAGCTCATTCCAAGTGACATCCCTATAGGGCCCACTTAGAATAAAAAGCCCAATAAGATTACTCGGGATCAAACCCTTCCTCGGCGGCCCTCAGGCTCGGAAGGCCCGAAGGACGGTCAGAACGGAGGAAGACCCATGCCCGAGTTATCCCCTCGCCAGGATAGAGGCAAGCGCTCAGCGCCCACTCCGACCTATCTTCATCCGAGCTATGCCTATCACCCGGACAGGGTTGGCACCCTTCATGCTTGGGTTTAACCGACGATTACTTATCCATGCTGCCGTTGAGAGCCCTTTATGAGCAGGAGTTTATGAGGATAAGGGACCCGTGATTCCTCAAGGCTACAAGGATCCCACGATGAGGACGTGAAGAGCCCACGTTGAGGATGTAACCCCCGCCTGAAACCCCTCAGCTTATGGGACTCATGAGGCCAGTGCACTATTTAACCTGAGACTCCCTCCAATGAAAGGTAAGGGCAATACACGCCTAAAACTCCCTGAGCAGGAACCACTTCACCACCTTGGTGTAGGGGGGTCTCGTGCACCTCTTTCTACCTCCTTCCATATCTTCCACCATTGCTCTACTGACTTAAGCATCGGAGGGTTTTCCCCAGGGAACCTTCCCTAGGCCCCCTGATCCGTTTCCCTTTCTTTACAGTTCACTATTCGGTGATCATCTACCCCGGTCAGGACAAGGGCGAGATCACGCCCCTTCAACGAGAATGTACTAGCAAGCACGTAAATTTCATAAGATTGCCTTGTGGATTTCACCTGTTTATAAAAAAAGTACTCCTAGTGCAATGCGGCGCCAGTAATCATTATACCCCATGGTTAATAATATATTTTCGGCCATTTACCGAGGGGGCTAGACTGGACCCCTTGGACACCATCCGTGCCCGCCCTTGCATCTTCCAGTTATAAATCAAGCTACTTCCACGAGAAATAACAATAAAGTTTGGCCAAGAAAGTAAAGTTTAATAATTCATTAAGGATGATAGTAAGGTAAGAAAGCACGTGAACATTGAGAATTGGGAGGTCAAGAATGAATTAATAGAATGTTGTGCTACGGAAGTAATTCGGCAGTATAACAGTATATTCATTAATTTTCATAGTTTATTAATGACTTATTGAATAAAGTTTAGGTTCCAAATAGTCATAAGAACGTCTGAGAACAGAACATATTCAACCCTTGGGTCAGATCTCGTGTTGGACAAAATCTGGCAGAACATGGTTGATAGTGGACCACTATCTAGAGGTAGCGGTCTAGTGCAGTCCGCTATCAGGCAGTGCGTCGACTCAGGGAAAGAACAGGTGATGGGGCATCAAAGGTGATTTCCATACACGGGTGAAGTGTATTTGTGTGTTATGGCTTGTATGAGATTGTAATTGTGTAATTTCTTTCATTTGGGCTCTTTGTAAGGCTTATATCAAGCCAATGGGCCATTTGTAATGTAGAGTCCATGGCTAGGTTGCCATTAGTAGAGTCCATTAGGAGCTTATTCCATATTGGGTCTTAAGGCCATCATTATGGACCTTAATAGCCACTTAGGCCCAAATAGACTTCTCTCTCTTATGGGCCACCAAGGGTGGAAGAGTCTAGCATGGTTAGTGGGCTTGTAACATGGCATTTGACCACACTTGGCCCAAGGGAGGCCCATGAAGGGGGCGCCCCCTTCTTTGGATCTATTAGGCTAGTTAGGTGTGATTTAGGTGAGGTTGGAATGGAATTAGTCCAAGTTTGAATTGGAATGGTCAAGATAGATTAAAAAATTATATTTGGTGTGTTATTCACACTTCATCTCAGCCATTCAATCCCCAGCCCTTGATCCAAGGGTCCATATTAGATTTGATTGGAGTCATATATAACCATGTATTTTCATGAAAAAATCAATGAAAAATCAGAATTTTGTTGAATGCCTTGAGTGAATTTTGACCTCCTCCCTCTCTCCCTCTGGTTTCTTCATCCCAACCTCCATTTCTAGAGTGTTTCTATCTCCCTTCATCTCCTCTCAACCTCCGGTGATCGTCTGTGCCGCCGCCGCCGCCGTTCATGCCGCCTTCGAGCCGCCACGGGATCGTCTTCGATTTTCTGTCCTGCTGGACAGAGGTGTAGTTCATGAATTCCTGAAGGCAGCCATGAGTTCAGATCGATTTGAAATTTTGAGGGTTGGTTCCTATCTTATATCCCATTCTCCAAAAAAAAATTGAGGTTCAAAATCCACCGTTTCATATCCTTACCATTTCTTTCAACTCTCAATCTCAGAACTGTTCTGTCACTGTCTATAGTGACAGTAGCCCTGAGTTCTCCACTTTCGACCACACTTTTGATTTTTTTAGACCTCCCAATTTAACTGGGTGTTCTGTCCATCATCCCCTACCACCACAATTTTTCTTAAATTTTTATCATCCTTCTACCTATTTTTAGAAATTCATGTTCTACCGGAGCTACAGTACTTTTAGTCAGATCCCAGATCCGACCTTCATCCAGTAAACAAATCACAGAAACTCATAGACACATCCAAACGTGTCTAAAACAATTTTTTTGTCTTCCCAACTCCATTTCCCACAACTTTGCTGAAGAACACAACCCCATATCCGAAAGTCTCCCTCGTGGTCAAAGGCAATCTACAGTCAAGTTCTCTGCAGGTCTGAGTCTTCGGTTACTGTACAACAGGAGATTGAAAATTCCATAAGTCAAGATCCGAGCAGATCCAGGCCAGATATTTGGGCCTAGGTTGAAGAACTTCAAGCTAGCTTTCCAACGGCGCCAGTCTCGTGTCGATCCGACATCGGGGCTGATCGCAGCGCCCATTCTCGCCGGGAGCGCGCGCCGAAATACAGAACCGGCAGATTTTCGATCAGGTTTTCCGACCGGTGCCGAACGGAGCCGCCGGGCCTCCGGCCGGTGAACCAACGTGCCGCCATCCCAAGGAGCGACCCTCCGGGCATCCACCACTATAGCGGTGCCACCGGGTCCCACACGGCCCCTCCGGACAGCACGTGGACCCCACCGTCACGTGTTCGGGTGTTGCCGAATCAACGCAAGAAGCCGCCCGTCAACCCGAATTCGGTCCTCCCGGACCCCATTGTATAGCCCTTTACCTCCCTGCGTGGAGTGGGCAGCGGCTTGCATTTCTGTAATGTTGTGTAATATTGTTCCGGGAGTACGATTTTCGGCCGGGTCCGTCTTCCCCACGCCGAGTGCGTGGAGGTATCGTTCTCGCTCCCTACACTTGGCATTTGTTTATTTTCATATATACTTGTTTATGCCGCTGCTAGAGAGCATGCTTTAGGTCCGTTAGCTCACTATATTATCATTCACCGCTGCTGCGAGAGTGAGCGTTACCGTCCCGTGACCCGATCCGGGCACAAGTGAGAGCCGACCACCCTAGCTCACAGCCGGTTTCTCAACCGCGCACGTCCGACGCTTCCCTCGTTAAGGGACGATCGCGAGCTTGTCGTGTCCGTGGTCCCGTCCCGCATCAATTTGGTATCAGAGCGAGTTTGAGTCTAGGGTGTCAAAAAGAAACAAAAAAAGAGTGTCATTTACGTCTAGTCATTAGTCGGTTTAAGTCGAGTCTAGGATCATCATATTTCTAAAACACAAAAAAAGTGTCTTTTGCATTTACATCCCTTTACTCGGTATATCAAAAGGTGTTGTCCGAACGTTAGGCTACGCCTATCGGGAAGGCCGCACACTTGCGCGAGTGACCTTCGGGTCAATTATCTCCGCCACGTACCAAGTCTTGGTTTACGTCTAGGGTCCTTAGTGTGCATGCATTCCAACTTTACATTACTTAGGGTCGTGTCTTGTGTCTTGCCCAAATGGCCTTGCATATCCATTCCTAGGGATCCATTCCCGTATTTTGGCAACTATGGCCCACCCATGTCGACCCGTCCAAGGTGATAGGTCCGTGTCCGAGTACATTCGGGCATATCATAAGTATTGGTTGGAACATGGCTTGGGAGAGGAGAGCAACACGGCCACATTTCAGTTCCGGAGAGGTTTGCGCCTTCACTTCCAATTGGAATGTCTTATCCGCAATGCATTCTCTCTAGCGGAATCCTATTCGGTCGCTCTAGTGGTCGAACCATTTGAGTCACACTTTTCTCGGTATGGTGGCTTTCGACAAGCATCCACCTCCCAGCCGCCTACACCATGGCCTTCACCACTCGAGAGAGTTCCAATGTCATCCATCTCTATTTCCGAATTTGATTCGGAATCCTCTCATTTGGAACCACCAAGGCCCGAGCCACCCGTATTTCTAACGGGTACGCTTTTCATAGCCGAGCCGCTTCTTAGTTGGCTCAAGGATGACTTGGTCCCACCTCCCTTCCCATCAATGGACCCCACACTACCACTAGTGTCAAGCAACTCATTTCATACCACCTTCCGGTCTCGTCACTATGTGGACACATTGGACGACCTTCTTAAAGGGTTAGACCGGCAGTTGACCTTTACACATTTATTGGCCCGAAGCTTCGACCAACCCGCTAGTCTTAGCTTCACCCATCCGGCCTATGGGTCCATTACCTCCGAGTGCACCGTGGGTTGTGTCACCACGGAGATCCTCTTACTCCTTCCCTTACCGGCCGAGCCCGAATCCATACCCTTTTGTCCGAGAGAGGAATCATACTTCTTGCTTACGGTCCCCGTCCCACCCATCACAATGAAAGAAGGTGACTATCCACACCTTCAAAACTTCTACACGTGGGACCGTGACTTGGGGGAGCCCACCACAAGGGGTCATACCTTCTTCGATCCCTTTGACCCATTCCTTAGTGGACCCCATGACCCACCTTATATAGTTCATTTCTTCAAGGGAGTCCACTATCACACTCCTACCCCACGGGCCGGGTCATTTACACCCACCAAGCCTGTCCACGATACAACAACATTCGGCCCTCCTAGCCCTCTCAAGTCCCCCAAATCCAAAGGGCCGTCCATGCATGACTGGGTCATACTTGGATGTTTAGGTGTTCCCCATACCACCCATCTCCGGTTACATAACATGCATGCATGGCACACATTCGGGTGTCCTAGTCCGCCGTCACCTATGTACAGGTCGGACTAACAATAGGTGTGTCTAGAGTCATGTATGAGTCGGTTTCTTATTTGTGTGGTTTGCATATGTGTGTTAGTGCATGGTGAGTCTGCATATGTCGTGTGCAAGCTCGTCGATGTCAGTCCCTTATGAGTGTGAAAGCGAGTAGACTCACTCGATGAGTATGGGATCGATTCTACATCTATACCCGGATCAGTCACCTACAAGGACTCAGCGGTGATTCCTAGTAAGTCTTCGAGCCGCTTCCTTTCCTTTTGAGAGTGCCCCACCCGGAGTGTCCACCTTTAGCCCATAGCAGTTCGCGCATATCGAGTATATATGGAATGAGCAGGTGCCGATCACTTGGAGTGGAGCATACCCGCGCTACTTGGCACGGTGACGGATCCGTCGGAGTACCGGAGCAGTCATACCCCTACTCGACGGGGTCGAGTTCCTCCCACCCGGGGAGAATTGATGGGGCATCAAAGGTGATTTCCATACACGGGTGAAGTGTATTTGTGTGTTATGGCTTGTATGAGATTGTAATTGTGTAATTTCTTTTATTTGGGCTCTTTGTAAGGCTTATATCAAGCCAATGGGTCATTTGTAATGTAGAGTCTATGGCTAGGTTGCCATTAGTAGAGTCCATTAGGAGCTTATTCCATATTGGGTCTTAAGGCCATCATTATGGACCTTAATAGCCACTTAGGCCCAAATAGGCTTCTCTCTCTCATGGGCCACCAAGGGTGGAAGAGTCTAGCATGGTTAGTGGGCTTGTAACATGGCATTTGACCACACTTGGTCCAAGGGAGGCCCATGAAGGGGGCGCCCCCTTCTTTGGATCTATTAGGCTAGTTAGGTGTGATTTAGGTGAGGTTGGAATGGAATTAGTCCAAGTTTGAATTGGAATGGTCAAGATAGATTAAAAAATTGTATTTGGTGTGTTATTCACACTTCATCTCAGCCATTCAATCCCCAGCCCTTGATCCAAGGGTCCATATTAGATTTGATTGGAGTCATATATAACCATGTATTTTCATGAAAAAATCAATGAAAAATCAGAATTTTGTTGAATGCCTTGAGTGAATTTCGACCTCCTCCCTCTCTCCCTCTGGTTTCTTCATCCCAATCTCCATTTCTAGAGTGTTTCTATCTCCCTTCATCTCCTCTCAACCTCCGGTGATCGTCTGTGTCGCCGCCGCCGCCGTTCGTGCCGCCTTCGAGCCGCCACGGGATCGTCTTCGGTTTTCTATCCTACTGGATAGAGGTGTAGTTCGTGAATTCCTGAAGCCATCCACGAGTTCAGATCGATTTGAAATTTTGTGGGTTGGTTCCTATCTTATAGCCCCTTCTCCAAAAAAAAATTGAGGTTCAAAATCCACCGTTTCATATCCTTACCATTTCTTTCAACTCTCAATCTCAGAACTGTTCTGTCACTGTCTATAGTGACAGTAGCCCTGAGTTCTCCACTTTCGACCACACTTTTGATTTTTTTTAGACCTCCCAATTTAACTGGGTATTCTGTCCATCATCCCCTACCACCACAATTTTTCTTAAATTTTTATCGTCCTTCTACCTATTTTTAGAAATTCATGTTCTACCGGAGCTACAGTACTTTCAGTCAGATCCCAGATCCGACCTTCATCCAGTAAACAAATCACAAAAACTCATAGACACATCCAAACGTGTCTAAAACAATTTTTTTGTCTTCCCAACTCCATTTCCCACAACTTTGCTGAAGAACACAACCCCATATCCGAAAGTCTCCCTCGTGGTCAAAGGCAATCTACAGTCAAGTTCTCTGCAGGTCTGAGTCTTCGGTTACTGTACAACAGGAGATTGAAAATTCCATAAGTTAAGATCCGGGCAGATCCAGGCTAGATATTTGGGCCTAGGTTGAAGAACTTCAAGCTAGCTTTCCAACGGTGCCAGTCTCGTGTCGATCCGACATCGGGGCTGATCGCAGCGCCCATTCTCGCTGGAGCGCGCGCCGAAATACAGAACCGGTAGATTTCTGATTGGGTTTTCCGACCGGTGCCGAACGGAGCCGCCGGGCCTCCGGCCGGCGAACCAGCGTACCGCGATCCCAAGGAGCGACCCTCCGGGCATCCACCACTACAGCGGTGCCACCGGGTCCCACACGGACCCTCCGGACAGCACGTGGACCCCACCGTCACGTATTCGGGTGTTGCCGAATCAACGCAAGAAGCCGCCCGTCAACCCGAATTTGGTCCTCCCGGACCCCATTGTGTAGCCCTTTACCTCCCTGCGTGGAGTGGGCAGCGGCTTGCATTTCTGTAATATTGTGTAATATTGTTCCGGGAGTACGATTTTCGGCCGGGCCCGTCTTCCCCACGCCGAGCGCGTGGAGGTATCGTTCTCGCTCCCTACACTCGGCATTTGTTTATTTTCATATATACTTGTTTATGCCGCTGCTAGAGAGCATGCTTTAGGTCCGTTAGCTCGCTATATTATCATTCACCGCTGCTGCGAGAGTGAGCGTTACCGTCCCGTGACCCGATCCAGGCACAAGTGAGAGCCGACCACCCTAGCTCACAGCCGGTTTCTCAACCGCGCACGTCCGACGCTTCCCTCGTTAAGGGACGATCGCGAGCTTGTCGTGTCCGTGGTCCCGTCCCGCATCAACAGGTCGACTCAACCAGAAATCTGCTGACTGAACATGAACACGGTCATTAGCCATTCGCTATCTGCAAGTAGCGATCGCTTGCTGGCCGCGATTAGGACAGTGTGTAGAAATCATGAAGTGCTCTTCTAGACTTGGATTTTTAGGGTACAACTAGCTCGGCATCTTAGTGGGAATCCCAGGCTCGCGGAGTCTTACGGAGGCCTCACTACAAGAAAAATCATAATTTTTGACAGAATAATTCCGTTAGAAATTCTGTCAGAAACCCGTCGAAAATCTGTCAAAAATATCTGATGTATTTTCGACTGAAAATTATTCCATCGGAAACTAATGAAATAATTTTCCACCCTTCCTATAATTAATTAATTAATACTTCAGAAGTTTTCGATGAAAAAATTATTGGTCAAAAATATGTCAGAAATTTTCGACGTATTTAAAGTTGGTCAGGAATACGTCGAAACTTTCTGAAGTATTTCCGATCAAATTCTGTTCCGTTGGAAACTGTTCATAAATTTCAACCCACACTTGTCCTTCTTTGGGGCTTTCTGACGAAATTTAATTCGGTCGGAAATACGTCAAAAAGTTTCGAGGTATTTCCGACCAACTTTTAATATGTCAAAAATTTTCTATGTATTTCTGACAAAAATAATGTCTGATATAGGTCGGTAATTACCGACTGATTTCCGGAAGAATTTTTTTCGTCAAAAAGTAAAATGTTTCTGACGTATTTCTGACGAACTTTCTTCTATCGTAAAATTCCGTTGGTATTCCCGATTTTTCTTATAGTGCCTTGAAACAAGATAACCTAGTATGTCAGAAGGAATATCTGACGGAGAGGTGCTCAAGTCCAAGAAAAGTTTCCTATCATGTGCATGTGACTAATAGCAACGTACCGGAGTACGGGCTATGTACAAGTAATAAAGAAAGATAGAAGATGAGAGTGAGTCATACTGAAACTGCGATCAATGTATGAATAGTTCAAAATAAAATCTCTTAAGTACAAAAGTACAGGGGTTGATTTGTGAAACTAACACATAATGAAAATAAGCTTGTTAACACATGATGGCATAAAACCTAACCCGTTAAACCATGATATAACAAAAATGTATCCATAACGAAATAGTAGAAAATATAGCACAGATGCGTATGTAAAATAGGGAATCATTAGGGTTGATCTGGTCACTATTTTGGGTTAACAGAACATAGATCACAGTTTGTCGAGAACCGCTATTTGAAGGTAGCGGTCTCTGTATGACCGCTATCTGTCTGTCACCCGATAGAAGTGAAACCCTGGCTTGCAGGGCCTATTCTGTGGAGAATAAAAATACAACTAGTATGCAAACGAAGGGAACATATGCTATCATGTAAATAAAGGCATGAAAAGGGCATATGATCTATGAAAAGTTGACATCTTTTAGTTAAGGTTTCATGGACAACATGAGTTAAGAACACGATTACACAGTCATGGAAAAACTAGAAATTCTCCGTGTAGAAAGCATGAAATCGAGAGCTATCAGAGGGCTTTTAATCCTAACATGTTATTTGAGCCATTCACGAGACAACCTACCTCTGGTATTGTCCCTAGACCTCGAATTTCTTGCTGGAAGAGAGCTCTCATTCCTACGCGTCCTGCGTAGAAACAACACCTTCCGATCGTCTTAGCTCTTTAGCAGCTTGATCTCCTAACACAAAAATCAAGAGGGGGGTTAGAAGATACTAAGGGGAAAAATAAACTCTAAAGAAAGAGCTTAAAACAATATCGTCTTACCTCTACTGCATGCAATCCAAAACTAGGGTTCGCGTAGGTTAAAACTAGGTCCTATTTATAGGGATTGGCCTAAGGTTAGGGTTTTAGGTCGAATTAGGAGTCCTATGGGGTGTCAAGTCGATCCCTAAGAGTCCTAGATAGGTCTCCTTGCCAGATCACGTCGAATCATGGCAGGTTGGGAGAATAGAAATCTAAGTTTTCCCGTGTTTATCACTTTCCGTTTTCGGATGAAAGTCGCGGTCAGATCTGGACCGCCTTCACTAGGTAGCGGTCACGTGATAGACCGCGACCTGCCCGACTTTCCGAATTTTGAATTTTATCATAATTTAAACTGTAATTTCCCCTATTTATCTTATTTTAATTAAGGAAATATACCCTATTATGTTTCTAGGGTTGGTCTTGGGCCAAAAGGCTCAATTTTTTAAGTATTAAGGTCCATTTTAAATGGACTTATTTATCTGATTAATAGCTGGGCTTTTAAATCAATGGCTTTGAATGGTTAAGCCCACTTAAGGTTATTAAATGCTTAATTAAATCCCTTTAAATTTCTAAAAATTATAGAAAATTATCAGGGGTGCTACACTCTCCCCCACTTAAAAAGAATTTGGTCTCCAAATTCATTACATGAGATTGTGGAGGTGTGCTTTACTTAGAGTTAAATAGCTCTGGGAATTGAAAAAGCCATATGCGAATAGGTTAGGATATTTCCTTCAACCATGTTACCATCCCTTCTACGTTCATCACCCCTAACAGCATTGAGACGACCTTGTCACCTATTTCCTCCATTATTCTTCGAGGGTTGTTCCTTTATGAGAGAACAGTCCGGCATCCTGTGCTCCCGGCTGCCACATCGCAAGCATGTGCTGGGACACTTCCAACACTCTTCGACAGCATGTCTGAACTTTTCATAAAATTTGTTATCACCCCTAACAGCATTGAGACGACCTTGTCGCCTATGTCCTCCATTATTCTTCGAGGGTTGTTCCTTTATGAGAGGACAGTCCGACATCCTGTGCTCCCGGCTGCCACAGCGCAAGCATGCGCTGAGACGCTTCCAGCACTCTTTGGCAGCGTGTCTGAACTTTTCAAAAAATTTGAAAGCCTCCATGACTTGCTTTTCTTCTTCTTGCCATTGCCATTTCCATTGTGTGGGCTCTTCTTGTTGTCCCGGGAGTTATGAGTTCCCATGATGCTAAATTTGTCTCCATTCTCCTCTCGCCTATCATGTTTTCGGCTTGGCTCCTCATCTTTTCCCTTGAATTTCTCTACCTTTTCAAGGGTCATTTCACATAAATGTGCCCTATGCACCATCTCCGAATAAGTTCGGATGTTTTGGGGGACTAGTTGCTTGACAAAAACATGCCTCAATCTATCCATGAATCTATTGACCTTTAACAGCTCCGTACTAACTAGGTGTGGAGCATATGGTGCAAGCCTTGAAAATTGCAATTCATATTCGGCCACGGACAACATTCCTTGCCTTAGGGAAGCAGATTCCGCCACCTTCCTTTCCCCGACATGCTCCGAGAAATAGTTCTAACAGAAGAGCTCTAGGAACTCCTCCCTGTGAATGACGCCACGGGAAAGGAAGAAAAGCTTAAGGAGACGTGGAAAAGAGATGCCGCACGGGAAGTTGCTCCCGCAGGTTTTGATGGAAAGGAAATATGCAGCATTACAACATAAGAAATTGTAGCGGGAAGTTACTCTCCGCGGGTACAGGAATGAAAATAAAGGAAATAGAATCGCCGCGAGAAGTTACTCTCTACAGGGTTTAACAGGAATGGAAATGACAGGAATGAAAATAAAGTAAATGGAACCGCTGCGGGAAGTTACTCTCCGTGGGGCTTGACAGGAATGGAAATGACATAAATGGAAATAAAGTAAATAGAACTACTGCGGGAAGCTACTCTCCGCGAGTTTGACAAGAATCGGAATGACAAAAATAGAAATAAAGTAAATAGAACTGCTGTGGGAAGGTACTCTCCGCGGGTTTGACAAGAATGGAAATGACAGGAATGGAAATAAAGAAAATGAAACCACTGTAGAAAATTACTCTCAGTGGGTTTAAACAGGAAATAAAGGAACCGCTGTAGGAAGTTACTCTTCGCGGGTTTTAACGAGAATAGAAATAAAGGAAATGGAAATCGCACGTGAGTGCGTGTGTGTTGATATGTGATCGCCAGAGGTCAGGGACCCCAAAATGAAAGATGAGTGATCACGTTTATGCCTCAGAAGCGGGAAATCGTTGTGGATTCCTTCTTCCTCTCCCCTCGGCTGGCTGAGGAAGAGGGCTTTCTTTTGGTTATCCCTGTAAGAAAATGAACAAACACCAAATGAATCAGAATGAGAGTAATGTAGTATCAATCCCTTGTAATGAAAGTGATGAAAGCATGAATGGACACACACCTGGTTGATGTTGTTTCAAACCCCTTTTGGACGCAAAGGGTGAAAAAATGGCATGAATGAAATGACGTACAGAGATGCACAAAATGCAAAGCCCTCTCAAGAGAGAAGCACGACATGAACAGAAATTACGAATGATGCATGCAACTAACGGAATGAAAAGGAAGCAGAACAGAAGGGAATAAAAAGCTTATTGGGGGCGCCGATGGTGGGCTTCGAGGAGAGCTTCGACAACATGAGGACGGCGTGGACGTGTGGGGGGACGAAATAGCCTTCTCTTTTGAGTGCACGGCACCTTGAAAATTTGGCAGAACCTTCCCTTAAAAACTCACGAGCTTGGGAGCGGATTGGACAGAGTTTCCCTCCCTCTATGAAGCTTTTTCGAAGCCCTTGTTTCATGGGAGGGGGTCCTCTATTTATTGGAAAATTTGAGAAGAACGCGTCTAGCACCAGGACGCGTTCATGTGAACGCATCCCGTTGACTAGGCACGTTCAACAATTTAAAATTATTTTCTTTGAGGAAGTCACGTCCATCATCCCAGATGCATTCTTTATACGCGTTTGGCTTGGTGGATGCGTCTTCTTTTCCATAATGCATCGTCTAAATCGCCAAAAGTGCATTAATGTCTGTGAATGTGTCCCGTTGACTAGGCGCGTTCAACAATTTAAAATTATTTTCTTTGAGGAAGTCGAGTCCATCATCCTAGACACGTTCTTTATACGCGTCTGGCTTGGTGGACGCATCTTCTTTTCCATAATGCGTCGTCTAAACTGCCAAAAGTGCATTAATGTCTGTGAATACATCCCGTTGACCAGACACGTTAAACAATTTAAAATTATTTTCTTTGAGGAATCCCCATCCAGCATCATAGACACGTTCTTTGTACGCGTTCGCCTTGCTGGACGCATCTTGTTCTTTCCATAAATGGGGTGCTAAAAGGTGCCGATAGTGCATTGATTTTGGCGCTTAACCTTGTCGACTTTAGAGACACGTCTGGTCAACAAGACATTTTCCTTTTCTTTTTTGGATTTTTCATGAACTGTCAGACTAAAAGATGGGGTTGGTGCCGAATGCTGAGTGAAGAACGCGTCTTAGGGGGTTGACACATTTTTAAGAACGCATCTCTCTCGGCCGTCATGTTTAAGATTTTTTCCCAAAAAATTCCTAAAAATGGGGAAAACTATCGGAAAAATAGGAAATCACTCAAATAACTCAAATGTGCAAGTCACTTTGGGACATCATGGTGTAATATGAGATTTTACTCAATGTAATGTCAAAAATAGCGTGTCTACAAACATGACTTGCTAGACTCAAGAAAATAGAAAATTACATCGACATCAACAACTTCACCTCCTATTATAGTGAATGATTCTGAATTAAATAGCAGACTCAACATAGACAAACTTTCTAGGGCTTTTCTTATTCTTCACTCACTATCGGAATCACCACTTGAACGATCTGACTCCGATCCACTAGAGCTTCCTAAAAAGATTGGAGAAAGTAGGGAGTGAGCGCACTCGCCCAGTAGGTATTTTCGTGTCAACAAGTCTGGTATAGTTTACATGTTTAATGTTTTAGCTCTAGAAGGTGAAATAATGAAATAAGGTGCGATAAAACATGCGGTAAAACAATAGTAACAAGTAACAAGACTAGCTATCAAGAACGATATGATATTTCAAGAATATATGAGCAAGATCTATCAAGAATATAAATTGACCTTTCAATCACAAGAATGTACTATCAATCACGAGAATGTACTATTTCATAACCTTAAGAAGGCTATGCACAAGCATGTAAGGAGAATGTACTTTTCAAGCAAGCATGTAAATTTCATGAATTGCCTCGTGGATCTCGCTAGTTTATAAAAAAAGTGCTCCCAGCGCAATGCGAAGCCAGTAATCATTATACCCCATGATTTTTAGTATATTTTCGGCCATCTACCGAGGGGGCTAGACTGGAGCCCTTGGACACCGTCTATGCCCGCACTTGCATCTTCAAATTATAAATCTAGTTATTTCCACGAGAATATCAATAAGTTCGGCCAAGAATATCAAATTCAATAATACCTTTGAGGCGATAGTATACAAGGTAAGAACGTACCGAATATCTTAAAAGAGAGGTCAAGAATTAATTAAAAGGAACGTTGTGCCACGGAAAGATTTCGGTAGCATAATGGCATCTTATTAATGACTTGATAAGTAATGTTTCAGGTTCCAGACAGTCAGAAGATTGTCTGAGACTAAACATAATCAACCCTCTTGTCAAACCTTCAGGCTGGGCAAGTTTTGACAGAACACGGTTGAGAGAAGACCGCTATCTTAAAGAAACGGTCGGGTACAAGCCGCGATCATAAGTCTGTCGACCTAGGGAAAACCAGTCGACTGAAGTAGAAGTCTGTCGAATGAAAACAAAGATATCGGTCGACTGAACTGGAATATCGATTCACTGAAAATAGTTAACACATAGAAAATGACGCGGTCGACTAGGAACCACTACCTTGAGAAAGCGGTTCTGGAATAGCCGCTATCTACCGAGAAAAATCCAGAAACTCGATACAAGTCCAGAAGGTCAAGAAAAAGTACTAGAGAGTTCTGGAGAATCACAGAGTCACGAAGTTCTCATCTATTTTTGGGTTTTTAGGGTACAATCAGATTGGCGTCCTAGTGGAAATCCCAGGCTCGCGGAGACTTACGGAGGCCTTGAAACACGAATACCTAGTTCGGTAGAAGGAATATCCGACGGAGAGGCATTCAATATCTAAGAGGGTGTTCCTATCAAGTGCAAGTTACTAATAGCAAACGTACCAAACTATAGGCTATGTACAAGTAACTATGAAAGAAAGAAGATGAGAGTGAGAGCGTCAAAACATAGATCGATGCGTAACAAGTTCTATAAAAAAGAATAGAAATCTCTTTAGTACAAAACTATAGGGTCTTATTTGTGAAATTAGCATATGTTGAAAATATTCCTTTAAAGCATGGTGTGGCATAAAACATAAACCTTTCAAACCATGACATAACATAAAACATCAACATAATGAAATATAAGGAAATATAGCATAGATGCCTATACAAAACAGGAAATCTTGAGGGTTGATCTGGTTGCTGTTTGCAGGACCCCTTTCTATGGCAAATCAAAATGCAACTAGTACGAAACAACAAAGAGAAATCATGCTAGCATGTAAATAATTCATGAAAGGGCATGAATTTGACCAAAGTTATTATCTTATTCATTAATGTTGCAAGGACATCATGAACTAGAAACCTTATTGCGCAATCATGGTAAAACTTGAAATATGACGTGCATGAAGCATGAATACAAGCAAGAAGAGAGAGCTTTTGTTCGTAACATCATGTTTAAGCCGATCATGAGACAACCTACCTCTTGGGTTGATCCTAGACCTCAACAAAAAGTTCTAAAGGTAGAACTTGAGAAGATGATACTATACCTTCGTTCCTCGCGATCCAAAACTAGGGTTCGCGTCGGACGGACCTGGGGTCTATTTATAGGGAATGACCTAGGGTTAGGGTTTTCCTCAAAATTTAGGATCCTATTGGGTGTCAAGTTGATCTCCTAAGAGTCCTGGGTAGGTTTCCTCTCTAGTTCACACCGAATCATGGCCAACTCATGGAGAAAAATCTGAGTTTTCCGTGTTTATCCACTTTCCATTTTCGGAAGCAAATCGCGGTTGGGACACGACCGCTACCTGCAGAACGTGGTCACATGATAGACCGTGACCTAGTCCATCTTTCCGAAATTTTAGTTTTATCCAAATTTCTCCCTTATCTTCTTATCTTGGTTTGGGAACCTTTCCCTATTACGTGTCTAAGATTTGGGCTTGGGCCAATAGGCTTAGATTGAGGTTTTAAGGCCTCTTTTAAGTAGGCTCAATCATTTAGTTAATAGTTGGGCCTTTAATCAAAATGCTTTACCTTATTTAGCCCACTTAAGTCTTTAAGCTTATTAGAATGCTTAAATAAATCTATTTAAATTTCTAAAAAATCTAGGAAATTGCCAGGGGTGCTACATGTAGGGAGTTGTCCCTCAGCATGCATTATATTGGCCATGTGAGTGATATTGGTTGCCGTGCCATTGCCTGAGGCATCATACTGAGTGGTTTCAATAGAGTCAAGGAGTAGGTAGCTGTAACGACCCAAGATTCGAATACCGAGAAAAATATGATACCCTTGAATCTTGGCCCGCCACCCACGAGCTAGAGGCTCAGAAGGGTTATTGGGACGGTGTGGTAGTGTGTAAGAATCTAAAATAATTGCAATAAAATAAATGCTTGACATAATCAATGTAAGAAATAAACAATTATATGATTTAACAGTTATACAATCTAGAATTTATATGTTTATACACAAGTGCAGTAGACTGAAAAGAGTACAAGGCTATGGGGCATACCCCGCCTCTGGAAAACTGGCACTAAACCTGACCATCGGCCCCACACGAAGCCTCAAAAGCACAATGTGCAAGCCGCGCCTCACCTGTAAAACAAAGGGGTGAGCCTCATCTCATCGGCTTAGTAGGAGTCCCGTGGATCTCCACCGCACAACAATAAATACACAATGTGATATGTAATAGATCATAATAGTAATTAGAACAAGGAAGGCAGGAAATAACAATTAAAGGACATAACAACGTCACATGGGTGCCACGGTCACCCGAAGTAAACCACACCTCAATCTCATACAATGGGATACCCTCGGCCGCTAGAACACTAAACCACAATAGTAGGAAATTGGAGTCGCTACGCTCGAGTGACAGGAGCACTACTCACAAGAAGAAAGACCGGATGGGTCCACTGATGACTTAGTCCACAGCCTCAAACGTCTCCCTACTCATCTCAATGAAGAAACTAAGACACCATACACAGTAACACATGACAAGGGTCTAGTCGGGGCCACGTGTGCACACACTGACTGGCTGCGCTATGTCAGGCCCTCTAGCTGATTTTCCTCCTAGCCCAGACTCGTGCTGCCACAGTGGGAGGCCCTACAGAAAATATCCTAAACCGTCTTTCCCGGGTCTAGCTCTCCACCACTCCCAGGTGGGTCGGCACCTGCATGCCCAGGCAAGTTATGACTAGTGGAGAAAGGTCACTCAAGGTGTGAACCCGCTGTGAAACCACCAACATGTCACTGATCACACACACACTCGCACATTGCATGGAACACGAGCCTTAATTCATAAGACACAAGGTCGTCAAGGTTACCGTGTCCGAATCCGTACACCATTCACGATCCCCCTCCATGGGGTATACAACCATGCCTTAAATCAGATCATCGGGCGTCCCACCACAAGATGACTCTCATAGAGTTTGCTCGGCTAATTTTTTATTTATTCATCCATGAATACTTTAATTTGAGTTCCCGAGGTGAAAATCCAAACTTCTGGGTTGAATAGGCCATTCCAGGAGTGGGTCAGTCAACCTAACCTGAAGGTCAGTCGACTAATAGGATCATTCGGTCAACCGACCAGAGAACCGGTCGACCTAATTATCTAGGCCCTGAGGCTACCCAAGGTGTGTCAACCGACTGCCCTGGGTGGTCGACCGAACCCTAGGGTCGGTCGAACGAACCTAGCCTAGTCCTCCTCTGTAACGACTCAAGATCCGGATACCAGGAATAACCCGATACCATTTGAACCCTGGACCGCCTCCCACGAGCCGGAGAGCTCGGAAGGGCTAAAAGGATAGGTGTGATGTACACAGAAATAGGAAATAAAGTAGGATAATTCAACAATTAATAGAAATAAACAACTAACTACAACAGAGTCTAGTCCAACAGAAGTACAGTCAAAGGCAGAGAAGCGTATTCAACGTCGAGAGAACACTCGATCTGGCGAGCTGGCAACTAAGAACCTCCACGCAGCACCCTCGAACCTCGAGGAAGAACCGTCACACCTGAAACGTAGGGGTGAGCCTTCTATCACTGGCTCAGTAGGGGTCCCGCGGAACCCCAACCGTAAACAACGATGGCACGGAAAGCAGCAACATCAAGAACAACAGTAACAGCAGGAACAGTAAACACGGTGGTTGGTAAAATCTCAGCTCTACAACTACTCCAACTGTACCAGAAAATACGCACCCCGATCTCACAGTCGGGGACCACCTGACTACGAACCACCCTAGTCACGCTACTAGGAAAATGCCACGACACCTTTGTTGTGGAGGCCTGTGCTCACACACGAAGGCCCACTTCGCAACCACGCGGTCCAGAAACACGGTCACGACCTCACCATCGTGAACTCCACGCCGTCTAGGGGAAGACCCTCGGTGACACTCATTAAAAATCCTAGACCTCAGCTCCGAGAAAAGCACCTGAAAACCACACGCGAAACCACGTCTCGCAGACGAGACACGGAACCTCGAGTCACGACAACTCACGTCAAGTGATAGGAGCACTGCCCACCAGAAGCAAGGCCGGATGCGTCAATTGATGACTTAGTCCGCAACCTCAAGTGTCTCTCTATGACGCCCCAGGCGGAGACCGAGACACTGTACACATAACCAGGAACATAGAACAAGGACTAGCTGGGGTCACGCTCGTCAGCGCATGTCCACAGCTCCCAACTACGTGTACACACACAGGCCATCCACTCTAGGTCGAGTCCTCAAGCTAGTTTTCCCCCCAACCAGACTCAGGCTTCAAAGGTGAGGGGCCCTACGATAACCAGCCTAAAAACCATCTCTCTCTCGGGTCACGCTCTCCACCACTCCCAAGTGGGTCCGTACACGCATGCGCATGAAAGCTACATCTAGTGGCAGGTCACTCAACGTGAACACAGAAAGCCACACACGCACCCATCGCGAGTAACACAGAGTAACAGGTGGCTCGGGGCCACCAACTCTGGATAGTCCACTAGACCTAATAAACCCAACGGTCCCTGAGTCACACGACTCGGGTCAAGACCGTCGCAAGTGACGGCACAACGTCGTCAATCTAGTCTAATCTCTAGGTCTGAAACCACGGTGACACGACTTCCAAGGTAGCTCACAAGCTTCCGTAATAAACCTTCATCCGAGGGACACACAGAAACCTCCAGTCCCAGGCTAGTTAACTGGACTCACAGTCTAGGGCCATACACACGGCCACTCAGAAACCACTTCTCAAAGAAACTCACATCGTGCGTGGAAGACCCACCGCATACATGCCGACTCACGGCGACTCACTCAAGCATAACACGGAAACCTAGAACACACACATGGGGTCACCCGGACCCTCTAAACACATGGGCATGCTAATCGAGACAACGTGGCACCTCCGGACACCCCCAAAAGCACGAACACATGTCCCACGGTGTCTGGGACATTCATGAGGCCGAAGGTCGACCACTGGGTAACAACCGGATCGACTGGAGACCAATACAATGCGAAACAGACATGGCGAGCACGAAGAACCGCCTGGCGGTCCTCTCTGGACCGTCAGGGAGCCTGGCGGTCTCTTTCGGACCGCAAGGCCAGGCCTAGCGGTCCAACCAGGACCGCAAGGCCCCCAAGACACTTAAACCACAAGCGGTCACCTCCGGACCGCCAAGCAGGGTGGCGGTCCTCCGCCTGACCGCTAGACGTAGCCTAGCGGTCAGTCACAAGGCCACTACCCCACAGACCTCAACCGATCAAAACACGGACAAACGGTAATGCCCTGATCTCTAAGCGATCCCTGGCGGTCTTCACCAGACCGCTAAGCCCTCCTGGTGGTCCATCACGCGACCGCAAGGCTCGAACCGACATAGGGGGGACCCTAGCGGTCTTCACATGACCGCTTAACACCCTAGCGGTCCCTGGAAGGACCGTTAGGCCGTCCCGAGCTCGAAAACGGTGAAAACAGCGGGAAAGTCCATTCCACGCCCCGTTCACACCCATGTGAAGGGGAAAAAAAGGGGAAACTAGTCCCCAACCTCGCTAGCACCAAGAGGACCCATTTAAACCCAAAAAATACGATCAAAACACTCGATCCAGCTCACACCCCAAAATCATGCATTTTCCCCAAAATGCGAAGATAAACCCACTCGGCTCACCACGGCCTACCAAAACCATGGGAATGGAAGTACAAGGGTTAAGGATCCGTCCCCCTACATCCACCGAGGATTTCACGCGATGTGGACATCGATTCATGAAGAAAACGTTGTGAAACCCTCGCCGGCTCACGAACACGCCACCGAGCCTCATCGCGTTACCACGCCTCGATCCACGACCCATCCTCGTGCTCCTCGCCCTCACACCATTCCCACCTTGCCCGCCATTGCCTCCGTCGGCCGCCCGGAGGAGAGGGGAAGAGAAAGAGATGAGAGAGAGTGAGAAAGAGAGAATGGGGAGAGAGAGGGTGAGGGGGGGTTTTTATAGAAAATCTAGAAATTTTGAAAAATATGAAAATAGGGGAAAATCACCTCCTTGATCCTCAGAAAATGCACAACATAGTGGTAATGTCCCGGAGTCGGAGAATGTAACAGTTCACCCTACACGGGGTTCCGAAGGTCCAATAGACAAAAACACACGTGAACCGTAAAACTCAATCTGAGACCCACGAAAATGATCTAAAACCCACAGATCCTGACCTGATAAATGATCCAAAAAATCCGGGGCGTTACAGCCCTCCCCCCTTAAAGAAATTTCATCCTCGAAATTCAGGACTAGCACCAAGTCACATGGGAAGAACACCTTAACCAACTGACAACGCTATCCGAGCCCCAGTACAAAAAATCTCGATCCTCATGAAAGCACCGATCCTAAGGGATACGGCCAGACCACAATCACGAACAATGCCTCGCTCCGCACACTGCACACATCGATCATCAGAGCAGGCATACAACAAAAGGACACAAGTCTGGCATCACGTTAGTCACAATGAAATCCAATCACGGCACCGCTGCCATAATCTCTCTCACCGAGGAGACACAACCCTCTTCACGAGAAACAGCCACCGATCAGCTCATGGTCGGCGGACCAACCAAACGTCAGCCTCCCTACCAGCTGACCGCCACAAACCCGTCGTCTCGATCTCACACCTGGCAAGCCGAACACCAATAACCGCATTGACTAGCTGTGTCAGAACTCAAACTTCAACAAAGCCCAGGTCCCATCTGATGGGGACATCAACGACAGCCCGCTCACATTATTTTTGCATTTACGTCCTTTCATATTTGTATGTATACCCTTGTGTTATATGGGTACGCAATTGTAAGTCTTAGTGGGTTTATATGTAAAATTCCAGTAGGCCCAAGCCAGGGGGCCCGCACCCCTTTCCCATTGGTCCACCTAGACCATGTGGGGCTGGTCAACCAGCCTAGGTGGCCTTCTAGATGAGTGGACTAGTCATATGCCACATGGTAGACAAGTGGCTCCTTTTGTCCAAGGTAGGCCACCTACCAAGTCAAAATTCCATTCACCCATTAAGCTAGTCAATAGGCCGCCCCCCCCTTTAATATTTAATGTTTTTTTTGTGTGTTTGTGGCATGCAATCCCAACCCTTCAATCCTCTTCCCTAGATCTAAGGGTCCACATTGCATTTGATGTAAGTCATATATAATGTTGTATTTTCATGAGAAAATTAATAAAAAAATTAGAAAATTTGTGAGTGTTCTTGGAGCTTGGTGCACCCCCTTCCTCTCTCCCCCTAGTTTCCTCTTCCCCAACCCCAGATCTAGAGTGTATCCCCCTTCTATCATCGCCTCTCAACCTCCGGTGATCATTTGTGCCGCCGCCGCCGCCGTTCGTGCCGCCTTCTAGCCGCCACGGGATCGTCTTCAGTTTTCTATCCTGCTGGACAGAGGTGCAGTTCGTGAATTCCTGAAGCAAGCCACGAGCTCAGATCGATTTGAAATTTTGAGGGTTAGTTCCTATCTTCTATCCCATTCTCCACAAACAAATCCAAGTTCAAAAGCCACCGTTTCATATTTTTACCATTTCGTTCAACCGTCTATCTCAGAACTGTTCTGTCACTGTCTACAATGATAGTAGCCCTGAGTTCTCCACCTTCGACCACCCTTTTGATTTATGTTAGACCTCCAAATTTAACTGGGTGTTCTGTCCATCGTCCCCTACCACCACAATTGTTCTTAAATTTTTATCGTTCTTGTACCTATTTTTAATAATTCATGTTCTACCGGAGCTACAGTACTTTCAGTCAGATCCCAGATCCGACCTTCGTCCAGTAAACAAATCACAAAAAATCATAGACACATCCAAACGTGTCCAAACCAATTTTTATGTCTTCCCAACTCAAGTTCCAACAACTTATCTGAAGAACACAACCCCATATTCGGACGTCTACCATGCGGTCAAAGGCAATCTATAGTCAAGTTCTCTGCAGGTCTGAGTCTTTGGTTACTATACAATAGGAGATTGAAAATTCCATAAGTCAAGATCCGAGCAGATCCAGGCCAGATCTTTGGGCTTAGGTTGAAGAACTTCAAGCTAGCTTTCTAACGGCGCCAGTCTCGTGTCGATCCAACATCGGGGCTGATCGCAGCGCCCATTCTCGCCGGAGCGCGCGTCGAAATACAGAACTGGCAGATTTCCGATCGGGTTTTCCGACCGGTACCGAACGGAGCCGCCGGGCCTCCGGCCGGCGAACCAGCATGCCGCCATCCCAAGGAGCGACCCTTCGGGCATCCACCACTACAGCGGTGCCACTGGGTCCCACACGGCCCCTCCGGACAGCACGTGGGCCCCACCGTCACGTGTTCGGGTGTTGCCGAATCAACGCGAGAAGCCGCCCGTCAACCCGAATTCGGTCCTCCCAGACCCCATTGTGTAGCCCTTTACCTCCCTGCGTGGAGTGGGCAGTGAGTTGCATTTCTGTAATATCCGTGTATAATTGTTCCGGGGGTACGACTTCGGCAGGGTCCGTCTTCCCCACGCCGAGGGCGTGGAGGTATCGTCTTCGCTCCTACACTTGGCATTTCGCTTATTTCATATATGCTTGTTTATGCCGCTGCTAGAGAGCATGTGTAGGGATATCTAGCTCGATATATTTTCATATCACCACTGCTGCGAGAGAGAGTGAAGCCGTCCCGTGACCCGATCCGGGCACGAAAGTGTGAGCCGACCACCCTAGCTCTTGCCGGTTTCTCAACCGCGCACGTCCGACGCTTCCCTCGTTAAGGGACGATCGCGAGCTTATCGTGTCCGTGGTCTCGTCCCGCATCACCATCTGGAAAAACACATCACAAAAATAGCCACCAAAGACCCCGCTCGCACACGGCCCTCGTCATTCTCGAACCACAACCACCAGTAGCATCTTCTATCTGTGAAAGATCACACACTGGTCACCAGACACTTGCCAACGGGAAACCCTTGATTTACTCAGCTTCTTCCTTCTTTCCCGGTCCTTCACCAGGTCCGAAGGGCACATTCCAAATCTCGATAGGCCATCTGTTGACTCTCGCACAGACCAACATTGCATCCAGACATATCCTCATGCCAACTCTACCCTCTCAGGGAAGTACGGTGAAACCACGGAACAGGATTCCACAATCCTCAATCCTTACATCACTCGACTTAGGCTTACAGGGAAATCCCCCCATGCTAGTCACCAACCAGGGATCACCATCCAACATCAACGTCTCCTCAGAGACCACCATACACAGGCATCGTCCATCGCCCTGTCTCATCAAATCGTATCTCATCTCAATTACTCCAAGTGGACACCTGCCAATCCCAATTCCGCTCTCACCACAGAGCGACGGGACACAACCTGAACAATTCATGGCACATAACCCCAAAATAGGACAGTGCCACCTGCCACCACAGCATCCTGGTCGGCGACGCCACGACCAAAGCCCATGGGTCCCCAAATAATACGCATCTCATCATGGTCGACCACGTGGCAAGCCTTTCCAGCCGCTCACAGCTACCAACTGGGACCCATAACATCTCAGAGATCACTTCTCCAGAACACGATCTTATCCGAGAACACAACTTCTAGCACACGAATAGGGTGCTCATGCGGCGCACTCGCCAACATATTTCCCCAACTCTCCATCCTGCCAGTGCCACGAACCACAATACCTATGGCAACGGCACGGCAACAACACGTCTCACACTGAGGAACCAATCCTCCAATGCTCTACACATCCTCAGGAATCCACCTATAGCAACCAACGCTACGATCCTTGCACTCTAATCCACACGCACAACCACCACAACAACAACTCGGGATCCTTCATCCCAACAATTATCTGCAACTTCGTAGGCTCTGATCCTCAACACATCGGGAATCACAACACCATCCACAAATTCTCGCGAACACCGCCCGACTAGCACTCGTCCTTCCGAAATGGTGCCGACGCACCCTTACACATCAGGGAATGGACAACGCTTCTCACTGGAAACCACCTTGCCAACACACGGGACGCGCCTCGCACGGGCTCCATGGCACACGCAGGCCAACCAATCCGGACACATGATGCAAGACGACGAACCTTAGCCCAACGTGACCTCTCCGACCAAAGGAGAAACCAATCACACCTCCGACAAATCGGGAGAAAATTCCATGCTTGACCTGATATGACCTCAAACCTCGTGCACGCTGGGAACAGCACCTTCCAGCACAGGAAAAACCATCACTTCCGTCAGGCCACCAACTCCGACAACACTCACCAAGTGTTCCGTCGGACCATTGTCACAGCTGTAGATATATTTTCTCCTCCCGGCCCGTCCCTTCCAAATGTCTTCCCGATCGTCTATGTCACCATATCCAACGTGAGAAGCAAATGAAGACAGAAGGAAAAGGAGGAAATAAGGACCTATGATCGCCACCAAAGCGCCGAGCGTGATGAACACGCCGTACTTTGGAAAGAGGGAGAGACACTCGCCTGGCTGCAGCGCGGGGAAGATGAACGGTTCAGGGAGAACTGCCTAAAGCATGCATGGTCTTACAATAGACCGTTTAAGGACGCTGCAGAAGATGCGGGATGAAGCGCTCTTGGAAGTGGAACGGCTCTATCGCGACCATAGGAAGAAGATGGACGGTCCAGTCTGCACCGTACGTCTCCTCGAACGGCTAGTAGAGAACCGCGCAAGACCACCAAGCCAGAAGTCGCAAAGGGGTCCAACCTCCACCCTCTCCAGTCAGCCAGAGGGGATGGGCCTCGTGCTAAGGATTGCTGACCTGCAAAACAACGTAAAAACATGAAGAGAAAACTTAGATTAGAACTGGACAGTGTAGTAGATGCAAAATAATAAGAGGTGAACATGAATAAGTAGAAAGGGGTGTACCTGGGGGATTTTAAACCCCTAGGGTGTCAAAAACGTGGGTGGGTGTGTGCATGGTAATGAAAATGAAGAAGAATGTGGGGAGAAAGTAATGCATGCAATGACAAAAGGACGAAACCAATCAAACACAAAAGACTCAAAAACTAGACTACTCTCTGAACCGGAGGCTTGTATGGACGTAGAAAGCCTCCCTCCTTGGTGCTAGGTCGCTCAAGAATGCGGCAGGGCTTCACCGTCGACCAAACATCTCTCCCTCTTTCAACCCGGCCTTTAGGGTCTATTTATAGAGCACCTAAAGTCCTAGCTCGAAATTAGGGTTTAGAGGCATTTTCAGGTCGAGACAATCACGTCATATATCACTTTCTCTCTCTAGAACCTAGAGAGAGAAGCTCCGGGAATCATTTTCCCGCCTGGTGTTTTTGTTCGTCCCTTCCCCCTCCCTGCCGGCTATGGCCGGTACGGCGGGGGGTCCTCTGCTGCCGGCGGGGATACCTAGTGCTGTAACTCAGGCTTCTTCGTCGACCGAGGTTCGTCAGTCATATGCGCAAGCACTCCTAAACAACGCATATCAAGCTCTTCCTCCCATCCCGATTAAGGAACCGGCATTCACAGATCTGGGTGAACCTGCTGTATATTTCTCTAACTCTGATATTCAAGCTTCTATGAAGCCTCTTCAGTTTGCTATTGTGGCCAAGTGTTCATATGGTAGACCTTCTTTTACGGAGATTAAGAGCTTTCTCTCTCAAAGGATGGCGCTCTCGACAGATTTTATTATCAGCAAGCTGAATCCGAGACACCTCCTGTTTAGATTTGATAGTGAGAAGGATTTCACAAAATTACTCATTCAAAAAAACTTGTACATAAAAGGTTTTTTGTTTCGATTCTTCAGGTGGACTATCGATTTTAAATTTGATATCGATCCACCTACGATTCCAGTATGGATTGGCTTTCCGGGCCTCCCGGTGAATTTATACCATGAAGACTATCTTCGTTCCATTGCTGGGAACTTTGGCTCTGTGCTGCGCATTCATGAAAAATCTTTAACGATGGCTGATACATCTGAGGCTTTAGTCTGTATAGAATTGGATCTGTTAGCTATGCGCAGGGAGCGATTATGGATTGATATGGATGGATATGGTTATTGGCAATCTGTTAATTTTAATCGGGTTCCATCCCTTTGCTCATACTGTCAGAAATTGGGGCACTCGAGTACTGAATGTAAGAGAAAGATGAATCGTAACCGTCCTCATCCGGGGACTATTTCAGAATTGAAAAATGCTAAACAGATTTTCATGCCTCGTCACCCACCACCGCCAGCTGTTCGACATAATGTCATTCTGGAAGAGCAATTGGAAGAAGTAGAGCAGGATCTGGATACTCTGGGTGATACACATCCCATACAGGAAAAAATTAATTTGGCCAAGAATTTGTTGGAAGAAGGGATTCTGACGGTTATGCCGTCCGATGAGTCAACAGAGAATTCAACATCTATTCAGGTGGAAAACGACAGTTCAATGTCAAAGCCAGATAATGACAAGCTAATAAGCTCAGCTATTGATGTTCCTCAAGACACTAATCCCTATTCAGAAAAATTGGATTTGGTCAGGAATTCAACGGTGGCTAGTCTTGCCAAATCTGAGAACCTAAGGGCGATGATGACTCAGAAATCTGATTATGGAGCTCTCCTTGATGTTTCAGGTCTTCCTGGAGAATTAATTAATGATGCTCGCATTACTAGGGCCAAATCCAAGGTTCTAGCTGCTCATTCCTCTCATTATTCTAATGATTGATTCTACGCTTATATGGAATGCAAGGGGTATGGGAAATAAAGCGACTGTTAACAGTCTGGCTCATCTAGTAAAGGTTAACAACCTTGGTTTGGTTGCTATATCTGAACCTCATATTGCTTTTAGTCGTGCCTGGAAAGTGGCTCATCGCATTAATCTTTCTAATGTTATTGGCAATAATGGAGACACCTCCAATATTTGGCTTTTCTCTAAGGCCGGCATTAATCTGGAGTTAATTGAATTGCACAATCAGTTCATTACTGTTGCTATTAAAGAGAATGGTACTATAAATTTTTTCTTTACTGTTGTTTATGCTTCCTGTTGCCCCACTACTCGCAGGGAGATGTATGAGGCTCTGATGGCTTTCAACTCTAATGAAAATTTTCCTTGGATAATTGGGGGGGGACTTCAATTGTGTTATCTCCCCTAATGAGAAAATGGGTGGTCTGTTAGCTTCTGCATCATCTATGCTGGATTTTCAGAGCTTTGTTGCTGCCACTGGACTAATTGATGCTGGTTTCTCTGGTTCCTCTTTTACTTGGTCTAATAATCAGGCTGGAGCTTCTCATATTCGAGCTAGACTTGACAGAGTGTTCATCAACTCTAAGTGGATGAATTCTGATCATCAATTATTGGTTCAGCACCTGACCAGGGGACCCTCTGATCATGCACCATTATTACTTAATATGTGTCCCAGAAAGCAAATGCCAGGAAGATTTATCTTTCAACAGATGTGGACAACTCACTCTGATTTCAGGAAATTTATTGAGGATAAATGGAGCAAACTGGAGACCTTGAAGCACCCTTTCTATTCTTTACAGAACAAGCTTATGAATCTTAAAAAAGCTTTGAAAACATGGAACAAGGAGGTCTTTGGTGATATCCACTTAGCTATTAAGATGGCTGAATATCAGTTACTAAGATATCAAGATGCCTTTGACAATCATCCCTCTACTGAAAATAGGATGAATTTATCCAAAGCTAATGCTGAGTTGAAACAAGCTTTACATAGAGAGGAAATTTTCTGGTTCCAAAAATCCAGGATCCAATGGTTACAACATGGGGACCGGAATACCAGATTTTTTCATAATTACACAAAGGTCAGAAGGCAGAAAGCCTTTATTCATAAACTTTAGATCAATGGAGATTGGGTGGATGATCAAGCTGTTTTATTGGATGGGGCTGTGGATCATTTTAAGTCTCTATTCTCTTCGGAGGAACATTATAGAAATGAGGACCTTCTGGACTGCATTCCCAAATTGGTAACAGAAGAGCAGAATAACATATTATGCTCCATCCCTTCAGATGAGGAAATCAAGAGCATTGTCTTCTCAGCATCTAGCAATAGCTCTCCGGGACCTGATGGATTTTCTGGATCCTTCTTTTCTTCTTGCTGGGATATTGTGGGCAATGATGTGGTTGCTGCAGTTCAAAGTTTCTATCAGGGATGGGGCCTGCCCAAGGGTGTTACCTCTTCCATCCTCTGCTTGATTCCTAAAGTGCAGAATCCCTCATCTTTCGCTGACTTTAGGCCCATTAGTCTCTGCAATTTTATATACAAGGTGGTTTCCAAAGTCATAAGCAACCGGATGAGAAGTATTTTAACTGTGATTATATCTGAAAATCAGAGTGGTTTCGTTCAAGGTAGAAGTATTACTGAAAACTTTTTGCTGGCTAAGGAGCTTTTTATGGAACTAGATAGACCGATAAGGGGACATAACATTCTTGTTAAGCTTGATATGGCTAAAGCTTATGATCGAATGGAGTGGGACTTCATTCTTCAAGTGTTGGAAAAATTTGGCTTCTCCCATAGATTTAATTCTCTCATTGCCCAACTTTTGATGAATTGTTGGTTTTCCATAGCACTAAATGGTCATATACATGGGTATTTCAAGTCCTCTAGGGGGGTGAGACAAGGTGACCCCCTTGCTCCTGCACTCTTTATTATTGCGGAGGAGGTTTTGAGTAGGGGACTACTTCAACTTTTTTCCTCTGGCAAATGCCAATACTTCCATGCCTCCCGAAATACCATTCCTGTCTCTCATATTCTATTTGCGGATGATACAATTATTTTTATGAATGGGGGCATCACTTCAGTCAAAACTTTACTTGATTTTCTTAAGAAGTATGAGAATTGTTCAGGGCAGAGAATAAATTCCAGCAAGAGCTCCTTTTGTACTTCCAAGCATATGCATCATCAGGCTATTGAGAGAATTCACAACCTTACTGGATTTCTTCATAAATCTGATAGTATGGTTTATTTAGGCATTCCTCTTTTTAAAGGCAGAAGCAAAGTTCCCCATTTCAAGTTTCTTTTGGATAAAATTAATGCCAAACTGATGGGATGGCAAAGTAAATTTTTATCACAGGCAGGGAGACTTTCTTTGATAAAATATGTACTTTCTGCCATTCCAATTTATACTGTCAGCTCCACATCTATCCCATACAGTATCAGCAAGCAAGTTGGATGCATTTGCGCCAATTTTTTCTGGCAAGGATTAGACCCTATTCACAGAAGACATTGGGTGAAATGGGATATTATTTGCTGTCCACAAGCCATTGGGGGCCTCGGAGTTCGGAATATTCGGGACATACAAATGTGTTCTTTTGTTAAACAACTATGGTCTGCTCTTCATGTTAATTCCTTATGGGCCAATTATATCAGAAAGAAGTACATCAGGGAGCAACATATTTCAGAATGCAAAGTCCCATTCCCTGCTAGCATCAAATACAGGGATTTCAACAAAGCTAAGTCCATCCTAATGGCTGGAAAGAAGATGATTGTTTTCAATGGGAAGTCCACTAATTTCCTCAGGGATAATTGGTTTAAAGGAAAGCCTTTTTCTGATTCTCTCAGCGACAACATGGATTGTCAGGTGAATTGCTCTGTTCAGGAAGCCTTGGCCAATCACCTCCATCCTGCTTGGAATTACATAACAAATGGTGAACTGAAAACTGACATTCAGGAATTTGGTGCTCAAGATGGGGATGACATTCCCATATGGTCCTTCTCTTACTCAGGTAGTTTTGATTTCAAATCTACATACAGATACCTCAAGGAGCAGCAATCGGACCTTTATAAGGTTAAACTATGGAACTCTAAATTTCCTCCTAGAGCAGCTCTATTCTATTGGAAAATGTTGAACCATGCTGTCCCTGTGGATAGCAGAATTCAACAAAAAGGCATACAACTTGCATCTTGTTGTAGCTGCTGTTTTAATTCACATCAGATTGAAGAGTGGGACCATCTATTCATCTAGTGAGCTTGCGAGCTTTTTATGGAACAAATTTAGCCCCCTTCTGGAAGAATCTCATCTGTTGATTGCATCCATTAGGACACGACTTTTATTGATTTTAAAGGACTCAGTAATTTCCACTCCTCAAGGTTTTATGAATCTTCTGGTGTCTATGACAATTGTGTGGGAAATATGGAAACAGCGATGCTTAAATCGAATGGAAGGCAGTCAGGTTAATATCCAGCGATGGGGCAGAATGATCAAAGATGAAATTGGTCATACTTTCAATCAACATCTTTGTTTCATGGAATGCAACTCTCCATTTACTCAGACACTCAGGCAATGGGGGTTCTCTTTTCAGACCAAAGCTCCCCAAATTACAACAGTTAGATGGATGGCCCCGACTGTGGCATTTGCATTAAATGTGGATGGATCCTGCAGAGGAAATCCGGGAGCTTCTGGTGGAGGAGGCTGCTTCAGAGATAGTCATGGTAACATTCTGCTGGGGTTTTCTTACTATTATGGGATTGGTACTAGTATTGTGGCAGAAGGGAGGGCCCTCCTTGATGGTCTTCGATTGGCAAAGTTACATAGCATTCCTATTTCTATTATATACACAGATTCTAAGGTTCTAGTTAATCTTTTGAATGGCATTGGCTCTCCTCCATGGCATCTCCTTCCGTGGTGGAAATCCTTGGAGGTTCTATTCCACTCTAATACATATTCTGTTACTCACACTTTTCGGGAGGCTAACCAACTGGCTAATTCCTTGGCCAAGATTGCTGTAGATATGGGGAGTAATTCTGAATATTTTTCCATGAGGGAGCTTCCTGTAGCAGCCAAAGGGTTTGTGAGGGCGGATGCTCTTGGTATGCCAAACATTCGTGTTCGGTATGCTAGTTCTTGATGGGTCACACTGTATATTGCTGAGATACAACTTACATACTGATACTTGAGTGGGCGGGCAGTATGCTCTGCTGCCACTGACTGTATAGGATAGTCTTTTTGTTTTGACTTTCCGGGCGACTGCCCCCTCATGTATGTTACTTCATTTCAAAATCAATAAAATCAGCATCTAGCGGCTGAGGTGGAGTGGGTCCATTCCCTACCTCTGGTATGGGGGTGCACTCTCCCTTTTGCCACTTGATGACTTGAGTTGGAAAAAAAAAAAAAGGTCGAGACAATCAAAGGAAAATCGTAGATAAACGAATTATCTCTTATCCAGTCGAAACGGCACTTAAAATGGTTGCTTATCTGCAGAGAAAATGATGGGAGAAGTTGGGGATAAAACCACGGATAAAAGGGATAAAATCTGTTGAATTTCAGCATTCGAAGGGATGAACGGTCTTACGATAGACCGCTCAACGGGATGGGCGGTCATGTCCTGGCCGTCCAACCCTGTCGGGGAAAATTCAAAGTAAATAGAAAATAATCCAAACTATCCATCGAACTGACCGAAACCTTCGCCGTTGGACTCTCATAGATGAACGGCTCGGATGAGACCGTTCAAAGGTAGAGCAGCCAAAGACAAACCGTTCTAGCCTTGTCGGTGATAAATAGACTAATTGGATAATTATCTGAGAAAACCATTAAGCGTAGGACTATGAGAGATGAGCGGCCACCATCAGTCCGTCCATCATGTTGAACGGCTATCATAGGACCGCATAAAAACTTGTCGGTGGAAATTCAGAAAATTAACCAAAATATTCCAAAATATATGAATGGTCCACAATCAACCGTACATGGATTGAGCGGCCAGGGAGGAACCGTATATGCACATGGGCGTGAAAACTCATAGAAAAAGCCCAATCAACCAACACCAAGGCCCGTTAAGCCCTGAATCAACTTGGACCTAACCAAGGAGGGAGGCAACCCATAAGCTGGCCCAAAACATGTCTGAAAACAGCCCCAACGAGTGATGGACAACTCGAGGCATCAACAAATGGGAGTAAGAGGAACGACTCAACTTATCGATAAAAAATGGGTGTCAACAGATGCCCCTCCTTAACGTCCTCTTTGCAGGGGAGCGAGCGGAGATGAAGCGAAAATGACATGGAACATGGAGACGAAGCAGAAATGCAGCGGAGTGGACCGAAAAAGTGGGCGTTAAGGTAAAACGACACCCGTTTTTACCAACAAGTGACAGGAATCTTCCGGAAAACTCTGAACCAACCGCAAGGGATGATAAAATCAAAAGTGACACCAGTCTGGAGGAACTAAACTAAATGAAATGAATCGACAAGACCAACCTCATGGAGGACACAATCCCGTAGTCCAATGAGGAGGCCAAAAGCAGGCAGCAAAGGTAAAGGAAACATGCTAAAGCTCCAGACAGGGACCTCTCAATTAACCAAACCAAGCGAATTGACCAAAGAGAACCTTCCAACTCAGAGTGAAATTAGTTCCTCTTACTAAAACACTGAATGCACAGCTAACCATCATTGACGAGACATTCTACAGGCAAACCATGGGGCATGAAAGCTCAAAAGATGCATATGATGCATGCTGGGCTAAAATAAAGGAAATCGTTAAAACAAATGCAAAGAAAGATTAAAATATAAAATACTCGAGAATAATATTGCTAAGCTGGGAAAATCAGAGTCAAGATACCATCCGCAACCACGACGTTCAGGATAGAACCATCCTCCCCATGATATCCCAACCTAATGGCCTATCCGAAGATTAAACACGTGAACCTGGATCATCATCGTTTTTGTTAAAGGGGAACATCAGATCCTGGAACACGTAGATAACCAACTGGTTCTCGAGATAATATATTATAGTACCATATAATAATATAATAAGGGTGACAAGGATAGAAGGCCATACCTGACTTACCTGTGCAGGCGAAACGACAAGTGAAAGTTTGGATGCTGCACACGAAATTGTTAACAAGATTTGCAATAATATCAAAATTCATCAATTGAACACCAAGTGCAGATATGGGGGGTAAAACAACTTCAAACATGAACGGTTAAGGACCAACCGCCCAAAGAAGAACGGTTACATGTAAACCGTATATATCATAGAATTTAAACCGACTTAAACATCCTACCGTTGAAGATGAACGGTCATCTCTCAATCGCACAAACAAAGGACGGTCTATCGCTAGACCACACATCCTCTGCAACCTCGAAAAGCTAAACCCTTCGTCTCCCTCCACCGTAACCGACGGTGGGGGGAGAACGAAGGGCAAACCGACCCATTCCAACCTCTCTCTCCACATTCTCAATCTTCCCTCTCTATCTCTCGCCCTCTCAAACCCTCAGTCCCTCACCATGACGAGGACGAAGCATCAAGTCGCTCTACTGTCGGTCACCGACGAGGGCTCGCCGTCGTCGCCGCCATCGCCACCGCCACCGGCGGCCGGGGAAGAGGAAAGGATGACATCGGCCGCCACCGAAGATCTTGCCGTGGCTGTCGTCGTAGAGGAGGAAGGACCCACCGCCATGCCCGGAGGAGAAGCTGGAGAAGAGGAAGACGCGACGGAGCCTCCGGTGGCGGCGAGGACAACGAAAGGCCCCGAGGTAGGTCCATTAACCCCCCAATTTCATTTTTGCTTAATTTTCAGCCATGCATGTTAGTTTAAAAGCTTTCCTAGGGGGATTAAAGGGCATAAGGGCCGGTTTGGGTGGCCACGGTGGCCTCCCTGCCGGTGGGGAACCATCACCATCATCGGGGAAGACGACGGTGGAGCGGTTCAACATAAACTGCATAAACCAAACACGCGGACCATATTGGACCACTCAAACCCATACGGCCTGGGAGAGGCCGTTCAAATTTGCACATAACCAGAACCAAACCTAGTAAGGACGGTGAGAGACTCACCGTACAAACAACAAGCGGGCCTCATTGGTCCGTTCGATACCCTGTCGATGAAGAACCATGCGGTCCCTATAGGACCGCCCGACCTTCCTGCGGCCCAGGAGTGGCCGTTCAACACTAGGAAGCACGAGGGAAGAACGGTGCATGCTCACCCGTTCAAGATAAGGACGGCCAAAGCTAGCCCGTTCGAGAGACAGAACCTGGGGAGTAAAACGGTGCACATAGGACCGTTCAAATGGACGAGCGGCCTGTGGGGGACCACTCTTCTGACAAAGATTTAAACCTTGATGATATTATTTGCATGAAATAAAGTGCTTAAATAACTTACTAAAATGCATCTAAAATGAATGAATGAATGCAGGGAAACGCAGGACCCGCACCTCGTGGCTGCAGGTCCGTGCAGTGTATTTAGCACTGTCGGACTTCCAGAGGGAGCGGTTGGCTGCCATGGGGTTCGCCCCATTCCTGAGCATCGAGGTGTGTCGGTTCGACGCAGCTCTGCTCTACGCCCTGCACGATCGCTGGGACCCAGTGAGTCAGACGTTCCTTTTCCCGTGGGGGCATATGGTCCCCACGCTAGAGGACGTGGCCAGGCTCACTGGCCTTCGAGTGCACGGGGCACCGGTTAGCGGGACCACTTTTCCCGACTACCGGGCGATGGCTCGGGGATCGCTGGGCTTAGAGCTACGGCGCCCTGAGAGGCAGTCGACCCTCCTACCCCAGGCTAGTCTTCAGGACAGCCTGGGATTATGACGGGTGGGAGTAGCATTCGGGGAGCAGCCGGAGGAGCACTTGCAGCGGTTGGTGGAGCTGGCGCGGCTGAGGGTAGCTGCAGGGCCAGGAGCAGAGGCGGACAGAGTGCTGAGGCGGTTCTTGATGCTGATGTTCGGGTGAATCCTCTTCTCCACCAGAGTGGACGTGATGAGTTGCCGGTTCCTTCCTTTCCTCGAGGAGCTGAGCCACGTGGGTGACTACGCGTGGGGAGCAGTAGTTCTCGCCTTCCTGTTTGACATGCTGAGTTCGATGGTCCGTCGGACGATGCTCGAGGGCTTCTCCCCCTTTCTCCGGGTACGACTCTTACCTTAGACTTAATTATGCAATTCTATATGTTTCCTAAATGCTGACACGATGCTGCAATGTAGGTGTGGGCCTACGTACGCCTACGTGGGTTGGGCAGAGGCGAGGAGACCCGTCCTGGGCTCCTGCCGATTGCACGGAGGTGGACAGCACCTCGGGAGACTACAGCCTTGAGACGACAGTTTCGAGAGCTGCAGGATGACATGGACGCTCTACCGTTCGCCTCGGTATGCTTCTAAACTCAGACTCTTTAATTAAATGCAATTCTTATATGATGATGATGCTGATGCGATTCTCTATTTGTTGCAGGTACGGTTGGCACCTTACACAGAGGAGGGCCAGGAGGGTCAGCCTTGGGTGGTTGGCGCCCTTGCCTTTGTCGGACGAGATGTGTGGCTTCACTGGGTGAATGTGGTGGAGCCACTGCACTACAGATTGGTGATGAGGACCCTCGGGGTCCATCATCCTGCGGTGGAGTTCCTGGCACCTGAGAAGGCGGGGGAGCGAGTGACGAGCACTACCCGGGGCCTAGCGGCAGCCTTTGATTGGTCTATGAGGAACGCTGTGCAGTTGGCCGACTGGACAGCTCTTGGGCGAGTGGTGACCGCCCGAGCAGAGAGCGACTCAGCGTACTACACCGCGTACGCCAGACACTATCGGGACCAGGTGTTCCGGGGTGCCCACCGACTGGTACGACTTCTAAACTTAGACTCTATCTATTATGCTTATGATGATTATGATGCACTGACACTTGAACTTCTAAATGCAGATTGACCCTGAGGGACGACTAGCAGAGTTGCAGGGGCTCCTGCACTCCACCATCAGGGAGCGGGACGAGGTCCGGCAAGCCCTGGCCTTACTAGTGAGTTTTCTAAGCCCTAAACTCCTTAAATTATGCAAATGCTTATGATTATGATTATATATGTGACTGACCTGGAGTTTTGGATGCAGCATGCCGAGGGGGCCCAGCGACAGGGGGCCGATGCTCCTTCTTCTTCTTCTACCCAGACTCCTACAGATCAAGACGAACGGGAGGCCGACTTCACCAGGATGGTAGCGAGGGCCAAGGCGGCAGAGGTGGCGTTGATAACGCGAAAGTTCGCCATTTAAACCATGCATATAACAATCTTAAAACCACACTCACACAAAATGATCAAAAGAGAATGTAGTACTATGGCAAGCACGGGTCGAATCCACAAGGAAGAAGAGATTTTTAAAGTTAAAAACTTTGGACTCCTTTGCAAAATATTTGTGATTTGATTGATTGAAGAAAATAGTGAAATGATGAACAAACCAAACACTTAATTGAAAACACCATGACTATGCGCTTATGCTATAGAAAATAATTGTATGAAGTGGAAAGAAGATATAGAAGAAAGAGATAGAGAGGGAAGAAGAGCAAGAACTAGATCAAGAGAGCAACTCCTTTCATTAACTTAAAAGAAAGAGTACATGAGATGTGAAACAAGTTTATACTAATGACACAATGAGATTACAATGAAGTGAAATATCACAAAAATAATAACACAAGAAAAGCCTGGAGTTTGGAGACGGTAGCAGCAATGGTGATGATAGCGCCGTCCTCTCTTGGCCTTGGATCACGAACAACCTTGTGGAAGATGTCGTCTACGCCGGGAGGAAGTCGCCTTCGTCGTTGAAGCAATCTTTGGAGGGTGAATAAATGGGAGAAACCGGAGGCCTAAGGTTGGGAGAGAAAGAGGGAGAGTGAAAGATTGTCAAAAGAAGAACCCCTTTCTCCTCCTTGCCATGGGCTATTTATAGGGAAAGTTAGGTAGATGGAGGGTGGTGATTATATCAAAAGGAGATGGATGGCTGAGATTTAAGTGGAATATGATGCATGGGGAAGAGAAAAAGTAGGTGGGCACCCCCTTTCTTGGACTTTAGGCACCCCATTTCCCAAGGCTCATCATGTCTCTCCTTTATTTCAAACTTTGAATGTCCTTTTCCTCCTTTCCAAACTTAAAGTTCGGATTCCTCCTTTTCAAACTTTGAATTCGAAATTTTGAACTTTCCTTTCCCTCCAACCAAAATAATTTGAATTCTTTATTTGACTTGGTCAAAATGGTGATGACCCTTTTGCCCCCGGCTTCTTTTGTAATTACCTTCGGTGTCCTACACACACATAATTGCACTTTAGTCCATAAAAATTACCACAATGTGCACATCAATCTTAAATGCTCATGGTTATGCAATGGAGAATTAATGCTCATGGTCCTCAACTTCAGATTATTAGATAAAATTATCAAATTAATCAATTTACGTGAAAGCTCCAATTTAAATGCGGAGTTGAGGTTAACTATGAAATATGCATAATTACCTAATTATATGCACATAAAATGTGGAGAGGGGGATTTCCGCAGCCCACCACAAAGGCAGCCCGACAAGACCCACAAGGTCCAACCAGGCGAGCCCGCCCGAGTGATAGCCCACAGGGCCCACTTAGGGAAGAAAAGCCAAATAAATAAGACTCGAGGAACTAACTCTCCCCGGCGGCCTTCTAGGCTCGGAGGGCCCGAGACAACGGTCAGGTCCCAAGGAAGGTCCGGCCTAAAGCCCTCTCCCCGTCCGAGAGAGAGAGGCTCCAGCCGACCTATCCGACCCCACCCTCGCCGGGCCATGCCTATCGCTCGGACATGAGCTAGCATCACCGAGGCTCGGTAAGGCCGGTTGATTATCCACATGTGCAGCCGTTCAGAGTCCCCCGCCAGCGGGAGAGTCAGGGGAGCCGCCGGACTCCGAGGGGATAACGTTCCCACGATCAGGCCATGAAAGCCCCCGTTAAAGACGTAACTCCCGCCGGAAACCCCTCAGCTTACAGGACTCCTAAAGGCGGCGCACTATTTAAGCAAGGGATACCCTCCGAAAGAAGGTAAGAGAAACAAGGTATTCACACACCCTTAGCTCCTGAGCACGATTCGCTTCACCCTCTGGTGGAGAGGATTCTCGTGCATCAGCTCTCTCCTCCCCCCATTATTGCTTCCACCATAGCTCTACTGACTTAGCCATCGGAGGGTTTTCCCCCAGGGAGATCCCCTGGGCCCTCTGATACGTTTCCCTCTCTTGCAGATTCATCTTCTGGTGATCCATAGCCCGCTCAGGACTCAGCGCGAGATCTCGCCTCTTCATCTGGCGCCGTCTGTGGGAAACGCACGAAGAGCCGAGATGGTGAGAAGAAGCTTAGGGAGGAGATCCGCCGGTGGGGCAGGTAAGGCTGTGGCGGCGGCGGGAGGCGCCCCCTCTAGGGTCTCACAGAGCCCCCCCTCCAACGCCAGCATCCCCACCAACAGGCCACCACCCCCCCCGGCGGAGACAGGGGCACCCCTCGACGGTGGCGCCAACGCCTTCCAGGCCCTCAACGAGAAGATGGACGTCCTCGTGGAGCTCATGAGGGCCCAGGCGGCTAGGGACGCAAGGTCCTGCGCCCCGTTAGGAAGTCCCCCTCGAAGGAGTGCGACGCAGCACACCGCCGGAGGCCGCTTCACCCTCCGCGGCCGACAGCTCCTCCGCAACGACGTCGGAGGACCCTCGCAAGCTCCGCCTGCGGAGCAAGAGGCTTCCTCCACGCCGAGGAGAGGGAAGCAGGGGGCGAGGCCGCCGCGCCCGGGCACTAGTGCCCCGGGAGATCGCCAAGACGCCCCCCCCAGCCCCACGGTGCGACTGCAGCCAGAGCTGTCCCTCCGGCTGCGAGATTTCGAGAGACGGTTCGCAGAGCAAGAGCGCGCCCTCCGCGCCCTGCAGAAGACCTCTCTCCCGGAGGACGAGGAGAAATCCCCTTTCTCCGAGTACATCTTGAAGGCAGAGGTCTCTCCCAGAGCCTCCATTCCAACCTTCAAACTCTACGACGGCCAGGGCGACCCAGCCGACCACTACGATAGCTTCGACGCCCTGGTGACCCTTCATGGAACGCCGGATCCCATCAAATGCCGAGCCTTCGCGGCCACCCTGGTCCAAGGTGCTCAGGCATGGTTCCGGGCCCTCGCCCCTGGGTCCATTCGAGACTTCAGGCAATTCGGGCGAATTTTCAAGGAGAGTTTCGCCGGTAGCGCCCCCCCAAGGTCAGTAGCGGGGCTCCTGGCCCTCAAACAGGCGCAAGGGGAGAGGCTCCGGACTTACGTCCACCGATTTAAATCGGAAGCCCTCAGGATCCCCCGCCTGGATGTGGCCTCAGCCACAACCGCACTGACCGGGGGCACCCGGGACGAGAATCTCCGCCGCGAGCTTGTCCTCCACCCTCCCTCGACCCTTGCCGAGCTAGTGACTCTGGCACTGCGCCACGCCGAGTGCGAAGAAGTACTCAGCGCCTGCCGAGACGCAACCGGCTCGGGTCGGGAGGGGGACAAGAAGCGGACCTCCGAGCCAAACCCTGGCTCGGGTAAGAAGCGCGATCGAGAAGGAGAGCGCAAGAGAAAGTACGAGCGGTACACCCCCTTGACCGCGCCAGTCTACGAGATCTATGAAGACATCAAAGACTCGGGACTTCTCCGCCAGCCCGAGCCAATGAGGTCGAAGAACCGCAAGCGGGACAAGCATTGCCTGTTCCACGGCGACCACGGGCACCACACCGGAGATTGCCATCAGCTCCAGGACGAGATCGAGCGCCTCATCCGTCTGGGGCACCTAGCCCGGTTCACGATCGGGCACAAAGAAGACCGAGACGCCGCAGAGGAGATCGACAACGCCCCCCGAGGGGTCCACATCAACGTCATCTCCGGAGGAGCGGCATCGGGCGACGACACCAGCCGAGGGAGGAAACGTCATGCCGAGCGAGCCAGCCGAGCCTTAGAGCCCCCCAGAGGCCCGCCGATGGAGCCCCAGGTCATAGTCTTCTCCGACCAAGACCTGGAAGGGCTGAGCACCCCGCATGACGATGCCCTCGTTATCTCGGCCACGATAAATCACTGTAATGTAGACAGGATTTTGGTTGATAATGGGAGCGCCCCCGATGTATTATCTTATGACTGTTTTCTCAAGATGGGGGAAGACCCATCCAAGCTCCGCCCGATCCGAACGCCCCTTTGCGGGTTTAATGGCCTGGCCACCTACCCCGAGGGAGCCCTAAGCCTGCCGGTCACTATCGGCACCCCACCCAAAACCGTTACGGTCATAGTGGACTTCATAGTGATTAAAGGTATGATAGCGTACAACGCCATTTTCGGCCGAAAAATTCTCAGCCGAATAAAGGCCGTACCATCTACCTATCACCAAAAAATGAAGTTTCCCACCAAAAACGGGTTGGGGGAAGTCCGAGGTAACCAGGCCACGGCTAGAAGGTGCTACAACATCTCGGTGGAAGCCTCAAGGCCGGACGGGAAGGATAAGGGCCCCAGGGGAGTCGAAGGAAAAGCCGTGACCACCGAGCCCGGTGGCGAGTTATTAACGGTATTCCTGAACGACGACCCGGCCCTAGGAGTAAGGATCGGCGCCGACCTACCACCAGAGGAACAGCAGCAATACAAGGAGTTTCTTTCTGAGTATGTTCGGGTCTTCGCTTGGTCCGATGATCAACTCCCTGGTATACCAGAGGAGACTGTGACGCACAAGCTCAACCTCGATACCACCGTGAGACCCGTACAGCAGCGGAGAAGGAAGCATGCGCCCGAGAAACAGGCGATCATCAAGGCGCAGGTCACCAAGGGACAAGAAACTGGTCTTTTCAGACCGGTCCTGTACCCAACGTGGCTAGCCAACGTCGTCCTGGTGCCGAAGACTACAGGCAAGTGGCGAATGTGCGTAGACTTCACCGATCTGAACAAGGCCACCCCCAAGGACTGCTATCCGCTACCGAGCATCGACCAATTGGTTGACTCAACCTCGGGCAACGAGATACTCAGTTTCCTGGATGCCTATTCAGGTTATCATCAGATCCGAATGAGCCCTGAAGATGTCGAGAGGACCGGCTTCATCACCGACTACGGCGTGTACTGCTACACCCGGATGCCCTTCGGATTGAAGAATGCTGGAGCCACATACCAGCGACTGGTCAACCATATGTTCGAGGGACAGTTAGGTCGGAACGTCGAGGCCTACATCGATGACATGCTCGTCAAGACCCCGAGGGCCCAAGACCACTTCACCGACCTCGTCGAGACTTTCGGCACCCTCCTGAAGTACAGCATGAAGCTCAACCCCGCCAAGTGCGCCTTTGGAGTAAGATCCGGGAAGTTCCTGGGTTTCCTGGTCACTCAGCGAGGGATCGAAGCCAACCCCGACAAGGTCCAGGCCATCCTGGACATGCGCCCGCCCACATGCATTAAAGACGTCCAGCGTCTGACGGGGCGTGTCGCTGCTCTCAGTCGTTTCCTGTCCCGTGCGGCCGAACGATGCTTGCCCTTCTTCAAGCTGATGAGGGGGCCCAAGATAGCATCTGCTACGTTCGCATGGGATGGGGAATGCCAGACAGCGTTCGCCGAGCTCAAAGAGTTCCTGGCTTCGCCCCCGGTGCTTTCCAAGCCCGTCCCGGGCGAGGTCTTGTTGCTCTATCTCTCGGCGACGCCATCAACGGTCAGCTCGGTCCTAGTCAGAAATGACTCGGGAGTCGAGAGGCCGGTCTACTACACCAGCAAGGTGCTCGGCGAGGCCGAGCGGAGGTACCCCGCAACCGAGAAACTCGTGCTAGCGTTGGTTACCTCGCAAAGCGCCTCCGACCCTACTTCCAGGGGCATCCCATCACCGTGCTAACCGGCGAGCCACTGAAGAAGATTCTGGCCCATCCCGAAGCCTCGGGGCGACTCGTCAAATGGGCCATCATGCTCGGGGCCTACGACATCTCGTATCGGCCGCGATCAGCTATCAAAGGACAAGCACTCGCCGACTTCATCGCCGAGAGCACCGTTCCGGTCGAGGACAGGCCTCCGACGGTAACTGGGCCAACCTGGGAGCTGTTCGTCGATGGATCGTCCAACTCGATCGGTAGCGGCGCAGGGATCCTCCTAAAGTCCCCCGAAGGAATAGAGTTGCAATACGCCCTAAAGTTCAACTTTCTGGCGTCCAACAATGCTTCCGAGTACGAGGCCCTTATCTCGGGAGCCCGCATGGCCCGACGGTTGGGGGCCGAGCGAGTCAGGATCCACACCGACTCCCAGCTAGTTGCAAGCCAGGTCAATGGCGAGTACGAAGCTCGAGAGGTACCTATGATCAAATACCTACAATTGGTCCGGAGCTTGGCCCAGCAGTTCGAGGAGTTCGAGGTAGTCCGAATAGCTCGAGAGCAAAACTCTCGGGCGGACGCTCTCTCCCGACTGGCCTCCTCCCTAGACCCGGAAGGTACACGATCGGTCCTCCTAGAAGAGCTCGAGCGCCCGAGCATAGACTTGGAGCTCCTCGCCATTGACTCGGCCACTCCCGGCGACTGGCGCTCCCCCTACCTGTCCTGGCTACGGGACTCCAGGAGCCCTCCGACCCTCGGGAAGCCCGCCGAATGAAGTACCAAGCTCGGCGCTTCGTCATCCTCGACAACGCTCTCTACCGAAGATCGTTCTCCGGGCCCCTTCTGAAGTGTCTCGGTCCCGACGAAGCAAGCCAAGCTGTTGAAGAGATTCATCAAGGCCTGTGCGGAGCACATTCAGGAGGTCGGTCGCTGGCCAGAATCCTGCTAAGGCAGGGTACTGGTGGCCGACCCTGCAGCGCGACTGCACGGCTTACGCACAACATTGCGACCGTTGCCAGCGGTTCGACCATTTGGTCCATCAGCCGGCCACGGAACTTATCACCCTTACCGAGCCCTACCCTTTCGCTCGGTGGGGGATCGACATCCTTGGGCCATTCCCAACGGCTCAATCCCAGAAGAAGTTCATCATCGTCGCCATCGACTACTTCACCAAGTGGATCGAGGCTGAAGCTACAGCAAGGATCACCGAGACAGTCGTCTGGGGCTTCGTTTGGAAATCGATCATCTGTCGCTTTGGCATCCCCCGAGTGATAGTGAGCGATAACGGGCGGCAATTCGACTCTCGGTACTTCCGAGACAGATGCGCCGACCTAAATATCCGCAACCACTTCACTTCGGTCGCCCACCCTCAGGCCAACGGGCTGGTTGAAAATGCCAACAAGACCATCTTGAAGGGCATAAAAACCAGACTCGGCAAGGCTAAGGGTAGCTGGCTCGAGGAACTGCCTAGCGTACTATGGTCGCACCGAACGACCCCCAGGACGGCAACCGGTGAGACCCCTTTTCAGCTGGTATATGGCACCGAAGCCGTCGTTCCGTTAGAGATCGCCAATCCGTCTCTCCGAGTGATCAGCTTTTCGCCCGAGGCAAACGAGCAGAAGTTGCTCGAGAACCTCGACCTGGCAGACGAACTCCGAGAGATCGCGAACGTCCGAGCTACGGAATACCAGCGCCGCCTCACTCGGTACTACAACACCAAGGTCCGAGGCAGAAAATTCCAACCAGGGGACTTCGTCCTCAGGAAGACCGAAGCCTCTCGACCACTGGAGGCGGCGGGCAAGCTATCCCCCAACTGGGAAGGCCCCTACCGAGTGATCGAGACGCTCGGGAAAGGTGCGTACAGGTTAGCCACAATGGAAGGGGAACCCATTCCCCGGACATGGAACGCAACCACACTACGCAGATTTTATTTCTGAAAACTGTATCAACAAATTGGGTGAAATAAAACCCCCTTTTTTGCATTCATTCAAGATAACTGTTGGTACATCAGAAAGGCAACTGCCAGTACATTACATAGTGAAAAGCAAAAATCCATCTAGCACCGCGGCAAACGGCCATCGCCCGGCCGACCCGGTCTTGACCTTCTCGCATCCAGCCACTGACTCTGCCTCGCGTAGAAATTGGCTCGGACAAGAGATGGTCGACCCAGTTGGCTCGGGTGGACCGTGACAAAGGTGACAGAGGGACAGCAAGGAGAAGGCCACCTTTCACGCGAGGAAGGCTACCTTCCAAGTTGGCAACAACCTGGAAAAAGGAGCGCCGTGAAGGTCTCCTCTCTGCCAAACTACCAACTCTTTGGAGGTGAACAGAAAGCAAGCAGCCCCGAAGAGTGAAAGAAATGAAGAACAAAAGAGAGAGAAAGAGGCTGCGGACAGAGGTGAGGGAGGAACTGGAGCCGCCTCCTCCCCTCCCACGGAGGGGAATGGCGGTCGGCATCCCTAACTCTCCCATCCGCCCTCCATCTCGGCGTCCGCCCGGAAGCCTCGCCGGAGCCAAGAGGAGGCAAACGGCGTACCCCCGCACGTCGAAGCCCTCTCCAGATCCGCGCGGCGACCGTCGGACCCGTCTCATGCACGCGCGGCGACCGTGGGACCCGACCGATATTCCAAGACAGCTGGAACCGGCCGCTCTTCGTCGTCTGCGGCGTCATCTTCTGAAGGGTCCTCCATGCTCCGATCGCGGCGGCGCAACGCAGAGCGAAAATGAGGGAACAAGAGCAGACCGCCGGCGAGAGTCCTAAGTGTTAAGAGGGAAGGAGCACCCTTCGGTCCTTTTTATAGGCCAAGGGAGGCCACGCGCCTTAAATGACTCCCCCCTCGAAAACACGCTATAGGACCTCCCTTGGAAGGTCACCTCCAATTCCTTGGCCCCCGCCCTAGCGGGATTCGCGAAGCGCCTCGACTTTCAAAGCATGGTGGAATGAAAGGACGCCCCGCCAGAAGTCTCCCGAATCGGCATGCGAAAACGGTGCAGAAAATATCGGCACCTTCCAACTGCCCCCGATATGCCAGCCAAATCACGGCAAAGATAACGATCAAACAAAGTAAGTCCTTTATTACCTGCCATAAAGAAATCCTCTTACAAAAGGAAAAACAGACAAAAAGGGGAAGGGGCAAAATAAAGCATAATACATCAGGCCTCGGGCCCACTTTGAAGCTCGGGAACAGCAGTAGGGGATGCGTCACCCCCGGTACCTTCGGTGACGGCCGGCCCGGACACTGACCTCGCCTGTGCGAGAACTGTCCCGGTCGTGAGCCCTCCTGGAGCCTCCGGAGTTGGTGACCCCGCTGGAGGTGACTCCTCCGGTTCTTCCCCGACCAAGGATGAGGAGCTGGAAACTGACTCATCCGAGTCATAACTCTGGCCGTAAGGAAAATCACCCCCGGCAAGGTGCTCATTGGCATAGCTCATCGCCCGGCGATAGCCCTGTCTGAATCCCTTTCGAGCACCCCGGCGGAGCGCTACCTCGTAGTAGGGTAGGGCAGCTTCAATCAGGTCGATCGAGTAAGCTTTCGAGCCTTTGTAGCGCTCGATCGCCTCCGCCTCGACCTGCCCGACCCGAGCCCGCTCCACCTCGGCCGCACGCTCTTCCGCCCTCACCAGACGCTCCTCTAGCTCGGTCATCCTCCGCTCGGCTTCGATCGTCCGGCCCTCCACCCGGGCTCGGTCCGCCTCGGCCTTAGCGCGAAGGCGCTCCGCGTCCTCCGCCCGATCCTGCAGCTCGGCACGCTCACGCTCCCAGAGGCCATCCAGCTCGATGTGACGCTGACGCTCATCTTCCAGACGTTTGCTCTTCCTCTCGAGCGATTCTTGGGCCCTTGCTAGCTGCTCGGCCAGCGCCTCGGCTTCCCGTCGGCTCGACCGCGCCAACTCCCTGAATGCGAGGAACTCCCGCCGGAGCCCCTCATGCTCCCCCTCGAGCCGGGCTAGTTTCCCCTCGCATCCACCAAGGGTCCAGGCGAGCCTCGACCGTTCCGCCTCCGTCCGGGCGTGCGCCTCCGCCATCACGGCCGCTGTCCGAGCTATGACTAGGCCGCCCTCCATCAGGATATCAAGGACCCCGGCGGGAGTGCTGCGCCTTTCTCCCCCCCTCGTCCTCTCGGTGATCGACCGGCAGAGCCGGTACAAGTCACCCGAGATACCGAGCCTGACCAGAGGTTCCGGCAAAGGGGACTGCTCCACCCTGGGCACCCCCCAGAAGACCCTGTTCGGGCAGTGAAGCTAACCGCCCCGCGCGCCACGGTAGGTTGGGGTTGCAACGCCTCCCCGGGCGAACCCCCACCCTCGACCGGCGCCGCGGGATCAACCGCACCAGAAGCTGCCGGCACTTGGGGTTACGACGCCCTAGCGGGCGAACCCCCATCCGTGCCGACCAATCCCTCGGTCCCAGCGCCGGCCACACCGGCACCGGCCCCCTCTGCCCCCACAGAGGGGAGAGCCGACCCATCACCTCCCTCTGCGGGGCCCCTGGTCTCCTCGGCCCCCTCTCGCCCGGCGGATGGGAGAGCCAGCCCGGAGGGGTCGGCCCCATCCTGCCCCCGAGGGGGGAGCGCCGCCGAGCCAGAATCACCCCCGACGGCGGTAGGAAAACTGGCTTTCTTGGCCCTTTTCCTGGCCTTCGCGGCCTCCCGCAGTTTCCCCGCCAGGGGATCCTTGCGCTTCAGGCCGGTCGATCGAGAAGACCCCTCGGGGGCCGCCCCCTTGCCCTTATCTCGGGCATGGACGCGACCCACCGGGGCATCAGGCTCATCGGTTGCCGAGTCATCTCCCAGATCGATGACCTCGGCCGCCTCCTCCAGAGGCTCCCGCCTCACGTCTGCAATAAGAAGAAGCCCCGGTCAGGAGGAGGAAAAGAGCTACCACCCCCGAAAAAGAGCCTCAAGAGCTGTACCTGTCGACGTCAACCGCGAGAGAAGATACCGTTCGATGTTCTCCGGCGTCACCAGCTCCTCGGTCGATTGACGGTTCTCTAGTAGACGAGCCACCTGCTGCTCCACGTGGGGAAGGAACTCCTCCTGACGAGGGGGCAGATTCAGGTGAAAGTTGGGCGAGGTCCGACATCTCCAGATCTCGTCCGTCGCCACCGCCTTCACCCAGAAGAATTGGGTCTTCCACCCCTTGTGCGAGGAGTCCTTCGCCGCAAGCGAGATGCAGCTCCAATTCCTCCGCGCCTGGATGAAGTAGAAGCCTTTCCCCGCCAACGGGTGCGCTTTCAACTCATAAAAGAAGTGGAAGATGTCCAAGGAAGGAAAAATGTCGTGCTGACGACGAAGAATCCGGAAGGCCGAGAGCAGCAGATATGAATTGGCCACCAACTGAATAGGCGCCAATCATAAAAAATTAAGAAGCTGGACCACGAAAGGATCGAAAGGGAGACGAAATCCACTCTTCCAAGCCAGAAGGAAGGTGCAAATGAGCTCATCACGATCATCCAGACTCGTCTCGTACGGAGTGGCGGCAACAAAGCTGTATCTGAGAGGCAGGCGAAAACGATGCTCCGGCCTCCGCACCTCCGCTTCCCCCAACTCACTACAGTTGGAGACGGGTTCCCGCCTCACCGGCACAAGCTCCGGACTCTGATCCGCCATCGAGTCGGGAGGAGATCCCTCGTACAAGCTCGAAGACTCCAGGGGAGAAGGAAGTTGCCGGACCGCCTCTGCGGTTATCCTCGCCAACTCCTCGAACGCCGCCGCAAGGCTCCGCGTCTCCTCTGTGCTCTCACGGTGCATCAAGAAGCAAGGAAAGCCTAAAACCCTAGAAGCCTAGAATGATGAACAGCACCCCCTAAAAACCCCTGAGGGTGGTGGCGCGCCGTTCCGTGCTCCGAGAAAAAGGGGGGCCCCTTCGTTTCGAATCCGTCAGGATCATCATTACGGGCCTCGGCGACCGCTATAAGCGGCTCCATAACGCCAACGGAATTCCACCCACCTGAGCCACGCCGGTCCAAAGCCTCGAAAAACTACTCATCCGAGCCTCCTTGGCTCGGGAGTAGGAGGGGGACAAGTGGAGAGGGGGATTTCCGCAGCCCACCATAAAGGCAGCCCAACAAGACCCACAAGGTCCAACCAGGCGAGCCCGCCCGAGTGATAGCCCACAGGGCCCACTTAGGGAAGAAAAGCCCAATAAATAAGACTCGAGGAACTAACTCTCCCCGGCGGCCTTCCAGGCTCGGAGGGCCCGAGACAACGGTCAGGTCCTAAGGAAGGTCCGGCCTAAAGCCCTCTCCCCGTCCGAGAGAGATAGGCTCCAGCCGACCTATCCGACCCCACCCTCACCGGGCCATGCCTATCGCTCGGACATGAGCTAGCATCCTCGAGGCTCGGTAAGGCCGGTTGATTATCCACATGTGCAGCCGTTCAGAGTCCCCCGCCAGCGGGAGAGTCAGGGGAGCCGCCGGACTCCGAGGGGATAACGTTCCCACGATCAGGCCATGAAAGCCCCCGTTAAAGACGTAACTCCCGCCGGAAACCCCTCAGCTTACAGGACTCCTGAAGGCGGCGCACTATTTAAGCAAGGGATACCCTCCGGAAGAAGGTAAGAGAAACAAGGTATTCACACACCCTTAGCTCCTGAGCACAATTCGCTTCACCCTCTGGTGGAGAGGATTCTCGCGCATCAGCTCTCTCCTCCCCCCATTATTGCTTCCACCATAGCTCTACTGACTTAGCCATCGGAGGGTTTTCTCCCAGGGAGATCCCCTGGGCCCTCTGATACGTTTCCCTCTCTTGCAGATTCATCTTCTGTTGATCCATAGCCCGCTCAGGACTCAGCGCGAGATCTCGCCTCTTCAAAATGGTATTTATGCGATGAATTATGATAAGAAATGGAGACTTATCACACCCCCCAACTTGAATATTGCTAGTCCCTTAGCAATGTAAACAATTATAAACTTAGGACTAGCAAACACTCATGTGTCACAGATCATGGTAAGAACATTATGCATAATGATTTAGACTTTGGAGTATTACAAGTTCAAGTAGCATGTATTTGGTATAAATTTCATCCGTCCATGTGTTTAGACCTTTTCTCGGGATACACTCAAAATTAAATATCTCTTTATGTATGAGTGATATAACTTGACTAGTGACTTCCAAACAATCTAGATGAATGAGTCTTCTACCTTTCACTTAAAGATGATTTTCAATTCTGCCCACCTCTTGAATTGAGCTTTTCGAATTACAGGTAGCTTCACTCTGCCAGTTTATACTTCATTTTTTCTTTTTCTTCTTTTTTTTGACACACGGTGCTGCACATCCCTTCACCGTTTGACGCGAACCTCAACTCTTACCTTAGGAGAAGCAGGCCCGGTTACTAAGTTCGGGGGCATTTTCCATGTGTGTGTATTTTTTTTTTTGGCAGGTAGCTTTTTCCTCACGATTATGTTCAATGAATGGGCATAATATTCATCATCACCTAAGTGTCAAGTAAAATTCCCATCATCCTAATGTTTGTCATCCACCGATCTTGTTATTGTGCAATTGTGTGCAAGTTCAATATAATTTTCAGGTGTATTCTGAGGAAAAGGCTAAAGACATAACCAATTAATTCATCCCTTTAATTTACAACTTTCACATGTAAGACTCTAAGTCCAATCGTTCTAAGAAAAGTTTCTCATCATGAAATATGAACATGAAACACTTGTTAGAGGTGTCATGAAAGGTTGCAATTATTTTGAGGAAATTCGAGCTCAAGCTACCCCCCAACTTAGGTGACATTGTCCCTAATGGCATGAGTAAGATATAGAAATGAAATAAAGCCATAAAAAGTAGAGGGAAGGATAGATACGACCTGAGAGAGAGATGTTGTCATCAAAGAAATATTGTTCCATACTCCATGCTCCTTAGACAAAAGAAGAAAATCAATCAAAAAAATTTCTTTTTTTTTTTGAAAAGAGACAGGATAATTGAGTTGCCTCCCAAGAAGCGCTAAGTTTAACGTCTTTAGCCAGACACAATATAGCTCACAACGGGTCACTCAGCCTGAGAGAGTCCTCCTGCAGCATTGGAAGAGTTTCAATGTAAGGTTTCAAACGTTGACCATTGACAGTGAAAGTTTGACCAGTTTTAGGATCAAGAATTGTTACTGCACCATGGTCAAATATTTTAATTACCACATATGGTCCATCCCATCGGGATTTCAATTTGCCAGGGAATAATCGCAGCCTAGAGTTAAAAAGCCAGACCTTTTGGTTGATTTGAAAAGTTTTGCGTGAAATGTGTTTATCATGGAATGCTTTTGTCTGGGCTTTATAAATCATAGAGTTCTCATAGGCTTCATTACGAAGTTCCTCTAACTCATTCAGTTGAAGGGATCTATGGGAACTAGCCTGTGTTAAATCAAGATTGAATTGTTTGATTACCCAATAGGCCCTATGTTCCAATTCGACTGGCAAATGACATGGCTTTCCAAAAATAAGCCTATAAGGGGACATGCCAATGGGAGTTTTGTAGGCGGTCCGATAGGCCCATAAAGCATCATCTAATCTTTCTGACCAATCTTTCCTATCGGGTCGGACAGACTTTTACAAAATGTTCTTGATCTCCCTATTAGAAACCTCCACCTGGCCACTTGTCTGGGGATGATAGGGGGTAGCAATCTTATGTGTTATCCCATACTTCCGAAGCAAAGCCCGGAATTGAGAATGGATGAAATGTGAACCCCCATCACTAATGATAGCCCTCGGACATCCAAATCGAGAGAAAATGTTCTTGCGAACAAATTTCATGACAATTTTGTGATCATTAGTCCTTGTGGCTATAGCTTCTATCCACTTAGACATGTAATCCACTGCCACCAAAATATACTCATGACCAAAAGATGGTGGAAACGGTGCCATGAAGTCAATTCCCCATACATCAAAAATTTCCACAACCAGGATAGGGTTTAAAGGCATCATGTCCCTGCGTGACATGTTTTCCATAGCCTGACAGCGCTCACAAGATTTGCAAAATTCGAATGCATCTTTGAATATTGTGGGCCAGTAGAACCCACCCTGCAAAACTTTGGCTGCCGTTTTCTTACTTGAAAAATGCCCCCCACAAGCTAAGGTGTGGCAAAATGTCAAAATGCTTTGTTGCTCACCTTCAGGGGCACACCTCCGAATGATTTGGTCTGGTCCTAAATGGAATAGCTCAGGGTCTTCCCAAAAGAAGTATTTGAGCTTAGCAAAGAAGCGGTCTTTTTCTTGTTTAGACCAACCTTCAGAAATTTTTTTCACGGCTAAGTAATTGACAATGTGTGCATACCATGGGGGTGGAATGTGAGATACACTAAGGAGGTGCTCATCTGGAAATGAGTCTTGTAAGGGTGTGGTGTCGGATGTGATAATTCGGGACAAGTGATCTGCAACAACATTTTCACTTCCTTTTTTATCCCGAATTTTCAAATCAAATTCTTGTAATAAAAGGATCCATCTAATCAACCTTGGTTTGGCATCTTTTTTAGACACAGGTGTCTGAGAGCTGAGTGGTCAGAGAACACAATGACTTTGGCCTCTAGCAGATAGGACCGAAACTTTTCAAGGGCAAAGACAACAGCAAGTAACTCCTTTTCTGTTGTGGTGTACCTAAGTTGGGCATCAGCGAGTGTGCGACTCGCATAGTAAATCACCACAGGCTTTTTGTCTACCCTTTGCCCTAAAACAACACCTAAAACATAATCCGAGGCATCACACATAATTTCAAAAGGTAATGACCAATTAGGAGTTTGTAAGATTGGGGCATTGGTCAATACCATTTTCAATGATTCGAAAGCCTCAAGACATGATTGGTCAAGATGGAATGGGACTTCCTTAGCCAGCAGATTAGTGAGAGGTCTAGCGACTTTGGAGAAGTCTTGGATGAACCGACGATAGAAGCCGGTATGACCCAGGAATGATCGGATTTGTTTTACTGAGGTGGGTGGTGGCAGTTTGGCAATGAGCTCAACTTTGGCTTTATCTACTTCAATTCCTCTTGCCGACACTATGTGCCCTAGAACAATACCTTCTTTAACCATGAAATGGCTCTTTTCCCAACTGAGGATAAGATTAGTGTCAATGCATCTCTTCATTACTTTGGCTAAGTGATCAAGGCAGGAATCAAATGTATCCCCAAAAAGTTGCCCACCATGTCAGAAAAAATTGCTAACATGCATCTTTGAAATGTGGCAGGCGCATTACATAATCCAAAGGGCATTCTCCGAAAAGCAAATGTTCCGTAGGGACATGTAAATGTGGTTTTTTCTTGATCTTCTGGGTAGATAGTCACCTGATTGTACCCAGAATACCCATCTAGAAAACAGAAGTATTTTTGCCCTGCTAATTTTTCCAAAATTTGGTCAATGAATGGGAGGGGAAAATGGTCCTTCTTTGTCATAGAGTTGAGCTTCCTATAATCAATGCAGACCCTCCATCCCGTGGTCAACCTAGTAGGTATCAACTCCTCTTGATCATTGGTGATCACAGTCAGTCCTGATTTCTTGGGGACTATTTGTGTTGCACTGACCCACTGACTATCAGAAATTGGGTAGATGATTCCGGCATCTAACCACTTGACCACCTCATTTTTGACCACCTCCTTCATGTGTGGATTTAATCTCCTCTGCATATCTCTGCTCGGTTTTACATTCTCCTCCATATAAATATGGTGCTGACAAATGGATGGACTAATCCCTTTAAGATCAGCGACAGACCAACCTATAACCCCCTTATGAGATTTAAGGACCTCAACTAGTTTCTCCTCGTGGTTAGGTTCAAGGTCACTTGCTGTGATGACTGGCAAGGTTTGGTCTGGGCCTAGGAATGCATACTTAAGGGAGGCCGGTAATGGTTTTAGTTCAACTTGAGGAGGGGATTGCAAAGAGGGCAGAGCTGGTTCAGATTTAAGCTGAGGCAAAGGTTCAACTGGGGGCCATGTCCTAAGTTGAGTTGACAAGATGTCGACTTCCTCTCTCATTCCAGTCCTACTGTCCCTTTCAATCTCCAATAATTCCTCAATGGTGTCAACAACATAGTAATCTCCTTTTTGATCATGAAATTTGGATGCCTTAAAAATGTTGATGCTGACTTTCTGGTCCCCAAAAGATATGTCCATAATTCCTGAAGCACAGTCTATATTAGCCCTAGCCGTGGCTAAAAATGGTCTACCCAAAATGATAGGAGTATGCTTGATTTCTTGGGGAGAAACCATATCTAAAATAAGAAAGTCAGCAGGGAAGTAGCACTCATTCACTTTAACAATGACATCCTCAATAAGGCCATTTGGAGTCTTGATTGATCTATCGGCGAGCTGTAGAATAATGGGAGTAGGCTTGAGCTCACCGATGTCAAACTACTCATAGATGGAGGTAGGGAGTAAATTCACACTAGCTCCTAAATCAAGGAGAGCTTTATCAAATGTCACACCGCCATTGTTGCAAGAGATAAGGGGTGCTCCAGGGTCTTTTAACTTTCTTGGAAGTTGGTTGAGGACCACAACACTAACGTTCTCCGGGAGTCGAACCTTTTCCGGGGTCACTCGTGGGTCCCGCCTAGGGGTGCACATTTCTTTTAAGAATCTAGCATATGCCGGGACATGTTTGATGGCATCGAGGAGAGGGATGTTGATGTGTACTTGTTTGAAGAGCTCCATCATCTCCTCATTATGGGCTGGTTGTTTCTTTTTGGACTTTAAGGCATTGGGAAATGGCATTGTAGGTTGGTAAGTGCTAGGCCCTTCCTCTATTTTCCTCTTTCCCTTGACATCCTCTTCCTGGCTGGGCTCCTCTTCACTATCAGAAGATATGTCAGGGGCCTGGACTGATGAACTAGGAGTGGACCCCTGAGGATCATTGAGGACTTTACCACTTCTTAAGGTCGAAATTGCTTTTGCATTTTCGAGTTGTGGGTCTTTTTGTGGTATTTGGCCTGATGGGTGCTGGAGGAGAGGAGGAATTGGCTGGTTAATGGGGAAGTTTGGTTGTGGGAAGCCCGGAGGATTATTTCGTGGGTTGGCAATGGGCTGACTTGGCAATTGGCCCACTTCCCTTCTCATGGTGGCTTCAGGCAATTGGCCCAATTGAGTCTCCAACTTAGAGATGGTTTGCTGGTGGACTTGGAGGGTTTGTTGGAAAGATTGACTTTGGGCTTGAATAGTTTGTTGGAAGGATTGATTTTGGGCCAGAATTAGTTGTTGTAACTGATGGAATCTATCATCAGTTTGGGAATCCTAGTGGTATTGCAGAGGAGGTTGATAGGTTTGTTGAGAATTGGAAGACTGCCCGTAATTGAGCTGAGGAGGTTGGTATGGGGCCTGACCCTGGTTGAATCGGGGAAGTGGTTGTTGGGCTTGCGGTCCTCGACCATAAGCATTTCCTTGAAATGGTGGTTGAGCTTGGAATTGGTGTTGGATCGGTGGTTTGTAAGCTTGAGATGCGGAGGAGATTGTCGGTTGATTAGGAGCTTGTTGATTTCTCCAATTGAAATTGGGGTGATTCCTCCAGCCCGGATTATAGGTGTTAGAAAATGGGTCATAGTTGGGTTTAGAGAACCCCTGGGCTGCTTGGACTTGCTCCTGTATAAAAGATGGCAATTGGGCTGCTGTTGGGCAATCAGACACATGATGGTCCGAGCTAGCACATAAAGCACACGTCTCATGATGTGTTGGGTCCGGGTATGGGTTGGACGTAGTTGGGATGGTGGTTTCTTGTTTGTTTTGGGCCAGGAGCTGGTCTAACTTATGGGCCAGCATATCAACATGTTCTAGCTTTTGGGCCATGATGTCGACCTTGTCCAATTTTTGATGGATAAAATTCACATCCACTCTAGCATCAGGTTCTACCCGATACATCCCGGCCCGTTTAGAAGGCCCAATGGTTCTCTCATATGAGGATAAGGAAGCATGGTTGATTGAATTATCACTCAACATTTCAAATAAGGCATATGCCTCATCTTCACTCTTACTCATAAAGGCTCCACCACATGATGCATCCATAATCTGCCTAACTTGATCATCTAAGCCCTCATAGAAAGCTTGCACTATTTGCCATTTGGAAAGCCCATGATGTGGAAATTTTCTGAGGAGTTCCTTTAATCTCTCCCATGATTCATGTATTTGTTCATTTGGGAGTTGCGCGAATCCTGTGATTGCACGTCTCATGGTGTTGGTTCTACCGATGGGGTAAAACTTCTTAAGGAACTCATGCTGCATATCTGCCCATGTGCCAATAGGTTTCCCTAAGGTCCCTAGCCAGTATTTGGCTTTGTCCTTAAGTGAGAAAGAGAATAAGGTCAAGCGGAGAGCATCATCTGTGAAATTTTGAATTTTCACAGTGGAACAAATTTCTAGAAATCCATCCAGATGTTTATAGGGATCTTCATTGGTCTTCCCATAAAAGGATGGGAGCATCTGGATGGTGCTAGATTTGATCTCATAGTACAAAGTAGGGACATTAGGCAGTTGGATACAAGTGGATGGCTGATAATTCGAAGGAATGAAATATTCCTTCATCTGTTTGGGCACCCCTAATTGGTGTTGTTCAGCCATAAGTTGGGTTTGATTTTGAGCCGGATTAAAAATGAATCGCTCAATCTCACTAATGGGCTCAACTAAGTCACGGTGTTGAGATCTTCTCCCTTGCATAAACCAAGGTTAAAGATGAGAGATGGGAGAAAATTTTTTTTATGATGATTTTTATTTTTATTTTTTTTGTTTACTCAAATTAAGACGAAGAGAGAGAAGATGATATTTTGTTTTTATTTTTGTTTTTATTTTTATTTTTATTTTTATTTTTGCGAACACAAACAAGTTGTCACACAAATTACTTAATGCCCTAGATGTGACCTAGACCTACAAATTGGGTTTCACAAAATGGCTAAAGTGAAACTTAAGTTCACCCTCAATATTTCCACCGGTCAGGTAAGGGGTGGGGTAGTGGGAGGTTCCCCCTACTTTCGTAGGGACCTAATTATGCCAAACCACTAGCCCGCTTAAGGCGTTTGCCGTCCGACCGTCTTGCCTTAGGCACCGGTTTTCATAAGAGGGTAAGCCCAAATAACACAAGAACCACAGTGTGAACCTAGGGCCAATGTCTACTGAATTTTATTTGAGGTCTAGGTGATGTAAAGATACAAGAGAATTATGATTTGTGGGCTAAAGAAGGGTGATGAAATCCCCACCTTATCTTGCTTATGGGTGTTGCCCTTAAGATATTTTGAAATGATATGCAACAAAGTAAGTTCAAACAAGGGGTTCTATGCAAGCATGAAAATGCATGAGCATGCTTTTGGAAAAGTTAGAGTACTCACCTTGCCTCCCGCAATCTTCAACAATGTAATTAACAACAATTAGACAATAAAGAAAAATAGCTTCTATCCTAAATGATGCATGACTTAGAACATGAAGGTGTGATTTCTACTCTTGCAATGAAGATTTTTATTGAAGTTCAAGTGATGCCCTTTTTTATGTTTTTATTTATTGAACCTATCTAACCACAAGATATAAAATGTAGAGAAATGAAATTAAAATGAAGGAGGAAAAGTTTGGATACTTACTTGAAAAGCGTTCCCCCGTTATTTTTTTTTCAAAATGAATGAAAAAAAGACTAAGGAAAAGGTGGAGACTTACCTCTAAATTTTTTTTTTGAATTTTCAAGTTGCTTCTTTTTTTTTCTTTTTTCCTGTAAAAATAAGAAAAGAGAACTTTATTAGTACACTATATACATAAGGAAAATAAAGTTCTTAAGTCAAAAATCATCATTCCTCCTCGGCAACGGCGCCAAAAATTGATAACGCGAAAGTTCGTCGTTTAAACCACGCATATAACAATCTTAAAATCGCACTCACACAAAATGATCAAAAGAGAATGTAGTACTATGGCAAGCACGGGTCGAATCCACAAGGAAGAAGAGATTTTTAAAGTTAAAAACTTTAGACTCCTTTGCAAAATATTTGTGATTTGATTGATTGAAGAAAATAGTGAAATGATGAACAAACCAAACACTTAATTGAAAACACCATGACTATGCGCTTATGCTATAGAAAATAATTGTATGAAGTGGAAAGAAGATATAGAAGAAAGAGATAGAGAGGGAAGAAGAGCAAGAACTAGATCAAGAGAGCAACTCCTTTCATTAACTTAAAAGAAAGAGTATATGAGATGTGAAACAAGTTTATACTAATGACACAATGAGATTACAATGAAGTGAAATATCACAAAAATAATAACACAAGAAAAGCCTGGAGTTTGGAGATGGTAGCAGCAATGGTGATGATAGCGCCATCCTCACTTGGCCTTGGATCACGAACAACCTTGTGGAAGATGTCGTCTACGCCGGGAGGAAGTCACCTTCGTCGTTGAAGCAATCTTTGGAGGGTGAATAAATGGGAGAAACCGGAGGCCTAAGGTTGGGAGAGAAAGAGGGAGAGTGAAAGATTGCCAAAAGAAGAACCCCTTTCTCCTCCTTGCCATGGGCTATTTATAGGGAAAGCTAGGTAGATGGAGGGTGGAGATTGTATCAAAAGGAGATGGATGGCTGAGATTTAAGTGGAATATGATGCATGGGGAAGAGAAAAAGTAGGTGGGCACCCCCTTTCTTAGACTTTAGGCACCCCATTTCTCAAGGCTCATCATGTCTCTCCTTTATTTCAAACTTTGAATGTCCTTTTCCTCCTTTCCAAACTTAAAGTTTGGATTCCTCCTTTTTAAACTTTGAATTCGAAATTTTGAACTTTCCTTTCCCTCCAACCAAAATAATTTGAATTCTTTATTTGACTTGGTCAAAATGGTGATGACCCTTTTGCCCCCGGCTTCTTTTGTAATTACCTTCGGTGTCCTACACACACATAATTACACTTTAGTCCATAAAAATTACCACAATGTGCACATCAATCTTAAATGCTCATGGTTATGCAATGGAGAATTAATGCTCATGGTCCTCAACTTCAGATTATTAGATAAAATTACCAAATTAATCAATTTACGTGAAAGCTCCAATTTAAATGCGGAGTTGAGGTTAACTATGAAATATGCATAATTACCTAATTATATGCACATAAAATGGTATTTATGCGATGAATTATCATAAGAAATGGAGACTTATCAGGCGCTCACCGAAAGGGTATGCAAATTACTACACTTCCCCTTTGCTACTTATGCTTATGATATGTTTGAAATGGAATTTACTAACAATGATATGTGCATGCAGACGACCGAGTTGACCCGCCTTAGGACCCAGCTTGAGCAGAGCGGGGCAGCGGCTCAGGAGGAGGTGGCCCGTGTGCGGGAGGAGGCAGCACAGAGTCGACCAGTAGACGCACTGGAGACGGCGCTTCTTCGGGTTGAGCTGGAGCGACTCCGAGCCAGTGCGACCGAGGCGGAGCGCTACCGGGCTGAGGCGGAGCGCTACCGGACTGAGGCAGAGCAGGCCCGGTTACAGTCTACCAGACTGGAGGGCATGGTGGCGGGCATGAGAGAGGTGAGTCGGGAGCACAACCGGGCGACTCCGAGTGACAGCCATGGCACTCATGGCTCTATTAGGAGTTACTTTACAGGTTCCTCCGGCCACCGGAGGAATGAGGAGGAGGAGCGGCACCGGCGACATCAGCGTGACGAAGCGATTTCAGCGATGCCTCCACCAAAAAGGCATGAGGGATCCGGGGACAGCGACGGGGGCCAGGGAGAGGGACAGGCTTGGCTTTGTACTCGGCCCGACTTTTGTACATGATGTGATATGATAGTGATATGCATGCTTTTGTTTTGATTTTGTGGATGTATGGATGTATGAATGTATGAATGAATGGATGAATGAAACTACTGACTCGACACGAGTGCACGAGTGAGAGACGACGACTATGGGTGAGACACGACTACGAGTGAGATAGAGGGACGCCGACTCCGAGTGAGAGTGAGAGAGAGCGTGATGCCGAATGAGTGACGTCAAATGAGTGATATGAGGGTGTCAAATGAGTGAGATGAGGGCATCGAATGAGTGAGATGAGAGATGCATCATGACTACTAGTTGGGCAGGTGCTCAATTTGTTAGACAAGGGCTTCAGATCAGAAGGATGGTTCTCAGTAGGCCGCTCAAAGCAATATACAGTCCATAATAGACCGTTCCAAGGAGAATTGAACGGTTTTATACTAACCGCTCGGAATGTTGAACGGTTTACCATAAACCGCGTAATGAGAAGAACGGTCTAAATCAGGCCGCCTAACGTCTTGCCCTCGAGTTCTTTGGAGGATGATAAACGGTCCATCACGGACCGCGCAAGGGGATGGGCGGTCTATCGTAAGACCGTCCAAATGGGTATCCTGTGAACTTGAAGGGGACTCTCCTGGAGAGTCCCTAACCCGAGGGTAAACTACCTTAAACCTATCCAAACCTCATCTTAACCTGCCCTAGACTTATCCAACCCCAACCTTAAGAGACCTAAGCTTCCTAACTAGCCCTATAAGTAGGAGGGGGAGCCTAAATTCGTGATTCACACATCCTCCTCCTTCTAAGCCTTGAAATCTTTGATATTCATCACCAAATCATCATGAAGAGGGCCCTAGAGAGGAGTTCCATGGAGGGAGCATCTTTTGAAGGGCCAAAGCCGGCCAGGAAGGAGCGGGAAGTGCTTCAACGACTGACTGCGATCCCGCGACATCTTAGGTCGAGCCCTCTCAGAGAAGTAAGTTAATCTTGATTTCGTTCAATTCTATTCTTTCATTTACTTACATGGTTTTCTTTCCTCTCTCTCTTTCATCTTCCTTCTTCCAACCTCAGCTTCTTCCTGGCCCCAGACGGTATTCCACCTTGAAGTGGTTGGCTCCCATGGTCCGCGCCTTGCCCCTAGGAGTGACATCTATCCTGAGATCTTGGCACTTACAACCTCTCCTAGTGTTAGGTCAGAACTACCCAAAGCTTTCCCTTGATTGGCATAGCCTCTTAGCTTTAGTTGAAATTTGGCATCCTCAAACTCATACATTCATCTTCCCATCATTCGAGGCCACTATCTTACTAGAGGAGGTAGAGACCTACTTCTCTTTACCCAGGTCCCAGGTGGGAGGGGAAGACTTAGTGTGTCATACTGTTGCCCCTATAGATCCTAGGCTCATCTTGGGAGGGTTCATACCGGATAACAGGGATGTCCAGACTTTCGTAGGCCCACGCCAGATTCACCTTCTTCCTCTCAGCCAGTGGGTAGTGGAGCATTGCAAGAACAAGTGTGGGTGGGATGAAGCCATAGCTAAGGCTGCGTCCATTTGCTTGTGCGGGGCCATCTTGTTTCCTTCAGTTGAACATGTGCTAGAGATGCCCCTTCTTAGTACCATTAGTGGCCTATGGCAGGGACTTTCCATCTCCCAGGCCATTCTTGCTTACTTGTATGAGGGCCTTACTTCAGCAGCCTTAGGAGGTCCCTTGTTTGGCTCTATGATCCTCCTAGAGTGTTGGATGGGTGCTAGGATGAAATTCATCTATAAGGAGGATGTCACTTCAGCTAGCAGGATCTTTGGGAGCCACCCCCTCTTCTTCATAGGTGGCGCGTTCGGATTCTCTCCACATGTAGAGTGCAGGACAGCAGAGATGAAGACCAGAGATGAGTGGCGACTGCACATCAATAGGCTGCCCCTGGATTGGTTCGTGATGCGCCCGGGCTTCCTCCATGACACCACCGTCAGAGTTCCCAAGAGGCCGGGCTTGGACTTGAGGCTCGTGAGCGACACCGCACTGGCGATGTACAGCCCGTACCGGTGCTACCTATAGGTTGGACTTCCCCGGACAGTTCTACCAGCACTACCCCACCTTCCCGTGCTACAAGCGAGGAGGATTGGTATAGAGGAGGAGAAGCAAGCTGTCAGGAGTGTCCTGATCATGTGGGAGGTGAGTAGGGTGCTTACCCTACCAGCAAAGGTTGCAGAGATCCCGCCGACGCGCCAGGCCTATGTTAGAGAGTTGAGAGAGATACGTCCCCGCGGGGATGCCCAACGGAGGACTGAGTGATTTTCTTTTGTTTCTTGATGATGTTGGATAGGACTTGTGTTTAGAAAACTTGATATATGAAATGAATAAAATTGATGATTGGATTGAGTTTGAGCTTTGTTTAGTTTATCATGTGATTGCATAGGTTGGAATAAGATCTTTAACATTCACATGGTCACGAGCCAACTGCACTTTTCAGCTTCAACCTGCCCCTGCACACACATAAATATAAAAAACAGATTAAATCTGTTTTAGGCTTAACCCCTTGCCTATAACAAGTTAGGAAATGACAAGTTCTTGATTTTTTGTCAAGGGGGTAAGCCTTATTAAAATAGGCAAGTAACAAATGTCAAATGAATGCAATGAATGCCATGAATGCAAATCAAGAAAATCTTTTTGGAAATTTTGAAAATATCTGATTTTTGTTTGGATTTCAAAATTTTTGATTGATTTTTTTTTGGATTTTGAAATATTTGATTTTTTGGATTTTGAAACATTTGATTTTTTTTTTGAGTTTTGGAATATTTGATTTTTTTTAGATTTTGAAATATTTGATTTTTTTGAGTTTTGAAATATTAGATTTTTTTGAGGTTTTGAAATATTTGATTTTTTTGGATTTTGAAATATTTGATTTTTTGAGCTTTGAAATATTTGATTTTTTTGTGGGTTTTGAAATATTTGATTTTTTTGTGGATTTGAAAACCAGCTTAGACCTGACGACAGGGAACCTCCCATCTTACCAGGGGCCTCCCGGGCTCAATGTGCAATATAAGGGACCGCCCGTGGCCGGTGTTAATCTTCACTTTAACGGTGCCTCTACCGAGGCCATACCCGGGGTAGGATCCAATTCTTGGAAAATAAAATAGATTTTAATAGAAAAGCTGGCGACAGGTATAGAGATTTTTAGGGCTTGAGCTCTTCTCGCGACACCCCCTTTTTCAAAGAATTTGGTCTGTTGCGCCTGGGCATTATGGCCATTCTCGAACCTACCTCCGCTCTAGGCACGCATGCGACCGGGCTCATAACGTCCTGAGGGGAAACTGTACTGCCACTCTTGTCGTGCCTAGTTTTGTTATTTGGGGACTTTCAAACTTTTTGAGAGCCGCGAGCTTTGGGTGAGCTTTTAGCCTTGATTTTTGCCCCTTTTTTTATTCCTCTCTTTCTTGTCTTTCTTGTTCTTTTGCGGAATAAGGTCATAATGGACTGCCCCTATTTGAGACCTCTTTTATCGGGGGGGTCTAGATCAGTTCTCGCCCCCTTATTCACCCTTTGCCCCTATTTTCAGCCGAGAGAGAAGGAAAAACAAGGATTTTCACCCTTCCTGAAGCATGGCCAAAGGAGAAACGATGTTATGCAAAAGAAGGAAACTGACCCACGAGGGGTTGTGTAGTGTGTGAAATGTTGAACCGGGGATTTCCTTTCGTGATCAGGTGAAGGTGCACCCCGCCACCAAGTCGTTGATAGTTTGACTCTATGGATAAAAGCATTTTAAATACATCCCATTCCACGGATTTGGTAATTCTTCACCCTCCGCGTTAATTAAACGATACGCATTACCCGGATAGACTTCCTTAACTACAAATGACCCTTCCCAGTTGGGTTGCAGCTTAGACTTGGGACCTGCTGACCTGATAAATTTGTGTTTCAAAACCATGTTACCCACTTGGAATTTTCGTTCGATAACCTTATTTTAAAAATACTGCGAGACACGCTTTTGATAAACCGAGACATGATTGGCCGCGTTAAGCCTCTTCTCGTCTAAGAGTTCCAGTTGGACTAGCAACGCCTCTCGACGCTCATCGAGATTAAGTTCTTTGTCCAACTGCACCCTTAGGGAAGGAATCAGGATCTCGTACGGGAGTACCGCTTCCATCCCATAGGTGAGAGCAAAAGGAGTTTGCCCCGTGGGAGTACGGACGGAGGTGCGATAAGCCCATAGAGCTTCTACCAGTTTATCGGCCCAATCAGCAAATTTGTGGGACTCGCATGTTTTCTTGATGATTTTAATAAGGGTTTTGTTCGTGGCCTCAGCATGGCCATTACCTTGGGAGTAGTATGGTGATGAATGATGCAATGATATATTAAACTTCTTACAGAGGTCCCAGAGTTCTTGAGAAATGAATTGAGGCCCGTTGTCGGTGACGATATCACTTGGCACTCCAAACCGTGAGATGATATTCTTCAGGATGAAGCGGCATACTGTGGTGGCTTTGATTTCTGCATAGGCTTCAGCTTACGCTCACTTGGTGAAGTACTCCGTAGCCGTCAGGATGAAGGACTTCTGCTTGACTGCGGAATTTTGGTCACCGAGAGGTCTGATGATATCAAAGGCCCACATGGAAAATGGCCAAGGAGCAGAGAGAGGATGGAGAGAAGAAGCCGGAGCATGGATCTTGTCAGCATGGAGCTGGCATTGAAGACACCTACGGACATAGGTGGAACAGTCTTCTTCTAGACACGCCATTCTTGACGTCTCATGAGAAAGTCTCATATTACTATACGACGCCCCACGACGGCCTACGTATTTCGAATCGCTCGAGTGCTTCCTTTTCCTGAGTCTTCTCCCGCCTTTTTCGGCATCCGGAATCATCTCGTCACGGCATTCGGACGGCATCAACACCAGTCAGACGCATCAAGAGGTTCCGGGACCAAGAAGGGTGTCTGCCGGGCGCCCGCCGACGCCTGATTTAAAGACCCGGGTGGGTCTTAATGGGGGCGTCCAGGCCCCTGGACGCCCCCATATTTTTAATTTATTTTAATATTTTCTCAGAGCCCTAAAAATAAATAAATATATATATATTAATGGAGGCGTCCAGGCCCCTGGACGCCTCCATTAAAATAAAAATAAAATATGATTAAAATGCCACTTGGCATTAAAAACAAAAAAAATCAATATATATTATTGGAGGCGTCCAGAGCCCTGGACGCCTCCATAAAAACAAATTATAAAAAATCAAAAATCCAGCCCTGGCATAAAAGACAAAAAATAATAAAAAATAATATATATTTGGAGGCGTCCAAGACTCTGGACGCCTCCATCAAATCACTCACGGGCGCCGCCCACCGAACGACGGTTTGTCGTGTGTGAAAAAATCCAAAATTTGAAGACGTCCAGCTGACTGGACGCGCCCATTTCTGAATCACGAGGCGCCGCTCACAAAACCACGCGTTGTGCCAAACCGCGTGCGGCCGTCGTCGGTTTTCGGTGGACCTGTTAGAGGCGTCCGGGACCCTGGACGCCCCCATAAAAGTGTTCCAAAAAAATCAATAAAAATAGAATAAAATATTATTTCGGCCCTGATGGAGGTGTCCAGGGTCCTGGACGCCTCCACCCTCCGGAGCTCTATAAATAGAGCCCCACCCCCTCAGTTCTAGGGGAGCTAAGTAGTGATCCGATAGGCTGCCGGAGCCCAGAGGCGACGGAGTCATTTTTCTAACCCGTGGGGTCTTTTGTAGGTGGAGGTTCTGCCGGCTTCTCGGGTGCCCACGCTCGCGAGAGGAAGGTCGTCTTCATCCACCGCGCTACCACGTCGTCCCCACACTGCCGGAGCTCCGCCGGATTTCACCCTCGGCTCATCCAATAAGCCTTTTTCTTCCCTTTTTTTCTTCGTAGTTCTTTTGCATTCATCATCTCGCATCCTCCATCCCCCTTTACAAGGGGGCCTTTTCTTATATACTCCTCGCATCCATCATCCCATTTTCCTCCTACTCGAGTCCGAGAGGGGTTTAAAAGATAACACCAACCAGGTGTGTGTCTTGCCATCATTTCGTTATGTTTATCGCAAGGATTTGAATACTACACACTCATCTTTCTAATCCACTTGTTATTTGTTTGTCTTTGTTTTGCAAGGGTAATCGAGGAAAGCCCTCTCCGTCGGCCGGCCGGAAGGAGGGGAAGAAGCAACCCGCCATCTCCCGCTCTTGAGGTAGGCGCGATCACCTTCTTATTTTGGGGTCTTTCGGCCTCTGGCGATCACATCTTTTCATCGAGGCCGCGGCGAGTCACTTCCCCAATGGCCGTTTAAATTTCTGTCCTTATACCCTATTTATGTTCTGTTATATTCTGCTCATATCATCGAGGCCGCGGCGAGTCACTTCCCCAATGGCCGTTTAAATTTCTGTTCTCATATTTTCTCTATATTCTGTCATATTCTGTTCATATTCTCGAGGCCGCGGCGAGTCACTTCCCCAATGGCCGTTTAAATTTCTGTCCTTATACCCTATTTATGTTCTGTTATATTCTGCTCATATCATCGAGGCCGCGGCGAGTCACTTCCCCAATGGCCGTTTAAATTTCTGTTCTCATATTTTCTCTATATTCTGTTATATTCTGTTCATATTCTCGAGGCCGCGGCGAGTAACTTCCCCAATGGCCGTTTCGATTCTTGTTATTTAATTTTTGCATCATTCCCGTCCCCCCGAGGTCGCGGCGAGTCACTTCCCGCTATGGCCGTTTAATCCCCATATTTTGCTATATTATACTTGTCCCGCTCGCCCCGCCGGAGCAATCTCCCGTGGTGGCCCCTTCTCTCTTCTATCTCATCTCTGTATTGCAGCAAACAAACACCCAACAAAAAGAGGAGCCCGCGCGCTCCGCGTCCTTCGCTCTTCTCCGATCTCCTTCCGAACCACGTGACGTCGCTCACAGATTGGCGATCACGGTGGGACACTACTGCTTCCTTTCGGCTACCCTTGCAAGCTCGGCACCATCCGTGCCTCTCCACCTCGGCGCCCGCGCGCGCCCCGTTGTGCTCACAGCAGCACTATCAGTTGTGATTGATTGTTTGTTTATTATATGTCTGTTATTTCTGTTGTTTTCCCACTCCATATCTCTGTTAGCATTCCATTGCATTCATCCATTCCTCTTTTCTATCCTTTTTTCATTTTTTTTGAGGATCACCCTTTCCCGGTGAAGGAAGGACTCTCCGTTGGGAATTCCTCTCAACGGACTAGAATCTCCTACACTAGGACCTCCGTAAGTCCCCGACATCGAAGAATCTCCTCTTCGTTCACTGGGCTGGTTGTACCATTGAAGTTCCCCGGAGTTAGTCATTTCATTCGTGGTGAGACGAGAGACCCTAGCTGACACGGCGGTGAAACAAAATTAAACTAGGGTCCCTATCTTGTGTGAACTTCGGATCTCGCTAAAAATACAAAAAAAAAATCATCAAAATCAAAACAAAAAAGGCGTAAAGGCATCCACTTGTTTGATAATCTCTGCTACCTACTTGCTAGTGTATGTTTTTGCGTTCTGGGAGAACTGTGAGCATGTCTCACGAGTCTTCTGAGGAAAACCACCCTAGCCGTGGTTTGACAGCCGACCCGCGAGTCTATGCTATGGACTCGGGTCCTTCTCATGACCCCTCGCATGAGGTGCAGGTTATTGCCGGGGACACGTCCCCGCCACAGGATATAACTTCCTTACTAGGCGTCCTCGCCAACACGGAGCTTACCTCTGAACAGCTCCGGGCCTTCCAGGCCATTCTAAAGGGGAAATCTGTTTCCCCCACGCCCCAGGAGTCAACTCCGGCTATCGCACCTCTCCACGAGTCCGTGCAGGCCATTCCATCTCCTTCATTGGCGCAAGCCATCCAGTCTCCCTCGCTTCAAGGACAAGCGAGCCAACAACCTCCCTCGTTCCAATTTCCGTCACAATCTCAAACTTCCGGTGTTCCTCACACACCGCTTCAGCCAGGGCCAACTGTCGGCGGTCCGACAGTTCCCTCTCATTCCGGGTTTCCCCCTCAAGTCTCCGGGAGACAGTTTCTCCCCCAATGGCAAGTGCCACCTTCACCCCCAGAGGAGCTCGCCCAATCGCTCCTCAATAGGTTCAATCGCATGGACGAGCAGTTTCAAAATCTGAGAAGAATGGTGGACGTGAAAGCCACCCCGGAGGTTGCTTTGCCAATCCTCCCCGTCATTCATCTTCCTCCCTCCGAAATGCCCACGTACCGCAGATACAATGGTACCGGCAACCCCTTCATTCACCTCAAGGACTTCATGTATGAGTCCTCCTATTGGCAAAACGATCAGAGGTCCCTGGCATACCTCTTTCGGAGATCATTGGATGGTCCCGCGCTTGAGTGGTTCTATTCTCTGGAGCCCCGCGAGGCCGAGAATTTTGAAATAGTGCAGAGAAGGTTCTTGCAGAAATATAGGGATAGGGTCGGTCCCTCACTCTCCATTACCGACCTAGTGGCCGAAAAGATGAAACCCGACGAGGATTTTGTCCGATATGCTGATAGATGGAGGTCTCTGGCGGAAAGAATAAGGGATACCCTCTCCGAGCCCGAACAAGTGAAAATGATTGTGTCTAATGCAACCCCGCAGTTCAGACACGTCCTCGCCATGAATAAACTTACTACAATGGAGGAACTCTATGAAAGGGCCCGATACATCCAAACCCAGCTAAAAGACTCCCCCATCATGAACATGTTTGAGTCGCCGAAGCCCAAAGTGGTCAGAAAGACAGGCGCTGGTGTCCCGGGCGGAGCCACAGAAGGGGTCGTGACAAATGAGCAAGTCAGTGCGGTCAACAATGCCAACTATGCAGTCAACCCAAGGCCTCAACAAATGCCCCGACTACCCCTTCAATCAGGTCCTTTCCCTCTCGTCCTCCACCCCAAAATAATCCACCCCAGGATAATATGCCTCCATTACGCCAACCCCAGCAACAACAACCACAACCTCAGCAACAACAACCACCGCTTCAGTACAACCAAGTTCCACCCCCGGGGAACTATGGTCCCCAACAGCAACAAAGGAGGCCGCTCGGTCCTAAGAGAGCCTACTATCCACCATTGCCAGAAACCTTAGCAGACATTTTTAATGCCCTCATGGCATCAAACCAACTCGCCCTACCAGAGAAAGGCCCGCGTGGCCCCCCAATGTTGATACCTCCAAATACTGCGTTTACCACAGGCAGCCGGGACACACAGTGGATTACTGCTTCCATTTCAAAGATTACATCCATGATATGAATGATGAACATCAAATAGATTGGGATGAGATGAGACGGTACGTCGCGGCTCTCAAGGCTAGGAGACCTCCTCAGAGGCCACAGCAGCAGTTACAACAGCAGCAGCAGCAGCAACCACAACAACAACAGCAGCCTCAGCAGGCCCCACAACAACAGCCCGACATGGGCATAATCCAGAATCCACTACCGGAGCACCAACAGCCCAATCATCAGGTTAACCCCATCTCCTCCTTCCCGGAAGTCGGGAGAGAGCAGGTGTGGCACCAGGAAAGTACCTCCATTCTTTATACCTCCAACCCTATCGTCATGCAACCCCCTCACCTTGCCCGGGTAGCACCTCTCTCTCATCAACCCGCATCGGTATCGCCTTCACCATTTCCACTACCATTACGCCCTCTCATCCGCACCCCGACCTCCTATCAACCGACACTTTCTACTACGCCTTCACACCCTCTCACCTTCTCCCACTCCCCCACTTTACCATCCACCTCTACCACATTTACCCCTACGCCTTCTAAACCCCTTATCATCCGTCCACCATACATAACCCCGTCTTTCTCCACCACATCACCACTAATGCCTTCAAAACCACTCATCACCCACCATCCACCTCAAAACCTTTACCCGTTTCAAACCTTACCTCCACCTCCACCTTCCAAACCCCTTATCCTTCATAATCCGCGCGATATCCCCTCTACCTCCGCCATGCCTCCACCTAACAAACCCCTCATCAGAATCCCTGCTCCCGTCATCACCCCTGCTTCATCAACCATTCCTCCACTACTACCCCTCAAACCCCTGTTAAAACCCACTGCTACCCCCACAGAGGTACAAAAGCCGCAGGCAATGGTGCTCCGGAGTGGAAGGATTTTCCACAGGGTTTTCCCCCACAACAGTCAGAATCCCGAGCAATCTCAGCCAGAGAAGGATGATGCAGAACAACCAGAAAGAGCTATCCCTGGAACACAGTATGATCTACTGAAACACTTGGACAAGACGCCTGCCCGGATCTCCATCCTAGAGCTACTTCAAAGATCCACATCCCACCAGGCGGCCTTAATGGAATATCTTCAAAAGGTCATGGTTAATGAAGACCTCCCCGTGGAGAAGATTTCGACTGTCCTGACCCCAACAGACACACAACCAGCTATCATGTTTCACAACTACGAGCTCGCTCCCAAGGAAGCTCGGAAATATGCATTGTGCATTTCAATAAAAATTAATGGGGTATCCATAAACCCGTGTCTTGTGGACACGGGTGCATCCATAAATGTGATCTCCATGAGCACTCTTCAGTTGTGTGGGGTCGACGAGGAACAAATAAGACCTTCCTCGATCACGGTCACGGCCTATGACAATAGCAAAAGGCCGCCGCAGGGGATGATTATTCTGAAGCAGAACTAGGCCCTATGTCAATTCTCACGGAATTCCATGTCCTCGACATGGACCCCACATTCAAAGCTATACTGGGTCGCCCTTACATTGAAGCCATGGACGCTGTGCCTTCCACCAACCATCAGTGCCTGAAGTTTCCTTACAACGGGAGAATTATTAAAGTGGTCAGTACACCTGTCCTTCACACAGTGGATGCTATCAACACCTCTCTGCCCTCTGTTTGGCCGTCTCATCGGCCCATATTGTCACTGCTGGACGTGCGTGATCCATCTCGCATGCCACTAGCACCAAAAGAGCCGGTCAGGGCAACCACAACATCGTGTCTCCCTTTTCACTCCAAAGGTTGGGAGATTATGAGGAACATCGGCTATCAACAAGGAAAAGGGCTGGGCGCACAGTTACAGGGAATGCTCAAACCGCCAAAGGAAATTAGGCCGAACCGCAGGTTTGGCCTAGGCTTCAAAGGACCATTCAAGGCGGATTGGAAGCCCCTCACATGGACTCTATCAAACCACTTCAACAGAGGGCCCGTTGTTCAGATGGGAGATCACCCACGAGAAGCATATGGGGAATCACATGCTGTATATTTTGCTGAAAAATGTCCGAGGATCACCAAAAGAGGCAAGATCAAAGATCCGGAATGCGAGTGGAATAAATGGTTCGACATACGGGACATTTCTGTTGCACTGGAAAGGATGTTCTCGTCTCCACAGCTTGAAGGACCACCATTGATCTCCGAATACCAGAGAATATTACCACTCTTGCCAAGGTTCCAAACTATCCTCGTCCTCGCCAGAAGGACCTGTCATCGACGGATCTTCATCCGTCCTCAACATTGCCGTCGACGGCTCATTAGCCGCCATCTTCTCCATCCACTCGCCTCAGCCTTTGCTGATATCTTCTTCCTGGGCCAGACGATTGTCTGATGATCTTCCCAGGTCCCCTTCTTTGCTTACATACCTACGCGGGCTTTTCAACCCGCGCCAGGTCTTCAACCATGATCTGCTCTACGAGCCTCACAATCCTCTAGCCATAACCACTTTCTCTCTCCTCCAATCTCCTTTCACTGCTTTGTCATTCAAAATGAAAACGAAAAAAAAACGTCAATTTTCAAACTCCCCAACAACACATCTTCGTTGAGGAAACCTCCTACATCTCCCACGGGTGCGTACCGCCTTGCGGACCACCCGTCCAAGGTCCGATGAGCGACCTTTTCTACCCCTCCTCTGAGGGGTCTTCTCCTGTACATTCTACACCATCCTCCTCATCTTCCTCTTCTTCTGTAAATATTGTCAGTCAATCTAGGAATGATAGGCCAAGGGTAGTACCTAGGAAGAAATCCAAGGGTAGGCAGATCCCTCGTCGATTCCTTCTGGATTTGGCCGCCAGGTGTCAGGCCCTTCTTGCCATCCCCCAGTTGTTAGAAAATCCCATCCAGCTACCCGAAATAGAATGCGAGGGCGACTGTGCATCTGATGAAGGGTATGGAGTCTACGAGATCACGAATGAAGAATGCCCCACTGAAGATGAGGGTGAAGAATATGAGGATGCGGCGGGCGCATACGCTAGCGGAATGAGGAGATTCGACGAGCCGTCAACCGCCGTAGAAGAATCCACCAAAGAAGTCAACTTGGGGACTGAGGAAGACCCTAGGATCATCCTCATAAGTGACAACCTACCACCCTCTGAAGAAGAGGCATTAATTGAGGTCCTCAAGGAATATAAGGACACGTTTGCATGGAGCTACGAGGATATGCCGGGTTTGGATTCAACCTTGGTCGAACACCGTTTAACCCTAAAACCAGGGTCCATCTCGGTAAAACAAAGGTTAAGGCGTTTCCACCCTCAGATGGCTTTAAAAATGAAAGAAGAGGTCGATAAGCTCCACAAAGCCAGGTTCATTAGAGTCGTTCTTTATCCTCAATGGGTGGCGAACATTGTCCCGGTCATGAAGAAAGATGGGAAAGTCAGGATTTGCATCGACTTCCGGGACCTTAACCGCGCGTGTCCAAAGGATGATTTTCCCTTGCCTCACATTGATGTGTTGATTGATAACACGGCAGGCTACGAAACCCTCTCTTTCATGGATGGATTTTCAGGATACAATCAAATTCGTTTGGCAGAAGAGGATCAGAAAAGACGTCATTCACTACCCCTTGGGGAACATATTGTTACGTGGTCATGCCATTCGGATTAAAGAATGCTGGAGCTACTTACCAAAGAGCGATGATGGCCATATTTCATGACATGATGCACATATATCTGGAAGTGTATGTGGATGACTTATTGGTGAAATCAAGGACCAGGATGGAACATCCAGAAGTTTTGGCTAAGGTCTTGCAAAGGTCAAGAGAGTTCCAATTGAAAATGAACCCGAAAAAGTGTGTGTTTGGTGTGTCGTCGGGTAAATTGCTGGGGTTCATTGTGAGTAAAAGAGGGATCGAGATAGATCCCGACAAAGCTAAGGCCTATCAGGGATATGCCGCCTCCCAAGAATTTGAGGGAAGTCCGAGGTCTAATCGGGAGGTTGCAGTTTATTCGTCGGTTTGTGTCTCAACATTCACAAAGGTGTAGACCTCTCTACGAGTTGACCAAGCCAGGAGTAGAGTTCCACTGGAATTCTAAATGTCAGAAAGCTTTTGAAGGGTTGAAGGAATATCTGGCTAGTCCACCCGTTCTCATTCCACCTAAACCAGAAAAACCTCTGATCCTTTACATCTCAGTCTTGGATGACTCCGTGGGAGCCGTCCTCGCACAAGCTGATGAAGAAGGCAAGGAACGGGCAACCTATTACTTGTCCAAACTTCTCAATCCCTGTGAGCAGAAGTACACCGGCATGGAGAAAACCTGTGCTGCCCTCGTTTGGGTAGTGCAGAAATTGAAGCACTACTTCTTGGCTCACGAAGTCCACTTGATTGCTCGAATGAATCCTATCAAATTCCTTCTGGAGAAAGCCGTCCTTACGGATAGGCTAGCACGCTGGCAAAGTTTTCTCTCTCAGTTCGACATCACCTACATCCAGCAAAAGGCGATTAAAGGCTATGCCATAGCCGAGCACCTCGCTCACCATCCTCTTCCCAAGTTCGATCCCGTCCAATCAGAGTTTCCAGATGAGGAACTAATGTCCATCAACCAATCGGATGAGCCAATGTGGACACTATATTTTGATGGAGCTCTGAATTCTCAAGGGAGAGGAATCGGCGTCGCCCTCCTATCGCCTGAAGGTCTCACATTCCCGTTGGCATATCAGCTCAAATTTTCAGTCACCAACAATATAGCTGAATATGAAGCTCTTCTAGCTGGCCTAGAACTCGCCCATTCTTTTCGTATCACTGAGTTGCGAGTCGTAGGTGATAGTCAACTCATCCTTCGCCAAGTGCTCACTAAGTATCACACTCGCGATCCCAAACTCAAGCCATACCAAGAACTCACTGCTGCCTTTGCCAAACTGTTCGCCAAACTGATCTTTGTTCATGTCCCTCGTCATCAGAACATTCTCGCCGATGCCCTCGCCTCGTTGGCATCATCCATAAGGTTCCCTCTAGGAAGATGGTTTAAGTCCATTTCCATTTACAAACTTCATGCTCCTGCAATCGATGATGCTTCCTACGTAAATATCAAAGACAGGATAGCAAGGAAGATCCTGCAGGAAGATATCCTTGAGAAGAGGGAAATCATGTTGGCAGAGGCCGAAGAAGAACTGGCTGATGAAGAGAAACCATGGTTCTATGAAATTGTCAAATACTGCCAAGATCAGTCCTATCCTGAAGGGGCCACCACAGAGGACAAGAAAGCCATAAGAAGGGTGGCTCAGAAATATACTTTGGTTGGAGGTCTACTCTATAGGAGGAGCCTTACTGGTATTCTGTTAAGATGTCTTGGTGACGATGAGGTTTGGAAATGTGTAGAGGAGACGCACTCGGGTGTATGCGGTGGCCACGTGAATAGTCAGATGCTCGCCAAGAAGATCATTCGACAAGGCTTTTACTGGCCCACTATGGAAGAAGATTGTGCTGTCTATGTCCGTAGGTGTGTCAAGTGTCAACTTCACGCCGATAAAATCCATTCTCCATCCTTCCTCACTTCATCCAATATCCTCCCCGTGGCCTTTCTCCATGTGGGCATTCGACATCATTGGTCCCCTAGGTGATCCCAATTCCCTCACCAAGCAGAAATCTTTCATCCTTACTGCGACGGAATACTTCACCAAATGGGCCGAAGCTGAAGCTTACGCGGAAATCAAGGCGTCAACAGTCTGCAAGTTCATCATGAAAACATCCTCGCCAGATTCGGCGTCCCAAGCACGATCGTCACCGACAATGGGCCACAGTTCATTTCTCAGGACCTACAGGACCTCTGCAAAAGGTACGCAATTGCATTGCATCATTCGTCGCCTTATTACCCACAAGGTAACGGCCAAGCGGAGGCCACCAATAAAACATTGCTCAAAATCATCAAAAAAACCTGCGAGTCTAGTAAGTTTTCAGACTGGCCAGAAAAACTTATCGAAGCCCTATGGGCCTATCGCACTTCAATCCGTACCCCCACCGGGCAGACTCCATTTGCCCTTACTTATGGTATGGAAGCGGTAGTCCCGTACGAGACTCTGATCCCTTCTCTCAGGGTACAATTGGACGAGGAATTTCCCTCGACGATCGTCGTAATTCACTCCTCGCCCAGTTGGAACTCTTGGATGAGAAGCGGCTGGCCGCTGCCGAGCACGCGCGTGTGTATCAAAATAGACTCGCTCGCTTTTACCAAAAGAAAGTCGTTGAGAGAAAATTCAAAGTCGGTGAGATGGTCGTAAAAAGAATTTTTGTCAAACCTGGAGGGCCGCGTTCTAAGCTCCAACCCAATTGGGAAGGACCATTTGTAATCAAGCCGTGTACCCTGGCAACGCCTACAAGCTAATCAACGCCGAAGGGACCGAGTTATCCCACCCTTGGAATGGGCTTTATCTTAAGAAATACTACCCTTAGCACAAAACAAAAAAAATGATGATGAAAAGATAAAAAACATCAAAAACAAGTAAATATTGAAAACCACTAAAAATATGGAAAATTCAAAATGCCGATGCCTGGCAGGCACCATGTAGTTAAGTCCCTGCATCTAACCTTCATGTTAGGATAGGGCCCATTAAGGCTTGGTAGGCACCAGGTCTTGGTTTGCCAGAACCGTGGAGACCCCTGTCCGGCCACGTCGGCCTATGCTCGCTCGAAGGAAGCTAACATGTGTTCACTTATGTATTTTATTCAAAAAAAGTTGGTAGCATCACCTACGGTAGGGCCACACCTAGAAGATCTCCGGAAGCTGTAATCTTTATTCTTTTCTCTTCGACCAAATGAGACAGTCGGCGCCCTTAAAACGCTGAGCATGAGAAACCGAAACTCAAACCCCAAAGGCAAGAGTAGGACCCATTTCCTCGAGCATCGATCAGAGCACGAGAAGAGGGCAGTGTCCCCGCAGGCATACGAAAAGGGAGCCCACAAACGTCAAACGACTATATCTCCCTCACAAAAAAAATATACAAAGTCAAAATCAAGAGAAAAGCCTGGCCGTGACCGTGCCTGGTGCGACAAACGAAACCCCTCAAAGCAAAAGTCTGAATCCACAGAGGGGGGCCGTGGAATGTAAATGCTCGAGATTTGGTCCGAAGTTGTCCGAAAGGAAAGAGTTAATGGGCCCTTATTCGCTCGCCGGGTTAACGGCTTTGCCGGTCCTCTCAGGAGGTTTATCCCCTACACTCTTCCTTCTCCCTCTAAAGATGAAGGTTCGATGGAGTTTCTGAAAGGTGAAAACTGCCCAGGGTCTGCGACCTTATTTTAATATACACATTTTGGTTGCCTACTTTGAAAAAGCAAAAGCTATCGCTGCGAAGGAGTCTCCGTGTTTCTGGCTGGTCAAGACCCCTGTTTACCACCTTGATGTCTTCTTGTTTAACCTCGGGCTTAGGCCAATGCAAGCGCGTCACCTATGGGTGCGACGGCGTCTGATTCCGGGTCAGCGTCGCGCGGTTGGTCGTTAGGGTTCCAGGGTGTTCCATCATATACCATCTAGAGTTGTGAGGAAACAGACCCGGGTCGGGCAAATCTTTTACCTCAAACACCTTTTGGGTGAATCCCTGTGGTCGGAAGCAACTGGGAGCCTAAGCATGGCATGACGGTATTGTCATCAGGGTAAGTCTTAGCCGGCGGGATCATCATTCGAGGGGTCTAGAGGCCCAAATCAACCTAGATGTGCACTTAGGATACCTGGGAGGTTAGTAAGAAACCCATGTTCTCACGTAGGTTAGGTGCCATTTGGGTGCTTGCCGGGCGTTAGCAACAAAAAAATTGAAATGACAAAAGCAACAAAAAAAATGGAAAAGAGAAAATATACATATTTGCAAACAAAAAATCTTTTTTTATGATAAAACAAAAAAATATCAAAGATAAAAAAAAGAAAACAAATCAATTTTGCATGATTACATTTGCGTGCAGCATCTCACTTTTAATACCGCTTGCATTCGTGTGCTTGCCTGTCGCATTTATCATCACCGCATCTTTATCTTGCCTTTATTAATAAAGGCTTGGCCCCTTGACCAGTTATCAAGGACAGTCACAGTGACCATTTGCTTATTGAGTAAGGGGCCAAGCCAGAACAGAAATTCTGATTTGTTTATTTCAGTGATATGTGTAGGGATTCAGGTAACTGAAGCAAAGGTGAAAAACAAACAAACCAAACCTTGTGTTTTATTCCAAAAATCAAAAAAATTTACATCAAGTTCCACCCTCTCTCTCTGCATTACTCGTCCCACTACTCTCCGGGCAAAACACTCTCAAAGGTGCTACCCAACTACGAAAAGCGGTACTCCTGCCGCTCTGTACTCCTCTTCCTATTCCCACATCCCGGCGTTGATCCACGAAAGCAGCAGAGAAGCTACCAACACGAAAGCCACGCTCTCGTGCTTTTCGGTAGCGCTCCTCACCATCTCTCAGCCACTGTTCAGCAAGACCAAGGCCGATTCGGAGTTCGAATAGTTGGGCCTCCATGGCCCTTCGCTCCTCCCTTTCAGCCAAACTATTGGCTCTTTCTCTCTCTGCGTCTCTTTCCCTCTCTGCCCGTTCTCTCTCACGGTCTTCCCTCTCCAACTGAAGAGTGATCCTCAGTTCCATAGCATCCCTGGATGAGTCGTCATCAGGATGACGCCGCAGTTCCCTCTCCAGTTCTGCTATCCTAGCCTCCTTATGCGCAGCTTGGGCAAGCGCTTCTTCCGTCTCCTTTTCCTGCCGAGTGTACCATCTCAGATACGCGATAAGGCGTAAACAAAGAGAACTCAACGCTGAAACTTTTACCTGTATACGGAGCATCCCTTCTGCCTCCGCAGCACGCTGCGTGGCGTGAGCAAGTTGCTCATGAAGCGAGTCAAGTTCTGAGGTGGGAATCCCCAAGCTGGAAGAGGCACCACCTACTCCCATCGCTGGGGAGGCCGCGCCAATCTGGGCATGCTGCGACCATGTGAATTAGCAGCCAACATCTGGAATCTGGGGTTTTAATTAGGAATGTACTATACACCTACCAAGGCGCTCGTAGCTCCGCGGGCATCACCCAACTGTTGTTCCATCTCTGCCAAGCGAGTTCGTAAGTTCGCTATCATGGTATCCCGGACATCCTGCAGCCTTACAAGTCAGCATTTTCACCAGAAAAACCAAGAAAAGGAGAAAGAAGAGAAGAAAAAAAGGGGAAACCTACCTCCACAAGTCCCCGGGGTTGGAACCGTTCTGCGTACTTTGTCCTATATAGACGCAAGTAGTCCTCGCTGTCCCGCGCCTGTGATTCTATAATCGTGCCACCCCGTTGCCAGTCTTCGTACTGTTCAAAGGAACCGCACACGCCAGTCAACGCAGGTCGCCGGTCCTCGCGTCTTTCTCCCGACACGAGGTGGCGCAGCTGAATCCACCCATTCTTGAGCCAGTCCTAAAGTCCTCATAACTAATCGTAGCCGAAGCGGCTCGATTTCATTCAGGCAGTGCATCCATAGTTCCCGTCCGAACCGGGCACGACTTGCTAGAACCCACGGCTGGTTGGCATCGACCATGTCTGAGTAGGGTCTCCAGTTTACCATCGCTGCAGGGAACTCCTGTAGCTCCCGCCTTAGCACCATCAGTTGGTAGGTTAGGGGTGCCGCACTCATGATGGGTTCCCACCGCCTGGCTAGCGGCACCATTGCGGGTCGCCAATGCCGAGCTCTCCCCATGGGGAGGTAATAATAACTCCACAGCTGCTCGGCGCAGGTCATCAGTACTTTGCAAAAACATAAAAAAAATACAAAACAAGCAAAACCAAAAAAATACCTGGATGAATGGTGTGAAACCACTCACAGTCATCTCACGATCCGTTTCTTGGAATAGGCCTGCAAACAAGTGTGCCAGCATGGCGGCTCCCCAGGCATAATACCCTACTCTTTCAAGGTCTGACAGCAGCTCCAGGAAGCAACATTGGATACCATCCCCTTTCGAGCTCAGTACCAATCTCCCCAAAAGGAAGAGGAGAAATCTCCTCAAATCTATGTTACATCTTTCCCAGTTGCCGAAATCTGTGCAATACACGGCACGGCATCCTATTTCCATCCTTTCCATGAACTCTTCTGAGGATTCGTCGTCCCGCCGACGAGTGTCGGTGAGCCCTAATGCATCCATGAGGGACGCCCTAGCTACCGACCTGTTTTTCCGACCATCTAGGTCCAAACCCAGTAACTTCTGGGCACCTTCTCGGTAGTCCGCGTAAGTGACTCCGGTCACTGCCTCGCCATCCACCTTGAGACTCGTAATCGGACCACATCCTCCAAGCTGGGCACCATGTGCCCCCAGGGCATCAGAATGCCCGGCTCACTGGGTCCCATCTCTCACACAAGGCTTGGATCAGGACTAGGTCAAGCTGGATCGGCTCGATCCGAAGGAAGGTACCAAATCCCATCACGTCTAGCCTCGCCTTCTGAAAATCTGGGAGGCCCCTGTACGCTGCTACTACCAACTCCCATAAGATTTGTGATTTCATCACAACCTACACATACCAGGAATGGGGGTGAGGTTTGGTCAGAAGAAAGGAAGAAAAAATGAGAAAAGGGCAAGAAAACTTGGCTTACGAGTTGTGATTGGGCCCTTTCGCTGAAGTGCCCTTCAAAGTCTGAAAGCCTTCTGGAACTACTACCACTGGACCTGCTTCTCTTCGAGGAATGGGAAGATTCGCCCTCCATCCAACTCTCAGAATTTTGAACTCCTCCTCTCCCGTAAGAACTTGTGCTCCTCGAGTTAGCTCTCGATATACCTGGGAGGATAAAAGGGACAAGAATTTATAGAAATGGAAGGAGTGCGGGCCAAGATTGCCTCCATCACTTGCCAATGATAGCCCTCGCAATGAGACACCGGCCAAGCGGCCCCGTGTGTCGCTTCACCGCTCGCACAGGGTGATTGACTGGACGAAGAATAGGACGAATAGCCCCTATGTTGTCTAGGGATACCCTATCATGTTTTGGAGGACGCCCGCAAAATTTGGCACAACATCCGAAAAAAGGAACTAGGGCCGTCAGTATTGACTTCGACGGCAGATTCCCGTGAAAAATGGTCACAACAAGACACGATTCTCCGCTCGAGGCGGAGTCTCAGCAGACCCATCACATGGGAACAGTGCAAAGGAGAAGAAGTGTAGGGAAGAAGGAACGCACAAAAGAACAAATAAACAGCAGAAAATCAAATCACTCCATTCATAATTCTACATAAGCTGTCACAAACACTACAATCATAGAGAGGTGGCGGGTCCACTAGCTCGCCAGTCCTCACCATCACTCATCTCTCTGGGCACTCTCCTCCTCTCCCCCGAGGTGAGGGTCCCTCAGAAGCCTCCGGGATCCCCGTGCAGTAGCACCTGCCTCGCCTCTGGGCGCCTGCTCCACAGCAGTGACTCGCTGCTCCTCCCCTGGCGTGGCGAAGAAGCCACTGGCAGCAAAGCGACCGGACTGGCGGAGTCGCTCCCCGAACTCTCGCGCTCTCTCGTAGCGCGTCTCCATCCCTCCTAGCCTCTGCACGACGGCCTGAAGGCCCAGCTGGAGCTCCCTCACTTGGGCCTCCAAGGCCCTCCTCTCGGTCAGATCCCGCTGTCGCTCGGACCTTCTCTCGGCTTTCTCTCTCTCTGCCTCTCTCCTCATCATCTGCAGAAGAACCCTTAACTCCAGGATGTCTGGAGAAGGTCTCTCCTCACCGCGATGCCGCAGCTCCGCTACAGTCGCCACCCAGGCGTCACGCTCCTCTTCCGCCCGGGTCGCGCGGGCCACCGCACCGGCAAGTTGCTCCCGGAGGGAAGCAATCTCGAGAAAAGGGGCCGAGGAACTGGAAGATCCGCCAGCCACTCCCACCGTCGCTGTCTGCTGGGCACGCTGGAACAAAATAAACAACGGCCGTCAGTGAAACTCCAAAATCTGAAGTTAAAAGTGCGGCACGTAACTTACCAGGAGCGACAGCTCATGTTGAGCGACGGCCAGTTGCCGCCTAGTCTCTGACAGCTGGGCGCGCGAGCCACCGATGCCACGCGTGTCCCCAGCTTGGGGAAGCCCCGCGTAACTCTCTCTCTGCCGCCGCAGGAAGTCGGCACTGTCCTGCACCAGTACACCCCCTTGCTGTCCAGGGAGACGTACGGGCCAGTCCTCGAGCCTCGCCTTGCCGCGACTCTCCCTCCTGACGCGGCTCGGCTCGTCCGCACTCGCCCACTCATCGGCCAGGCCCAGGGTCCTTGCCATGTCCTGCACCAAGAAAGGGGTCCCATATCAGTCAAAAGGAACGCGTCTCCTGTCTAGGACGCGTCCATCATTTGAGTGCAACACTCGCCGAACCCTTTTCTCCTCGCCCGACTCGCTTCAAAACCCAAAATGAATTAAAAGAGGAAGAGATCGGAGGACCTACCGGACCGTGTTCACCTCCTCCCACGCCATCGGGCCCCTCGGGTCCCTCGGGGACCCGGAGCGGCCCTTCCTCCTCCATGGACGCCGTTCCGTGCTCGGGCGCGTCCCTCCTTGGGCGAGGAGTTCCTCGTCCCTCTCCACCCTCACCACGGTCGGGCCCACCGAACTCCATCGATCAAAAGAGGAGGAAGACGAAAAAGGGGCGAGCGAGTTTCGGCGGAAGGCGGGCTCGTTTGCGGGTAAGGCACGGGAGAAGAAGGACCACCCGTCGCTTTAAATTTGAAATCAAGGATTAAGACGCGTCCTCGCGCCTGGACGCGCCCAAAAGGGGAAAAAAAGGAAATAAAATCCCCCCGTGCAAAGCGTAGTTCCACGATGTTCAGGGCAAGGTCTCGCGAAGCATGCCTCAAAGGATAACTCAGTGCAAAGAAAAAAGTGTGGGAGAGAGAAAAGTACACACAACACAAAAAAACCATTTCCATTTCATATAATAGCCGAAAGTACATCATACAGTGAGAAGGGTGACGTGTACAAGCAACTCTCTAACTCTCACCATCACCCTCCTGGTCATCTCTCTCCTCCCTCCTCCGCCGGGGATCCCTAGGGGGCCTCTGCGAACCCTGAGAAGCCATGCTCGCCTCGCCTTGCGGTGGCACTCCAGCCTCGAAGGCGCGACGACGCTCCTCGGCCGAAGAAACCAGGTAGCTACCCATGGAAAAAGAACCAGATTGACGAAGTCGCGCCCCGCGTTCCTTCACCCTCTGGTACCGCTCCTCGCTCTCCCGAAGCCTCCCCTCCGCCGTGCCAAGACTCAATCGGAGCTCCAGCAGCTGGGCCTCTAGAGCCCTCCTCTCGGTCTGATCCCGCTGTCGCTCCTCCCTCTCTCTCTCCCTATCCCTCTCCCTCTCTCTCTCCACGCTCTCCCTATCCCTCTCCCTCTCCTCTCTCTCCCTCATCGCCTCTCTCCTCGACAGCTCGAGGGCGATCCGCAGATCCACTACGTCACGAGGAAGCTCCTCAGCCTCCCGTCGCCGCTCCTCCTCTAGCTCCGCAATCCGGGCGTCACGCTCTGCCACCCGGGCATCGCGCTCCTGCTCAGCACGAACAGCACGCGCCAGGGCCTCCCGAATCTCGGCCACCTGTCAAAGCACGCATGGCACCATAAGAGAACAGTGATAGAAGGAAAGCAACCAGAAGGAGAGTCAGGGCCAAGCAAAGCACTCACTCGAGCCTCGCGGTCACGCTCGGCCTCCTCAGCCCGAGCCACCGCATACGCCAGCTGCTCCTGGAGGGCAGAAACCTCCGGAGGAGGGCCCCGCGAACTGGAACCCGCTCCACCAGCCATCCCGGCTGCCGCTGTCTGATGGGTCCGCTGAAACACGGGGCAAACGTCAGTTAAAGGCTAAGCATCAAAAATCCAGGTCACAAAAAAAATGCATTGCATAAGCTCACCAGAATCTCCAACTCCTGTCGGATGGCCACCAACTGTCGCCTGGCGTCCGCCAACTGGGCCCGCAGGTCGGCGATCATCGTATCACGAGCATCCTGCATTACACATAAGTTAGTATCCCATGCATATACATATAGAAAGGTGGAGCAGTTTCATTTCACTTACCCCTGCCATACCACCCAAGGAGAGGCGGTCCCCGTACGTAGCTCGGTACCGTCTCATGTAGTCTGTGCTGTCCTGTACGTGGGACACTACTGGGACCCCACCCTGCTGCCAGTCCTGGTACTGTGCTGGGAAGCGCGTACGCCAGTCCACAATCTTCGCCTTCCCCTTGGTCTTCCGCCCAATGCGGGCCGGCGCATCTACGTCAACCCACTCCTGGGCCAGCCCCAACGTCCTCATGACCAGTCTAAGCCGCAGCGGCTCAATCTCGTTCAGGCAATGGACCCACACGTCCCGCCTGAAGCGAGGAAGACCCGCTACAACCCAGGGCTGGCCAGCATCGCCCATGCCCAGGTAGGGCCTCCACACCACCTGCATCACCATACATACATTATGTTAGTTACCATTCAGTCACATGCATAAACACAAAAAAATCATACGCATCATACCATGGCCTCAGGATACTCGCTCAGCTCCCGACGAAGTGACGCCAGCTGGTAGCCGTGGGGTGCTGCAACCACGACCGGCCTCCACTGCCGCGCCAGAGGCACGGCCCTCCTGTTCCCATGCCTAGCCCTCCCCATCGGGAAATAGTAATAGCTCCACACCTGCATCCATCATACATCATTAGTACAATAATTACATATTTAACTGTGGGAATGCATAAATAAAATGTTTACCTGGAGGAAAGGTGCGAAGCCGCTGACTGTCGTCTCCTTCTCCGAAGTCTGGGAGAGATCAACAATTAAATGGGCAAGCAGAGCCGCCCCCCACGCATAGTGTCCCACTCTGTCCAGATCCGCCAAGATCCCGAGGAAACGGCAGTGGATGCCATCCCCCTTCGTCCCCAGCAGAAGGCGGCCCAGGAAGAAGAAAAGAAACCTCCGAAGGTCTAGATCCACCAGCTCCCTCTCACTCGGATCCTGGGTGAAAGCTGCACGAGCATCCCCCTCCAGTCGAGCCAAGAACTCCGCTCCAGTCTCGCTAACCCGCTGACGCGGGTCGACGAATCCGAGCGCCTCCATGATCTCCACTCGACCCACTACCCTGCTGTCTCTATCAATCACACTCGTCTCCAGCCACAGCAGGTCCAGAGCACTCTCTCGGTAGTCGGGGTAGGTGACCCCGCTGACTGCCTCTCCGTCAACTCGTAGCCCGGTGATCCGAGCCACGTCCTCCAGCGTCGGCACCATGTGCCCCCAGGGCATCAGAAACGCCCGGCTCGGTGCGTGCCACCGCTCCCTCAGTGCCTGGATAAGAGGAAGGTCGAGCCAGAAGGGCTCGATCCTAAGGAAAGCTCCAAAGCCCATGGCGTCCACACGCGCCCTCTGGAAATCCGGCAACCCGCGGTATGCTGCCACCACCAGGGACCAGCTGATCCGGCTCTTCATCACGCCCTGCAAACCACAAAAACCAACAAAGAACACATCAGCATCATGAACAGCAATAAACAATAACACTGTATATATACTACCTATTCTCTTTATTTTATTTTTACTTTTTAAAAAAAAATATTTATATTTTCTTGTGGAGGCGTCCAATGTCCTGGACGCCTCCTCCCAATTTCTTTTTTTCTTTTTTAGAAAAAACCCAAAAATGGCCAAAACAAAAATTATTAATAATATATATATTTTTATGGAGGCGTCCAAGGCCTAGGACGCCTCCTTATTTTTAATATTATTTTATTTCATTTTATTATTTACAAAAATTAATAAATAAATAAAAAAAGAAAAAGAAAAAATGGAGGCGTCCAGGTCCCTGGACGCCTCCTTCTCTCACTACCCGCCTTTCTCTCACAGCCTCTCGCACACCCGTTTTAGCCTATTGAACCACAGAGTGAGGATTCCGAGGTACTTACCGGGTCGTGATCGTCCTCTCCCGCGTCACCAGCATCCGCAGCAGCCTCCGCGGCCAGGAGAGGCACCTCCATCCCCTCCTCCGCAGCAATCTCCTCTGCTGCAGCCTCCTCGGCATCATCCCTCAACCTCCTCGCACGACGAGCCAGTCGTTTTCGCTTCCCTGGACCCTGGCTCGATCCTCCTCGCTCCATGGGGACTAAGAATAGGTCGTCTGGGTGACTGGGTCGTCAGATTGAACAGTAAATGAGCAAAAGGGGGGGGGGGGCAGCCCTTAAATAGGAATTTTATCCTTTGGGGCGTCCAGGCGCCTGGACGCCCCCTTTTTTTATTTATTTCAAAATTTAAAAAAAAAATTTGGGGCGTCCAGGCGCCTTGACGCCCCTAAAACAAAAAATTAAATAAAATAAAAAAAATAATAGTTGGGGCGTCCAGACACTTGGACGCCCCCAAAACAAAAAAAATTAAATAAAATAAAAAAAATAATAGGGGCGTCCAGACACTTGGACGCCCCCAAAAATAAAATAAATAAATAAAATAAAAAATCAAAATAGGGGCGTCCAGGCCCCTGGACGCCCCCACAAATAAATAATCAACAAAATAATAAAAGGAAATTAGGGGCGTCCATGCCCCTGGACGCCCCCATAATAAAAAATTTTCAAAAAAAAAATATAATATATTTATATAAGAATATGTATATAATCCAAACAAAATAAAAAATACAAAGAAAAAGAAAAACCATAAAAAAGATAATAATTAAGGGGACGGGGGTCCGAAACATCCAAATGCCAAATTTTATTCCATCTGAAAAAACAGAGTGAACTACATCAGGGGCTTAGGCGCTTTAGGCCTTAACTTCCCCAGTTCGGTTACATAAGCCTTCCACGGCTCGCATTCTTCCACCACGTGCGCTGAGGCTTTTCCCGCAACACTTGTCTTCCAGGGAGCTTTAATGGCCTTCGCTTCCTTCGCGTCCGCTTCAGTGCCCAACTCCCTTTTCTTCAAAGGAACAATGTCAGTCGGTGGCGGGAACGAATGGCGTGGGATGCCAATCTGGAGGCAGCACCGATGCGCGTTGTAAAGAACAACCTCGGTCGCGCCGATCAGTTGAAGATCAACTTCGGGAGAAGGCCTCATGAGGAGATCAAGCGAAAGTAAACATGCCGGTGCGCAAGTGAAGAAGCCTTGTGTCACGGTGCGGAAGTGAGACCGCCAGTCTTCACGTTTCTTCAGCCACGGAACGCGGTTCACTACAGTACCACCAAAGCCTAACACGTCGGCTATGTGGTGAAGCGGGCTTTGTTGGAAGAGCTTCGAAGCGGTTGGCATTCCCTCGCGGTGGTCGAATTTGAAATGCAAATCCAGCCAGCAATTTAAGACAAGTGCACAACCAAATGGGGGCTTACCCATGCTCGAGGCAGTAAGGCCACTATACAGGTAGGCGAGGACAGCGGGTCCCACCCTCTTTCCACGCCAAATCCCGCAGATAGCACTCAGTTGGTCTTCCCCCACTATGTTATCGGTATAAGGAAACAAGAGAGCACCCGCCAGACAGATAGTGAACCCCTTCATGATTCCCTCCAAATAGTCATCGTCTGGTGACCCTCTCAAGGCGTCCATGACCCACTCCGCAAGCTTTTGGAGATCGATCCCCTTTTGAGTACGGACCTTTCTGGCTGCGTCGGGCGGCATGAAGCTTCCAAGGACACTTTCAGAAGTCACCCGTGTCAGCATCCGCATAGCCTTCACCTTCCCGTCACTCTTGAATTTCTTCAAACCAAGCAGAAGTTCCACCTCCTCGAGGAGGATGGTCACCTCGAAGGTCGGGAAGATAAAAGTGTGGGTCTGGGGATGCCAGATCCTCCACTAGTGCGCCCATAGCCGCCCAGTCCATACGAATCTTCTCGTAATGCTTGGCGTGAATAAGGAGCCCCTGCAGATGCCACTTCGAGAGTATGGCCCTCATGCCAATGGAGATATTGGAAGTCAGCTTGAAAGCCATGGCAGCTTGGAAAACTTCCTCGGGCCTGGGAAGAGTGGATATGGCTGGGAGAGGAAAGAAGAAGAAATGAAGGAAGTAAGAAGAAGGTTCACGTGCAGAAATTTGAAAAGAGTCAGCTTACCATATGCGACATGATCGTCCCACTCAGATGACCCTCGAGGTCGGAGAGTCGCCTAATCTCGCTGCTAGGCCTGCTCCTCTTCATAACGCGGGAAGACTCTCCTTCCATCCTGAAATCTCTAGATTCTCCTCTCCTTCCTCTCCTGAGCTTCCAAAACCCACCTTGGTGCATTTGAATGAGCTAGCCTAAGGGGAGTTCTTATAGGAAGGGTAGGGTGCTACAGGACGAAACATGTCACATCAATTGTCAACGTCAGGATTTTGGCTAGATCTCCTTTCCATTGTGGTGCGATTCTGCTGTGATTCTGCTACTTTCTGATATTGTTAACCTTTGCTAATCTGTGCAGGTTTTACTAACGGACGTCTTTGTCCTATCTCCTGTCCCACCTTTCATTGGTTGGTCCCACCATGTCATGCATCATAGTATATGATACCTACGCTACTAGAACATGTCAAGGACCTTGCGGCCCGAACGAATCTGGGATTTGAGTTCCCCTTCAACAAAAGCGGTGATGATCCCGGAAGAGTTTGGGTTGTACGGATAGGCCGTAATTTGTGGTAGCATGGGGACGACGGTTCCATTCAGTGAGTTGGTACGCGGATAAACGGGCCCCAGCCCAGTATCAGCTCACCGGGTCGGTATCCTGACCCGTTCTTCACAAGTTGACAATATTATCCTTGGCTATTTTCTATTTTAGTTTGTTTTGAATTTTTCTTTAAACCCAGCATGCATTCATATAGGACTTTGATTTATTGCGGAAGATCATTCAAGTGATTCGATTGTGAAAGCCGTTGTGTTTCAATTCCTACAAATATGAGATATTCCACTCTGAATGAAATACTGAGTTTCTTTGAGACAGCCCTACGCTGCTCTTCCAAAGGAGACCCTTGTTTGGACAGACCCTCAGATATTCCTTTACCTTTTGACCCACCTTGGCCGCAGCACTTCCACATTGGCTGGTAACCGCTCCCCAAAGGTGAAACCTCCGGTTTATGACCCAGGTACTTCCACACCGAGAAGTTGGTCTTCTTTTGTTTCGTGCCTGAGTGCACATCTCACCCTCCCTTATTTGATCTCCGTCCAAGCAATCGTCAATATTTGAAAGACCTTCTTCAAGGTCGCCTCATTGAAACTTCAGGAAAGATTCCAAACAGTAACGTCACAAGCGTGTCTCATCACACCTTGGCATCAACTTATCAGTCCGCTCCCACTTCATTTCACTCCACTTCGATACCATTCCACTACGTGTCGCTCCCTTGCAAAGCAGACGCCAAGGCGGGGCAGCTGTAGACACGCCATTCTTGACGTCTCATGAGAAAGTCTCATATTACTATACGACGCCCCACGACGGCCTACGTATTTCGAATCGCTCGAGTGCTTCCTTTTCCTGAGTCTTCTCCCGCCTTTTTCGGCATCCGGAATCATCTCGTCACGGCATTCGGACGGCATCAACACCAGTCAGACGCATCAAGAGGTTCCGGGACCAAGAAGGGTGTCTGCCGGGCGCCCGCCGACGCCTGATTTAAAGACCCGGGTGGGTCTTAATGGGGGCGTCCAGGCCCCTGGACGCCCCCATATTTTTAATTTATTTTAATATTTTCTCAGGGCCCTAAAAATAAATAAAATATATATACATTAATGGAGGCGTCCAGGCCCCTGGACGCCTCCATTAAAATAAAAATAAAATATGATTAAAATGCCACTTGGCATTAAAAACAAAAAAAATCAATATATATTATTGGAGGCGTCCAGAGCCCTGGACGCCTCCATAAAAATAAATTATAAAAATCAAAAATCCAGCCCTGGCATAAAAGACAAAAAATAATAAAAATAATATATATTTGGAGGCGTCCAGGACTCTGGACGCCTCCATCAAATCACTCACGGGCGCCGCCCACCGAACGACGGTTTGTCGTGTGTGAAAAAATCCAAAATTTGAAGACGTCCAGCTGACTGGATGCGCCCATTTCTGAATCACGAGGCGCCGCTCACAAAATCACGCGTTGTGCCAAACCGCGTGCGGCCGTCGTCGGTTTTCGGTGGCCCTGTTAGAGGCGTCCGGGACCCTGGACGCCCCCATAAAAGTGTTCCAAAAAAATCAATAAAAATAGAATAAAATATTATTTCAGCCCTGATGGAGGTGTACAGGGTCCTGGACGCCTCCACCCTCCGGAGCACTATAAATAGAGCCCCACCCCCTCAGTTCTAGGGGAGCTAAGTAGTGATCCGATAGGCTGCCGGAGCCCAGAGGCGACGGAGTCATTTTTCTAACCCGTGGGGTCTTTTGTAGGTGGAGGTTCTGTCGGCTTCTCGGGTGCCCACGCTCGCGAGAGGAAGGTCGTCTTCATCCACCGCGCTTCCACGTCGTCCCCACGCTGCCGGAGCTCCGCCGGATTTCACCCTCGGCTCATCCAATAAGCCTTTTCTTCCCTTTTTTTTCTTCGTAGTTCTTTTGCATTCATCATCTCGCATCCTCCATCCCCCTTTACAAGGGGGCCTTTTCTTATATACTCTCGCATCCATCATCTCATTTTCCTCCTACTCGAGTCCGAGAGGGGTTTAAAAGATAACACCAACCAGGTGTGTGTCTTGCCATCATTTCGTTATGTTTATCGCAAGGATTTGAATACTACACACTCATCTTTCTAATCCACTTGTTATTTGTTTATCTTTGTTTTGCAAGGGTAATCGAGGAAAGCCCTCTCCGTCGGCCGGTCGAAGGAGGGGAAGAAGCAACCCGCCATCTCCCGCTCTTGAGGTAGGCGCGATCACCTTCTTATTTTGGGGTCTTTCGGCCTCTGGCGATCACATCTTTTCATCGAGGCCGCGGCGAGTCACTTCCCCAATGGCCGTTTAAATTTCTGTCCTTATACCCTATTTATGTTCTGTTATATTCTGCTCATATCATCGAGGCCGCGGCGAGTCACTTCCCCAATGGCCGTTTAAATTTCTGTTCTCATATTTTCTCTATATTCTGTCATATTCTGTTCATATTCTCGAGGCCGCGGCGAGTCACTTCCCCAATGGCCGTTTAAATTTCTGTCCTTATACCCTATTTATGTTCTGTTATATTCTGCTCATATCATCGAGGCCACGGCGAGTCACTTCCCCAATGGCCGTTTAAATTTCTGTTCTCATATTTTCTCTATATTCTGTTATATTCTGTTCATATTCTCGAGGCCGCGGCGAGTAACTTCCCCAATGGCCGTTTCAGTTCTTGTTATTTAATTTTTGCATCATTCCCGTCCCCCCGAGGTCGCGGCGAGTCACTTCCCGCTATGGCCGTTTAATCCCCATATTTTGCTATATTATACTTGTCCCGCTCGCCCCGCCGGAGCAATCTCCCGTGGTGGCCCCTTCTCTCTTCTATCTCATCTCTGTATTGCAGCAAACAAACACCAACAAAAAGAGGAGCCCGCGCGCTCCGCGTCCTTCGCTCTTCTCCGATCTCCTTCCGAACCGCGTGACGTCGCTCACACCAGTAATAGCCCTGCCTAAGAATCTTCTTCGCCAACGCCTGCCCCTTTGCGTGCCCTCCACACTCACTGGAGTGAGCTGCTTCTACAACCTTCCAAGCCTCATCATCATCTAGACACCTCATTAGAACTCTATTGAGAGCTCGCCTATACAATTCTCCAGCAACAATCGTGTATCTTGCGGCGACTCTTCTAATGGCCTTTCGCTGCTTGGCATTTGCCGTCTCCGGAAATGAACCATCCCTACAATACTGCTCAATCTCATGATACCACGGCAATTCTTCTTCTTCTATGATCTCCTCGAGTTTAGTTAGCGAAACTTCTCTCACCTCTTCCCTTGTTGCCTTCCTTTCTACAAATTTCCTAAGGTTGTCGAACCAGGGATCCTGAAGAGAAGGAACGTCTAACCGCTGGATCACAATGGTCTCAGTGGCGCTACTGAGGGGAAATGAAAGAGAAGAAGCTAATGACGCAAGAGCGTCAGCCAAAATAATCTGAGAACGAGGAGTGTGAATATAGATAAGCTTCCGGAATTGCCTAGCCAAGAGCGTGACCAGATCTTGATAGGGCTTAAGCTTAGGGTCACGAGCGCGGTAAGTTGATAAAACTTGACGTAGCACCAGCTGAGAGTCTCCTATGATGTTAAGGTATCGCGCGCCCAAGAGGTAGGCGTGCTTTAGACCGGCAAGGAGAGCCTCATACTCGGCTATATTATTCGTGGCAGGAAATGAGAGTTGATAAGCGATAGGGATAGTTACCCCTTCCGGAGTAAGGAGAGTGGCGCCGATTTCGCTACCCTGGGAATTGAGAGCACTATCAAAATGGAGAGACCAAAAAGGAAGATGAGTGATTACTGCCAAGTGTTCATCAGGGAACTCGTCCTGGATTGAATCAGTGCGAGGGATGGGAGAATGAGCGAGGTGCTCAGCAATGGCGTATCCCTTGATCGCTTTCTGGACGACGAAGGTGATGTCGAATTTGGAAAGAAAGCTCTGTCGGCAAGCTAATCGGCTAGAAAGGACAGGTTTTTCTAAAAGATAACGAATGGGGTCCATTCTAGAGATGAGCCTAACCTCGTGGGCAAAAAAATAGTGTTTGAGCTTCTGAGCTACCCACACTAGCACTGCATAGGTCTTCTCCATGGCAGTATACTTGGATTCAGCAGGGTTAAACAACCTTGAAAGGTAGTATGCTGCCCTTTCCCTTCCTTCATCATCTACCTGAGCCAGGACAGCTCCTAGGGAGTCCTCAATCACAGAAATGTATAGGATCAGGGGTTTCCCAAGGACGGGTGGTTGCAGAACCCGGGGATTAGAAAGATAAACCTTAAGCTCCTCATAGGCCTTTTGGCATTGTTCATTCCATTCAAACTTTGCTCCCGCCTTTAACAATTCATAGAATGGGCGGCATCTCTGCGAGTGTTGACATATAAATCTCCTAATGAATTGTAGACGCCCAATCAAACCTCGGAGTTCAGTGATGTTCTTAGGCGGCGGCATCTTCATAACAGCCTTTGCTTTGTTCGGATCAATCTGAATCCCCCGTTTACTAACTATAAACCTGAGTAGCTTCCCAGATGCAACTCCGAACACGCATTTCTTTGGATTCATCTTCAATTTATACTCCCTACCCCTTTGCAACACTTTGGCTAGAATGGCGGATTGTTCCTCTTGAGACCTCGACTTTACCAAAATATCATCCACGTAAGCTTCTAAATAGACATGCATCATGTCGTGGAAGATAGCCATCATTGCCCTCTGATAATTAGCACCTGTATTCTTTAATCCTAATGACATAACAACATAGCAGTATGTGCCCCAGGACGTGGTGAACGAGGTCTTCTCTTGATCCTCAGGAGCTAGACGGATTTGGTTATATCCAGAATAACTATCCATAAACGAGAGGGCTTCATATCCAGGTGTGTTATCAACCAATACGTCAATGTGAGGAAGCGGGAAATCGTCTTTCGGACATGCCTTATTCAAGTCCCTGAAATCGATACAAATCCGAATTTTGCCATCCTTTTTCATTACCGGGACTATGTTTGCCACCCATTGCGCATACAAAACAACTCTAATAAACCTGGCCTTATGCAATTTGTCGACTTATTCCTTAATTCTTAAGGCCATCTGTGGGTGGAATCTTCTTGCTTTCTGCTTAACGGGTGTTGCCCCTGGTTTAAGAATCAATCGGTGTTCAACCAATGTGGGGTCAAGACCCGGCATGTCCTCGTAGGACCAGGCAAACGAATCGCTATACTACCTCAAAATCTTGATGAGCTCCTCTTCAAATTGAGGAGGGAGATTAGCAGAAATAATTATGTGATGGGGGCATCTCTCGCCCCATATATTTTCAAAGCCCCGGTTGCCCGCCAGCATGGTTCCATTACATCCGTCACATTTTTCTAAGTCAATTCATGTAACTTTCATATTTTCTTTGAGTCATAATTATGTAATTTTCCTTTTATTTGAGTCTTGTACCTAGGTTAATGAGTCATTTACCTAGGTTAAGTGTCATTATGTTGATAGATTAGTTTATGGGCCCAATTCATTGGGCTTGGCCTAAGGGCACCCCCCCTTCCCTTGGTTATTTGTCAGTGTTAAGAGTCAAGGTCTTTTGTAGAAATGTGGGTTGCCTATATATAGGACCCCATTTCCTCCATTTGAACTAATGAATCAATGAATGAAAAATTTGCCATTTTGAGAGTTGAAACTTCTTATCTAGTGGAGAGATTCCATTATTTGGGTGAGAGACCGTAGGGGAGAGATTCCCCACCCATCCTGGAGAGGGGGATTTCTGCAGCCCATTCAAAGAGCAGCCCAACACGACCCAAAAGGGTCCCACGAGGCAAGCTCCCCTGAGTGACAGCCCACAGGGCCCACTTAGGAAAGAAAAGCCCAACGAACAAACACTCGAGGAACCAACTCTCCCCGGCGGCCCCTAGGCTCGGAGGGCCCGAGTAAAGGTTAGGTCGCAAGGAGGGTCCGGCCCGAGCCATTTCCCCGCCCGGGAGAGGCAGGCACGTGCCAACCTATCCAAACCTCTCCTCTGCCCGGGCGCTGACGTTCCTGAGGATCGCCACGACGCTCCCCCCAGTCCCACGGCACGACCGCAGCCGGAACTATCCCTCCGATTGAGGGATTTCGAAAGACGTTTTGCAGAGCAAGAGCACGCCCTCCGTGCCCTGCAGAAAACCTCTTTCCCGGAGGACGAGGAGAAATCCCCTTTCTCCGAATACATCTTGAAGGCAGGGGTGTCTCCCAGAACCTCCATTCCGACCTTCAAGCTCTATGATGACTAGGGCGACCCAGCCGATCACTACGATAGCTTCGACACCCTGGTAACTCTGCATGGAACGCCGGATCCTATCAAATACCGAGCCTTTGCGGCCACCCTGGTCCAAGGCGCCCAGGCATGGTTCCGTTCCCTCGCCCCTGGGTCCATCCGGGACTTCAGGCAATTCGGGCGAGTCTTCAAGGAGAGCTTCGCTGAAAGTGCCCCCCCAAGGTCAGTAGAGGGGCTCCTGGCCCTCAAACAGGCGCAAGGGGAAAGGCTCCGGGCTTATGTCCACCGATTTAAATCGGAAGCCCTCAGAATTCCCCGCCTGGATGTGGCCTCGGCCACGACCGCTCTGACCGGGGGCACCCGGGACGGGAATCTCCTCCGCGAACTGGTCCTCCACCCTCCCTCGACCCTTGCTGAGCTAGTGTCTCTAGCACTGTGCCACGCCGAGTGTGAAGAAGTACTCAGCGCTTGCCGAGACACAACCGGCTCAGGTCGGGAGGGGGACAAGAAGCGGGACTCCATGCCAAATCCTGGCTCGGGGAAGAAGCGCGATCAGGAAGGAGAGCGCAAACGGAAGTATGAGCGATACACCCTGCTGACCGCGTCAGTCTACGAGATCTATGAAGACATCAAAGACTCGGGACTCCTCCGCCAGCCCGAACCAATGAGATCGAAGAACCGCAAGCGCGACAGGCACTGCCTGTTCCACGGCGACCACGTGCACCACACCGGCGACTGTCACCAGCTCCAAGACGAGATCGAGCGTCTCATCCGTCAGGGGCACCTGGCCCGGTTTGCAGCCAGGCGCAAAGAAAACCGAGACGCCGCCGAGGAGATCGACAACGCCCTCCGAGGGGTTCACATCAACGTCATCTCCGGAGGAACGGCATCGGGCGGCGACACCAGCCGAGGAAGGAAGCGTCATGCCGAGCGGGCCAGCAGGGTCTTAGAGCCCTCAAGGGGCCCGCCGAGGGAGCCCCAGGTCATAGTCTTCTTCGACCAAGACCTGGAAGGGCTGAGCACCCCGCATGATGATGCCCTCGTTATCTCAGCCACAATAAACCATTGTAACGTAGATAGAATTCTGGTTGACAATGGGAGCGCCCCCGATGTATTATCTTATGACTGTTTCCTCAAGATGGGGGAAGACCCATCCAAACTCCCCCGATCCGAACACCACTTTGCGGGTTTAACGGCCTGGCCACCTACCCCGAGGGAGCCCTAAGCCTGCCGGTCACCATCAGCACCCCACCCAAAACCGTTACGGTCATGGTGGACTTCATAGTGATCAAGGGTATGATAGCGTACAACGCCATTTTCGGCCGAAAAATTCTCAGCCGGATAAAGGCCGTACCATCTACCTATCACCAGAAAATGAAGTTTCCCACCAAAAATGGGTTGGGGGAAGTCTGAGGTAACCAGGCCACGGCTAGAAGGTGCTACAACATCTCGGTGGAAGCCTCAAGGCCGGACGGGGAGGATAAGGGCCCCAAGGGAATCGAAGGAAAGACCGTAACCACCGAGCCCGGTGGCGAATTGCTAACGGTATTCCTAAACGATGACCCGGCCCTCGGAGTAAGGATCGAAGCTGACCTACCACCTAAGGAACAGCAGCAATACATGAAATTTCTTTCTGAGTACGTCCAGGTCTTTGCTTGGTCCGACGATCAACTCCCTGGCATACCAGAGGAGACCGTGATGCACAAGCTCAACCTCGACCCCACCGTGAGGCCCATACAGCAACGGAGAAGGAAGCATGCGCCCGAAAAGCAGGCGATCATCAAGGCGCAGGGCACCGAGGGACAAGAGACTGGCCTCTTCAGACCAGTCCGGTACCCAACGTGGCTAGCCAACGTCGTCCTGGTGCCAAAAACCGTAGGCAAATGGCGGATGTGCGTGGACTTCACCGATCTGAATAAGGCTACCCCCAAGGACTACTATCCGCTACCAAGCATCGACCAACTGGTTGATTCAACCTTGGGCAACGAGATACTCAACTTCCTAGATGCCTATTCGGGTTATCACCAGATCAGAATGCATCCAGAAGACATCGAGAAGACTGCCTTCATCACCGACTGCGGCGTGTACTACTATACCCGGATGCCCTTCGGGTTGAAGAACGCTGGAGCCACATATCAGCGACTGGTAAATCACATGTTCGAGGGACAGCTAGGTCAGAACGTCAAGGCTTACATCGACGACATGCTCGTCAAGACCCCCAAGGCCCAAGACCACTTCACCGACCTTGCCGAGACCTTCGGCACCCTCCTGAAGTACAACATGAAGCTCAACCCCGCCAAGTGCGCCTTTGGAGTAAAATCTGAGAAGTTCCTGGGTTTCCTGGTCACTCAACATGGGATCGAAGCCAACCCCGACAAAGTCCATGCCATCCTGGACATGCGCCCGCCCACGTGCGTTAAAGACGTCCAACGTCTGACAGGGCGTGTCGCCGCTCTCAGCCGTTTCCTGTCCCGTGCGGCCGAACGATACTTGCCCTTCTTCAAACTGATGAGGGGACCCAAGCTAGCATCTGCTACGTTCGCATGGGATGAGGAGTGCCAGGCAGCATTCGCCGAGCTTAAGAAGTTCCTGGCTTCGCCACCGGTGCTCTCCAAGCCCGTCCTAGGAGAAGTCTTGCTGCTCTACCTCTCGGCGACGCCGTCCACGGTCAGCTCGGTCCTAGTCAGGAATGACTCGGGGATCGAAAGACCGGTCTACTACACCAGCAAGGTGCTCAATGAGGCCGAACGGAGGTACCCCGCAACCGAGAAACTCGTGCTAGCGTTGGTCACCTCCGCAAGGCGCCTCCGACCCTACTTCCAGGGGAACCCCATCACCGTGCTAACCGGCGAGCCGTTGAAGAAGATTCTGGCCCACCCCGAGGCCTCAGGGCGACTCGTCAAATGGGTCATTATGCTCGGGGCCTACGACATCTCATACCGGCTGCGATCAGCAATCAAAGGCCAAGCGCTCGCCGATTTCATTACCGAAAGCACCATCCCTGCCGAAGACAGGCCTCCGACCACGACCGGGCCAACCTGGGAACTGTTCGTCGATGGATCGTCCAATTCGGCAGGCAGCGGTGCGGGGATCCTCCTTAGGTCCCCCGAAGGGATAGAGCTACAGTACGCGTTGAAATTCAACTTTCAGGCATCCAACAATGCTTCCGAGTACGAGGCCCTTATCTCGGGAGCACGCATGGCCCGACGGATGGGGGTCGAGCGAGTCAGGATCCACACCGACTCTCAACTAGTCGCAGGTCAGGTCAACGGTGAGTATGAGGCTCGGGAGGCACCCATGATCAAATATCTTTAGTTGGTCCGGAGCCTGGCCCAACAGTTCGAGGAGTTTGGGGTAGTCCGGATAGCTCGGGAGCAAAACTCTCGGGCGGACGCCCTCTCTCGATTGGCCTCCTCCCTAGACCCGGAAGGTACACGATTGGTCCTCCTAGAAGAGCTAGAGCGCCCGAGCATAGGCATGGAGCTCCTCGCTGTTAACTCCGCCCCTCCAAGTGACTGGCGCTCCCCCTACCCGTCCTGGCTACAGTACTCCCAAGAGCCCTCTGACCCTCGGGAAGTCCGCCGAATGAAGTATCATGCTCGGCGCTTCGTCATCCTCGACAACACTCTCTACCGAAGATCGTTCTCCGGTCCCCTCCTGAAGTGCCTCGGGCCCGACGAAGCAAGCCAAGCCATCCAAGAAGTTCACCAAGGCCTGTGCGGGGCACATGCAGGAGGTCGGCCGCTAGCCAGGATCCTGCTACGGCAGGGGTACTGGTGGCCCACCCTGCAGCACGACTGCACGGCTCACGCACGGCAGTGCGACCATTGCCAGTGGTTCGACCATTTGGTCCATCAACCGGCTACGGAACTTATCACCCTAACCGAGCCTTACCCTTTCGCTCGGTGGGGAATCGATATCTTTAGACCATTCCCGATGGCCCAGTCCCAGAAGAAGTTCATCATCGTCGCCATCGACTACTTCACCAAGTGGATCGAGGCCGAGGCTACGGCAAGGATCACCGAGACAGTCGTTTGGGGCTTTGTTTGGAAATCGATCATTTGTCACTTTGGCATCCCCCG
>JAHNEJ010000601.1:0-262970 GCA_022559845.1 Amorphophallus konjac | reverse complement strand
AAGTTTTTCTCTGTGTCGACACTTATTGTCCATGCGTCGACTCTATTTATGATACGATCTAGACTCTGACCGCTTTCTGCATAAAATGGTCCAGTAAACGACCGCAAGGTTCCTGATTTAGTCTAACCCAAGGGTTGACCTTTGAGTTTAGTTTTCTTGAGTTCTTAGATGATCTTAGGATTATCTGGAATCCCAAACTGTGTTAAAAAGGTTAACATTAAGTAATGAAATGTAATGAATGTACCGTTATGCCGCCAGATTGTTGCCGTAGCATAATGTCCTTTTTAAATCATTCTTTGAAATCATATCAAATTTTGGTACGTTCTATACCTTGGTTACTTGATCATGAAAGTTGTTATTTGGTATTGAATTATTGACCGACATTATTGTTATATCTCATGGAAGTAGCTGGATTTATAACTTGAAAATGTAAGACCGGGCACAGATTGTGTCCAAGGGCTCCATGCTAGTCCCCATGGCCGATGGTCGGAAACGTGCTATAAACCATGGGGTCTGATGATACTGGCATCGCATTGCGCTGGGAGTACTTTCTCTTATAAATGAGTGAAATTCACGAGGCTCGTTATGAAATTTACATGCTTGTTAATGCATAGCCTTTACAAGGTTGTGTAAATTACTTTCTAGTTACACGCTCGTACATTCTTGTTCATGAAAGGCCAAATTTACATCTACATGATTAATCTTCCTTGTTCATGATCTATACTCGCTCACATCTACTTGCTCAGTTATTTCATGATTCTTGATTATCTTGGTTTATATCGCTTGTTTGTCGCATTCTTTTTTTTATCTTAATTCTAGAGCTAAAACGTTAATCACTTAAATATTGCCTTCATGTTGATTTGAAGATACCTACTGGGCAAGTGTGTTTATACCTATTTTCTTATCTATGTTAGGAAGTACCAGTGAATCGGATTCGGATTATGCTAGCAGCGGGTCCGAGAGTGAATGAAGGTTTTCAAGATGAGAGAAGCCTTAGATGATCAAAGTGTCTAGTCTAGTCATATTGTAATTTCAATTTTTCTTGAGTCGTAGTGATGGAAGTTGTCCAGAAGTGATCTTATGTAAATTGATTATGGTTATGAAATAAAGTTGGAAATTTGAGAAAAAATACTTTTACAATTACTTCTATGTGATTATCTTATGCTCTGATCTTCTTGCTTGTGAGTGGCTTACCATGCCGGCTGTTCACGTTCTGATATTCCTTCCGTTGTATTAAAAGCTCAAGGCGTGATAGCCTAAGACAAGATAAACCAGATATCCTTGCGTCGCTATAGACCCCATATCGACGAATATCATCTTGGTTGGTGCCTGACTCCCGGTCAGGGCCAATCGATACAGTTCGCGTCCGAGAGCACCCTCACTTAGCCAAAGATCCTCGCCGAGCAAGAAGTTGCACCCGCAGGCCCCGCTCGCTCGTCCCTTGTTCGCGGCACCAGTGGGTGGCGGGCATTTGTTGTTGTTCAAAAAAAAAAAAGAATCAACATCCCTTCACACACGCGCCAATTCTTTAATTGGCGACTCGTGAAGTGGCGCCAATTGTTCTAGGTCGACTCAGCCTCCTTTGGGGTCGACTCACGGAATGAATGCCCCTTCACATGGAAACCATTTCTTAAATGGGCGCCTTCACACGGTGATGCCAATTCTTGGCATTATTGGATTTTCTGAAGCTTATTGGATTTTTAATCCGAAGAATGGGCGCCTTTCAGAACAGACGCGAATTCATCAATCAACGCTCTCTTGCATGGACACTAATTCTTGGAGATATTTCAGAATACTAAATTATATAAGCCAAAGAATCAGCGCCCATCTAATCGGACGCTAATTCAAGAATCCGTGGCATGCCCTGTGGATGTCATTTTCGCTTGTTCGGGTACTGTAGCATTTACAGTTCCCCTGTTTTCCCGTGACGGCCGACGGCACTCCCATGTCGTCGAGCGTCCACCCTCGTGTGTGGCTGGTGGAGAGGGTGCCATCGGAGGGGCCTCCCCTACCTCACCCACTCCCCTACCACTGTAGCTACGGCGACGTCCATGACGGCGGCAGGCGACGGCGCGACGAAGCGACACGGTAACGGCGATAGCAGAAGAAAGAAGAAAAAAGGGGAAATAAAGTGCAGGGGGCTCCCCCCCTGAACAAGGGGTCTTGAGCTCTATAAAAGGACCCCCGTGATGAAGCAATTTTCTCTCTTGGAAGCTGGATACAAGGAGCCTTTTCTGAGAGAACCCTGTCTTGGCCCGTTTAAGCCTGAAGCTCTCGAAGCCGGCATTCTTGTGAGGGAGGAGAGAAGGAGAGAGAAAGGGCCCGAAGTTGGAAAAGAAGCATAGTGAGGGGAAGAGAGGGTTGGTGGGGGTCATCTGTAAAGGGTGGGTCGCTATCTTTATCTTCTTCCTTTTCTGCATTCTGCTAGGCTACACTGAGCCCCGATGTAACTCCTTCTATTCAAGCCGAAATGAAGTGCGGGGTCTTTAACCTTGATCTTTTTCATCTCTTTCATGAACTCATATGTTCCTCTACATATATAGATATGTGATGTAGTCACTTAACCCTGATTGCTTATCTCTTCTCCTTCGCAAGTTCTTACGTTCCCGTTGGAGCATATATGTATAGATATGTACAAATGTATATGTATATAGATATATGTGTGTATATGCATTTGCCTTCTTTTCTTAACTACCATCCTCTCCCTGGTAGATAGGTTGGTTTTCTTTTTAAATCCCACCATGGGATCCATGTGGCGAGGTAGATATCATGCTCGGTGGCCACCGGCCCAGGGTCTATCCCAACCCATGGATATGACTCCGAGGTTGCCAACCACCGGGCATCCGTAGGATTTCTTCTTTTTTTTGAAATTTCACCGATCTTTTCCTCCTCAAAACCCCACCTTAGAACTTTGACCGATCGGATGGCCATGGTTCTAAGGGGTGAGGAACATGGGATTTAATCCCGAATAACCAATCATTTTTGTGAGTCTCGGACTTTGGATTTTGATCACTTGCGGACCCCCGAGGGCTCGTTCCTTATTAACGTGGACCCCGGGCGGCTTCCCTTAATTTGAAAAGTGAATATTAAAGGCCGTATACGGAAATAACTTAAGTCCACGTCTCGACGACAAAGTCGTGGCAACTCATGGGTCGGCGGGATCCTTTGTAGGCTATCCCTCGAGATACCCGCGCCTAACTCGGGTCACGCATGTTGCCGCTTCCGTGCGCACTCAGGGGGGTTGTCGCCTTCCTATGCATCCTTTTGTTTCGGGGCCCTCTCGGAGTTTCTCCGTGGGAGCGCACCCTATTTACGCCCCCCGACGCTCCGGGTCTAGGGGAGATGTTGCCGAATTTTCGCCAAGAAAGTTGAAGGATAAAAAGATGAAGGATGATGACAATTGGACTGAACTTAAGAACATTATGAATAAAACCATTGAATGTAAAGAAATCGAACTAATACATAATATGCATGAAAATAAATATTTCATCACATGCTGGCATGGCGCCTTGGGTATATCAAATGGCGTGTGGAAGAAGTTCAGATTATGTCCGGGCGGAAACCCTCACTATGCGCGAGTCAAGACTCCGCCACGTACCAGGGAATGCCCTTGTGAAAAATGATTAAATTCCTTAAGTGATATGCGCATGTCTTATATATAACACATCATACACAAAGGAAATGAACAAAAGAAGATAACCAGTCAACAAAAATGAAGAAACAGAAGCCCCTGCCATCTCTGTCAGGCAGGGTGCGTCGACACACTGTTCACAGTGCGTCGACTCACCTTGGTCGAGCAGTTTATGAAACCAAAAGAATTGGCGTCCACTCCAGACGCCACCAATTCCAATAATTAACATCTAGTAAATGGACGCCAATTAATTTACGGCCTTCTGGGAAGGTGCTGATTCTTAGAATTAAGAAGTTGACATAAAAAAATAAATTCAAAATTAACGACTGCATAAACAGTCGCCAATTAATGAACGGCCTTCTGGGGGGGCGTCAATTCTTTGAATTAAGAAATTTAACAGGATAAGAGAAATAAAGAAGCAGCGACTGAGTATAAAGATGCTAATTAATTAACGGCCTCCTAGAGGGGCGCCAATTCATTCACCTAAAATTCGTTTAAGAAAATCAAGAGAAACTAGAATCAGCACCCGTGCAGAGTGGCGCCAATTCTTCTGGGCTGAAGAAATGGCGCCCATTTGCATGGCCGCTAATTCTCAGAAAGCCGAAAAAGGAAGATAAACGATGAACTGTAACAAAAAAAAATGTTGATGAAAATAAAAAGGATAATAATAATAATGATCGTAATAATTTAACGGTGTCTTGTCTGGAATATCTCCACACCGACTCTTAGCGTTGGGAACATCAATGATGCCTACACATGTCATGCTTCACCCCAGAGGTCATCCCTATTATGGGCCTAGCCCGACCTAGCACCAGACCAATAACCCACTGATTTCTTAACCTTCCTGACCGGGATTTAACCGAAACTGGTTCACTTCTCAGATATTAATTTTGTCGTACCCCGACGTACATTTGCCCTGGTATTATACGTATACTTAAGATATTCTCGATCAAGACTCTGGTCCGAACATGAAATGGTCAACATGTGACCAATATGATTTTGAATACCGTCTTGCACCCTGATATAGAGAATTTTAATAATTTCAATGCAACCTTCATTCGTTAGTGAAAATTGGTCTTTAGGCCATTTGGCCCCTTATCTTGGTGATTAATCAGAGGTTTCCCCCTCTCCGAGGGGATGTAATTAACGTCGTGACCTTTATGGCACGGCGGGTCTTCAGTCCCGACCCAATACCCACAATCATCTGGTTATTCAGACAGAGCGCACCACAGGCTTCGGACCACTCCAGCCTCGAAACCTGAACACATTCTCACTTAGGTGGCTGGTACGCCCTCACACTTGATAAAAGTGATAAACCGATAAACTGATAAACCGATGAAAGATAAAATGATGCCCGAGTTTAAGAAGTGCGTCCAACAGTAGTATAATCCTCGAAGGAGCTGGCGCCCAATATCTAGTGGGCCTCTTTGCCTCATGAGTGATGCCGCAATCTCGAGCTTCGAAGGATCAATATCCTCAAGGTTTTCTGTCATGGCTACTTTCTACCTTTCATCCTCCTCTTCAAAAGTTTGTCATGGGGACACCAGTACCTGGCCCCTGCTACTCTATGGCTGAGTGTCAAACAATCCTGGCGTCAGACCCCCTCCATATTCTAATAAACCTCTCTCTTTCGCTTGCTAAGGGAGGCACAGTTGTGGAACCTTAACTGGTTGCTCAGTATTGAGCTTAACCAGTGGGATTTTCCTCAAGCCCATAACCGGTGGTTCTTCATTGAGCTAAACTGGTGGGCCTCCTTGCTCATTAACCGATGGCACCTTCGCCCCATTTAATCGGTGGGTTATCACCCCCCATTTGACCTTAACTGGTGGCTACCGTCCCCCTTCTTAACCGGTGGGGACTCCCCAGGGCATAATCGGTGGCACCTCCCCTCTCATAACCGGTGGCGCCCACAGGCCTTAACCGATGGCAGCTCCTACGTGGTGTTTAACCGGTGGCCCTATTTGAAAAAGGTATAACCGGTGGCCCCCCATAACCGGTGGTTTTTCCTCCCCTCTCATAGCCGGTGGCGCCCACGGGCCTTAACCGGTGGCACCTCTTCCGTGGTGTTTAACCGGTGGCCCCGTTCAAACAAGGTATAACCGGTGGTCCCCCATAACCGGTGGTTTTCCCCCCTTGGCTTTTAACCGGTGGCCCTTCATGTTTTAACCTCTTTTCTGCCTGGTTGTGCACCATGCTCCGGGGTGATTGTTTTGAGTGTTGCCGCTTCCGTGCGCACTCATACTATTAAGGGGCCATCTCTGACTTGTCCATGGATGTGTACCCGCTTTACTCCCTGATCGTCCCGAGTCTAGGGGAGATGCTATCGAAATCCCATCAGAAATGCAAATAATAAAAGAAATAAAGGGCCTAATGATCTTAACTATGAAGACATGGACAAAACACCAAAACAAAATGACCCATGGATTGTACAAGGACTGCTGCAGTGAGCTATTCAAGATGGCCACGAGCCTAGTAAAAATAAGAACAAAAAAATAGTGCAGAAACAAGCTAAGAAATAAGGTCTGTAGGCCCGAATGGCAGGGAGTCGATTCCTTCCTAGCCCGGCCCCGTTTAGGACCTTCTGTGTGATAAACCGCACAGGGGTCGACCCTTACGGTCGACTCTCTGCTAGCTCGGCCTACAGGGCAGACTAACGTGTATACTCCATGCACCAGACTAAATATCTACATATTTCAAAAAGGAAGGAATTAAATACTCTGCATACACCTTGCATGAATAAATCCAAACACCATATGCGCATTCAAAGCATCATATATGCATGAGGCCCACACAAACACCCTGCATTCATTGCCGGCCCGAGGGTAGCATGCATGATTTTCCTGCATTGCACATTAGCACTCGCATCCCTCATGCATAGACTAAACCCCGCGAACACTGCATATTCTGTGTGCTTGTATGTCGTGTCTTCTCGGTATATGAAATGGTGATGCGTGGAAGGTCGGATTACGTCCGGCCAAAAACCGCCGCTATGCGTGAGTGAAATACTCCGCCTTGTATCAGGGATCAATTCCTTAAACCCAATTGAACCTTGTGCATGCCTGTTCACGCAGAAGGAAAAGAGGGAAAGAAGAAAAGCACATAAAATAAAAATGGGAAAAGGCTAAGCTCTAATAGCCTGCTTGAGCTGGGTCGACGCAGCCCTTCAAGCCGTCGGCCCCTTCAGGCGAGTTTCAAGAAAAGAATAGAGTGAGAGGAGCGCTCTGGCCCTTAGGTGGAGTCGACTCTGCCTTGGGTGGAGTCGACCCCTGCCAAAGGCGGGGTCGACCCTACCTCAGCAGGGTCGACTCCATCTTGGGTGGGGTAATAAAAAAATGATGATAATAATAATAATATATAAATAAATCTAATGATAATAAATAATAAAAAAGGGGGAGAGTAATTGATAACAATAAAGAAGAGAGGGCCTTGACCGTACAATCTAAATGCAAAAAAAAATGATGGATAACGTGTAAATGAAATAAAATCTATATCCAAATAAAACTAGAGCTGACGAGATAAAAAATGCTGAAATACATTTCCCTCAACGGGCTTTTAAGCGATCTCATCCCCCGGACCCCATACAAGGGGAAAACTAAAGCTACCCTACATCGTGAACTTGGACTCTGGGGGTTTCCCTCGTCATGGCCATGCTCGCTACTGTCCCGGGGTGATAATCTTCTGAGTTGGGCTCGCCCACATTGGGGACTGACCCCGTCCTTCATGAAATCAAGCATTAAGCATGCCGTGCCCACGGCATACATTGTCGCACATCCTGTACCCGTCCCGTGCACTCTCTGGCCGAGTTATCACCCGAACATTAATGGGCCAATGCATAGCCGATAGCGAGCTAAACCATTCCGCGGACTTGATAAACGAACGCGTATATGCACCAATTTAAATTTCTATTGCCATTTGTTTATTCATGTAATTAATGCGATTCTTTAGGCTGTAGGGCCCTTTCTCCTAGTGATTAATCATGGGTGTTCTCCCCTCCGGAGAGATGTAATTAACGTTGTGGCCTTTATGGCACGGCGGGTTTGGGTCCCAACCCGACACTCACCTTCGTCTGATCAGTCAGAAGGCGCGCACCAAGGGCTCCCTCGGAGTCCAAATAAATCGTCACTCCGTGACTGGCACACCCACGCACTTAATAAATCAAATAAATGTAATAAATGAATAACCAAACGAATAAACAAAAAGACGTGTCGAAAAGTGCGTCTACAGAGGGCACCGGGGCCTGTAAGAATTAAATCACATAAGAGTAACATTTAATCAAATAATATTTAGCTATAAATTGAAAGAGACATACTTGTACTGCCGAGGGACTGTTGCGGCTGGGTGGAGGAGTCGACAGGGGCACTAGGGCCTATAAGAATTAAATCACATAAGCAAATGGAATATAATCAAAGAATATTTTACTAGAAATTAATATATACATACCTATAGCGGGAGGTGATAGAGATGTGCCCTACACAATTGGTGGGAGGGCATTGGGGTCTGTAAGAATACAATCACATAAGCATAACATTTAATCAAATAATATTTGGCTATAAATATAAAGAGGCATACATGTAGTGGGAGGTGGTAGGGATGTGCCCTACACAGCTGGTGGGAGGGCACTGGGACCTATAAGAATTAAATGTCATAAGCATAATATTTAATCAATTAATATTTTGTTATAAATTTAAATAGGCATACCTGTAGCGGGAGGTGATGGGGGTGTGCCCTGCATAACTGGTGAGCCGACACTCAGACCTGTAATAAATAAATATTTTAAGCTGGTATATAATTAATATACTTATATAATTGGGATAAGACTCTGATGATGATGATGCTGATGATATAGCTAAATCAGAGAATAGATATACATGTGCCCGAAGTAGATGCTAAAGAGGAGGGAGTAGAGCCCCTCTCACTGCCCTGTCTCCTCCCACTCCCACTCCCACTATGACCTCCTCAGACCATCTCTTTATTAAGAACAATAAAATTAGAGCATATTAATCGACACAATTATATAAGATTTACAAATAGATTTAAAAATTATTCACATATGTACAAATATCTTACTAAATTATCAAATATTATCAATTTCCTCTTCAGATGCTGATGATATATCTAACTCGGCCTCATCTTCGTCATCCGTAATAGCATCATGAGATTCAAAATCTTCATCTTCATCGGACTTCTCCTCCCCTATAACATCAACATTTAGGTCCATCGGGTTGACTTCTTCCACTTCATTTCTCGCATGTAGCGACAGTGGCTCATCAGATTCGTCCAAATGAAGATGTGTGGAACATACAGCACCAACTTCGTCTGATTGAAAATATTCGACATTGGCATCGTCTGAGACAGTTTCACTCAGATTCAACTCATAAGTGGGAAAATGTCTTGCTTTAACCCTACAAACTTCCTACCAATCTTTATTCTTAGACGATGAGTAGCTTGAATAATACACTTGTTGGGCTTGTGCGGCCAAAATGAACGGTTTATATGTATTAAGTTTAGACCAATGTTTGACATCGACAATTCCGTATGTTGTGTCATGTCGAACAGAATTAGGATCAAACCAATGACACTTAAATAGGAATACATGATTGTCTTGTCCCAAATACTGCAATTCTACGACTTCCTCAAGAATACCATAGTAGTCTAGCTCATTTTCACTGTATGCACTTCTCTTAACACATACACCGATGTTCATCGTAGACTTATTTCGTCCATAATGCCTCATGTGAAATCTGTATCCATCACCGTGTGCCCCTCCCATCCCCTCCCATTTGCCACTAACCCCCCTCCCCTCCCCTGTCATCCCCAACCGTGTGCCCCTCCCATCCCCTCTCGTTTGCCCCTCCCCTCCAGTTTGCCACTGACCCCCCTCCCCTCTCCTGTCATCCCCAACCGACCCCCCGTTCCCTCACCGCTGGCCACCGCGAAAATTGCCCTCCCCCTCCGCAATCGCTGTGCCCTTCCCCATGGATGCCCCCTCTCTAGAACCCCCATGCCCTCCCCACCATGTGCCCCTCCCCTCCCGTTCTCCACCGACCCCCCTCCCCTCCCCTATCATCCCCAACTGACCTCCCGTCCCCTCGTCGTCGACCGCCGCTGAAACACCCCTCCCCTCCCCTCCCCCATCGACGCCCCCTCCCACCCCCCAACGACAACAAACAAAGGGGAAAAAAAAGACAGAGGGTGAGGACAGGGGGGACTTACCGACGGCGATCGGCTACGCTCCAGCGATGGGCGGTGGATGGTTGTCGAGGGGACGACGAGGGCGGTGAGGGAGAAGGTTCTCGATGGCGAGGACGGTGACGAGGAGGACGACTCTGGCGACGACGGCGAGGATGACTCCGACGGGCTCTCATCGGCAGGGAGAGAGTGGAAAGAGAGAGTGAGATGGAGAGACACAGAGAGTGTGAGAGCGAGAGACTGAGTGGGAGGGAGAGGGTTCAATCGTCTCGGGGAAGGGTAAGAACTTTCAAAAATTCATCTGCATCTCTTATTTGTGGCGCCAATTTTGGCGAATGTTCCGACAAAAACATTTTCGTCCAAATATACATCGAAAATTCTGACAAAAATTCTGACAGATATTTATCTGTCAGAAATACCGATGAAATTTCTGACGTAATTTAATTCGTCGTAATTTCTAACGGATATTCTGACGAAAAATAATCCGTCGGAAAATTCCGCCGCTAATACCGTATTTTCTTGTAGTGCACAAACGAACTAAACATATCGAGGTGGACTGTCATTTTGTTTGTGAAGTAGTGATGTCCAAGAAGATAGCATCCCCTTTTACTTTCTTAGAGGATCAGCTAGCTGATATGTTTACTAAGTCTCTTGCCTCATCGAGGTTTACTACTTTATGTAACAAGCTGGGTCTTCTGGATATATGTGCTTTAGCTTGAGGGGGAGTGTTAGAGTATGTTAGTGTTCTCCGGTCCTACATGACATGTTACCATGTATACTCTCTATATAAGGAGCACTGCGCCCAATAATAAAATTTAATTTTCGTTCTCCTTATTCAACAAGGTTGTGTCGTCCAACTCAAAATCTTAAGGTGTTACAAAAAAACTCTTAAGTATTTTGTTAGGTGCAATGTGGGATCTAGAGAGGGGAGAATATATCCCTCTATAAAAATTATACTCAATTAAAACTCACGCCCAATTCAAACTGAATAGTGCTGAACTAATTCTTCATACTTCTTTTCACTGAACCAAAGTGTAATGCCCGAGAATTTTCTAGGAATTTTATGGGATTTAATATAATTATTAAGCATTTAAATAGACTTAATGAGCTATTTAATAAATATAGGTCTATTTAATAATTATTTAAAGGCCCGCATATTATGTTAGGTTTAAATCCACCTAAATAGGCCCACAAGACCCAAATCCAAGCCCTTTAGGCCCAAGCCATTGCTAGAGCCGTAATTAAGGTAAATTATGGAATTAAGTTGGATAAATAGATAAAAAAGGGGATAATTAGTTGATAAATCCAAAAATCCAAAAATTTTGTACTTAATGACTAAAAGCGGCCTATCACACGACTGCTACTATACAAAGACGGTCCTGAGACGACCGCTACTATGTTCCGAGAACGGGCTTTGTAGAAACGTAAAAAGCTTGGATCTTTGACAACTAAATCACCTTGGACCGAAGCTATCTAGCATGGGAGATTTATATATATATATATATATATATATATATATATATATATATATATATATATATGAACGAGACCAAGGATTACTCTTAGGGGAATGCACAATTTGTGCTAATTCCACCAATAGTATCCGGCCCAATTTTTATTGATATTGGAGAAGTCATTTACAAGTATACCATGAGGCATACCCCTGGGTATGTAACAAAAATGATCAAAAGAAAGATAAAAGTCCATAGATGCCTTATCTCCTCCAACTAGGATGACCGGCTGCATCCACTGTGGCACATCCACGAGCTCTGCTTGGGAGGTCTTTCCAGCATCTAAAGTCTTTGTTGATTCGGGTGGTGCAAGCTAAGGATGCTAGAATATCCGCAACTGAGTTCCCTGGCATGGGAGACTCTCTAGAACACTCTAGGGAAAAATTCTACCCCAATTTAGGACACTAGATCTGAGCTAATCCCCAAACCCTAGGTAAACTCTATAAATAGGGTTCAGGTTCGAACTGCGCGAACCCTTATTTTGGCTCACGAAGTTCGATGGTAAGGAGACGGTATCTCAGGTTGGTTCTTTAGAAGATTTTGTTCTCCTTAGTTTTATCTAACTCCCCTCCAATTTTCATGCTAGAAAACCCAGCCATTGAAGAATTAAGACGTCTGTAAGTCGCTGGTTTGCTACATACTACACAGGAACCAGTGCGTCGGTCTAGTGAACATCAGGAGATTAGAAGCTCTAAACGAGGTTAGTTCATGTTGTGTCTTCAGAACTTTTGGTTCCCCTTTTTATCTTCTACCTGTAGACACGTTAAATTTGACACCATTTTGAGTACATCTCATATTGTATTGTAATGGCCCATTTGACCCTCAAATCGACCTATTTGAGTGGTTTTCCTCATTTCTTAAAAATTTAGCTTTCCCACATTTTCCCCCATTTTTCCTGGGACTTTCCCCAATTCTTCAAGGCTTTTCTAAATCAGTGACATGCCTAGTGGTCGCCAATTCCTTCTTTCCAAATTGAGCGCCTGTCTGGGCGGACGCCATTTCCTTCGCGTCGACGTATCACGTGGGAGAGTCGGGTCTTTTCAAAATCACGTCCGGGGTCTCGGACGCGTATTCATTTTCCTATTATTGGCCTCATTAAATTATTTGAATTAATGACGTTCTAAAAAATCACACATTTCTTGAAACGCATCCACCCAAGTGGACGTGTATTCTTTGTCCTTGATAATTATTGAATTAAATGCCTTTTCGAGTGGGCGTTCATTTCTTGAAATGCATCTAGTAATTTCGACGCGTATTCATGGGCACGTTTGGGATGGAAGACGCGTCTTCTTCAATTCTCCCATTTGTGAACCATGTGTTCCTAAAGAATGAACGACTTCTCACAAAGGCGCTACTTCTTTAATGGGCCACCCTTTGGGCTGTCGTTAATTCCCTTTCCATTTTTTGGCCCATTTACCAAAAATTCGTAATTTCTTGAAACACGTCTGAACAAGTGGACGTGATTTCCTTTTTTATTTTTGGTAATATTTGACTTTCCTAAATAATTCAAGAAAAGGCGTCCGCTCTACTCGTCGTGTATTCATGAACGCGTCCAAGACCCCGGACGCGTATTCCTAATTCAACCAAAATTCGTATAAATCGATAATCACATCCCGGACCCCAGACGCGATTTCTTTCCTAATTTTGGAAATTTCTAGTCCTCCAAAAAATGGCTTGGAATGAGCGACTCTTTGGGCTAACGCCCATTTAATGGGCGACCACCAGGTCTGATGCCATTTCTTTAAGGTATCTGAACTCGACCGTGCCACCTCCTTTCTCCGTTTTGGAGTCCTTTTCGACTAGGGAAGAGTTCCCGGTGGCTTTCCAAGACTGGGAGGACTCTTGCTAATGTTTATCTTATGCCAGAGATAATTATCCTGATTATTCTTGGAACTAAACCTACGAATCTCCCTATAAATAAGCCCCTTTGCTTCTCTGTTCGGGGGCCGACTTCATCAATGATAGGGAGATGCTGCCGGATCTTGAGCTCTAGGAGGGAGTACTCTCTGCATCCAAAGTTCCATGCTATTTGAGTCTTCCTCCCGAACGCCCATCAAAAGCCAGGACAGAAGAATATCCCCTTAGGATCTTCTCTTTCTTCTCTGTTTCTTTTATTACATTAGTTCACAGTGCATGCACATTGCATCAATTAATCCTCCCTTCTCAACCATGTTGAGGCTCCACCGTGCAACACTTGCACATCACCCTATCTCTTATTTATATTCATTCATCATATTTTTATCCTCACCCTTTGCATAGGGGTTTAAGGGCCGACACCCAACATGTGTGTCATTCTCCATGCTTTCACGTTTAATACATATTCACTTGGGATTGATACTACGCGCTTGGTTTGCTAATCCATACTTTATTTTGTTGGTTATTGTATTTTTGCAAGGGTAATCTAAGAAGACTCTCTTCATCGACCGATCGATAGGAAGAGAAGGTCGACACTCACATATCTCCCCACACTTCAGAGGTAATTATCGCAAGCCCTCCATATTTATTGATGTTTATATCTTTTAAGGCCTGCGGTCTCTGGCGATCACCCTCCATCCTAGCATACCACGCTATGCTTTCTTTTATTTATTCATTAGTGGATTTTAAATAGATCTGTAAATTGGCGATCACGGTGGGACACCTTGCATTTTTTTTAGATTACCCTCCTCCTTTGGCACCCACGTGTGCCCCTCCTATTTTGTACCCACGGTGCATCTCCTCAAGTGCTCCACGTCGCACTTTTTTATATTTATTTTTCCCATGTGATTGTTGATTTATAGATTTACTTGAATACTCCATCTCTCTACTTAAGAAAAAAAATCAGCGTCCAATATAGTGGACGCCCATTCAATGGGCGCCCACTGTGATAGATGCCCATTCTCTGTGATGCTGTGATCCATCCTGATTGCTCGGAGTTTGTGAGTTTTCTGTTCTTCCATCGGCTATTCTATATTTGTTTATCTCTCTGGCCATTATTGCAGTTAAAAAAAAAGGGTGCCCACATGGATAGCCGCCCATTCCTCTTGTGAAAAAAAAAGAAGGGGCGCCCACATGGGCACACGCCCATTCCTTTTGTGAAAAAAAATTGGGCGCCCACATGTGTAGACGCCCATTTCTCTTGTGAAAAAGAAAAAAAATGGGCGCCCACACGGGCAGACGCCCATTTCTCTGGTGATTTATGTTGCATACGTTTCAGCATATAACCTGTTGCATTTCTAGCATATAACCTGTTGCATTTGTTACCTATCATATTCATAGTTTCTCTGTTGCATTAGTTGCATATCATATTCATATCATGTGCTTCCCCATTGCATTTGTATATCAAGTTCACTTTCTCTATTGCATACTGTCCTCCCATCACTGCATATCACGTTTCTGTTATTCTTGCATTTTTCTTGTTCGTTTGCATTGTTAATTGCATATCACTGTTTACGTAATCCCTATCTTCTCTGTTCTGTTGCATATCATATTCTGTTGCATGTGCAGTCTCTGTTGCATTTGTTATATATCACACTCATATCCTGTTGAATTTTCCTGTTACATTTTCGATTGCATATCACATCCCATTTTCTGTTGCATTATCATTACATATCATTGCTACCACATTTCTGTTATATACTGTTCCATATCATTGCATATTAAGTTTGCATTTTACCATTTCTATAAAAAGCATCATCATATTGTTGTTCACAATAATTCTCCTTTCCTATTATTCTATTTTTCATTCATCATCCGCATGGTCTTGTGTCATCTTTTGCATTAGCATGCATACAGGGCATCTCGGTTTGGGAGACCTCCTCTCCCTACACTTCTAGAAGCCTTACCCCCTTCTTGGTGAAGGAAGGACCCTCCAATTGAGCACTCCGTCTCATTGGATCGAGAATTTCTAAACCAAGGCCTCCATAAGTTTTCGCACCCGTGGATTCCCTCACGGACGTCGGACAGGTTGTACCTTTTGAAGTCCTCAGGTTTAGTTGACCTATACGTGATAAGAATTAACCTAGTTGGCATTGGAGCAAACTATATTGAAACTTGGTGCCTTACCTTGAGTGGATCATACAAATTTTGTTAAAATCCTTAATTCACATCAAGGAACAAATAAAATCAAGCGTAAGTATCCAACTTGTTTCATCTTTGCAAATTGTTTGATTAAATATTTAATATTTGCATGATGTTTTGCTTTGATAATCAAACCAACATATTTAATTCCAATTATAATCATGAGGATGATCAACCTAGCACATCCTACACTCCTCAATTTCAACATGTTCATTATAATTCTCACTATAATTCTTTCAAGGGACCACATCCTCATTCTCATGGCTTTGCCCGACCTATGGGCAATTTCCAATATTGTGGTCCCTCGCATCAAGCGTAAGTTGCTACTCCCTCGGGACCGTCTCCTCTCGACAATGAGAAGGTCTCCCAAATCTTGCATGCAATAGATCGTCTCACCCCTCAACAGATCCAAGCCTTTAAGGCTGCTGTTGATATTGCATCTTCTCCTTCTCCCCCTCCTTCCAATCCCATTCGGGTGGCCCATCACCCGCCTCCCTCTTCACCTCATACACGGGTGGCCCATCACCCGCCGCCTCCTTCTATTCATATTCATCCTCGGGTGGTCCATCACCCGTCTCCTTCTATTCCTCCTCATTCACGACCCCAAGGCCCATCCATTCCTTGCAACCCGGCCCGACTGGGTCCTTCTTTGGGTCAGCTCGTCAACCCCCCTCCACGGTCATTGTATGTGGCCCCTCCTTCAAGGGCACCCTGCCAACCCTCTATTCCTCATGTTACACCCCTCCAAGCTCTCGTTGATAAAGTCACTTCAATGGAGGAATAATTAAAGAGGGTCACGAGCCCGCGGCCTCCTCCTCCTCCTCCTCCTCAAGTCAACCCTCTTCACGCATTCATGAACAACATCACTAAAATGGAGAAATAATGGAAGGAGAGGAGATATGATTACGGCATCAACGCAAGTGAGCAAGAGCCAGCAGGTTTTAACAGTCAAGTGGATGTCGTCCGCCCTCCACCTATTCACCCCGCTCATCCATATGGCCCTCTGCCTCTGCTTCTGCATCCATGTTCGTAAAATCCTCCACAATACCATTACATTCCATCACTCATTAATGCACCTCTACCATGGCATCCACTTGAGCCCGACAAAGAAGAGTTTGAGTCGACACATGAAGAATTGAAGACGGCGCAAGATGAAGTTCTACAAGCACCCATTCTAAGTTTCCTCTGTTATCCTCTCCCTCCATTACCACCCGAAGAATTCCCTGCACAGGATGATGCCACCGTCCCCGATCCAAATCCCATTTTTGAGACCCACTAGCGTTACGATGATGGGTCATTACTCCAATCACCCCCACCGGCTCATCAAGACCCGTCTCCTACTCTTCAAACCTTCCGCACCGCTAAAATCTGATGTTTCCAACATGTCAAACCCTCCACCATTACTCCTCCAATTCCTACACCATCAACCTCCATGCCACCGGCCTCCGCCGAACCTCCTACTAAACCCCCCCTTATACCTTCATTAATCTCCATGACATCGGCCTCCGTCAAACCTACCACTAAACCTTCTCCAATTAACCCCCCATTGCCGCTGTAGCAACCCTGGTAAATTAAAGGACTAGAAAGTCTAAATAAATTAATAATAATAATTAAACAAGGCCCAGACCTTGTACATGACCCTCTTACGTCCTAAAAAATCTAACAAAAGAACTTATGGACACTACTCTTGTATTATAATAAATTTAAGAATGACATGTTATTTTTAAGTAGGCATTTAATGCACAACATAATTTTATTTGAATTAAGAATCAATAAATCTTGAAGAAAATATCAATTTGTATTTTATTAATAATTTATAAATTTTAATATTCCACATTTATTATATTATAATTTTATTAGAAGGAAGAAGGATATATATATATAAGCTTTAAATACATTATAGATAGTTAAAAGGGAGATGGAGTGGGTATATATGCAATATCGATCTTTTTGAGGTTGAAGAGAAAGGGACAAGTTAAAATGACGTCCATTTGTTCAAGCGCATGCAACGTAGCAGACGACTTAATGCAAGTCGTTATTTACAATTAGCAAAAGTCAAATAAAGTATATAGATAAGAGAGTGATAGAAATAATAGGGATATATATATACAATATTAGTCCTTTGGAGGTTAAGGAGAAATGCCAAAATGCAATTGACGCCATTGATTTAGGCGTTGATTTCAAATGTGACGACTTAATAAAAGTCATTATTTTATTTTAAAATGAATAGTGTCCACTTTTGAATTAAAGAAATTTTGAAAACTAATTATATGAAAAAATAGAGAAAAATGGAAAACTTGTACCCCTAAAATTTCCCATCTAGATCACATCAAGAAAAAAAGATAAAAATTCAGAAAGATCGTTACACCTTAAATTAACAAATAGGGAAAGGTGAATGACGCCTCCGAGCAAGTCGTCATTTAATTTTGACGACTGTGTATACAAGCGTCATTTATTGAAATAACGCCCCAACCTGAGGCGTCATTTACAAACTAAACATGTTAGTATTTGGTTTGAACAATGATGTTATCCGGGTAAGTTTTGATTAGGAAAGTATCAACATGTGGATGTTTAAGTTTAATCAGGAGTCTACCTAGAAGTTTCAACTCCAATCAAACTTCTAGAACCCATTAGGATTCTTTTCTCTATAAATACCATCCCCTCCATGGAACCCATGTTGACCCTAAAGGCGTCCTGCTGCTACTCCTCTGCCGTGGAAGTTCTTCTTCATCTTCCTCTTGTTGTCAATACTGTGAAGGGAGGATGCCGTCTTCTGCTCCTTCGACAGTGCTTCACGTATTGTTGTAGGTTGCTTCTGCCGTGGGTGTACGTGAAGAACGTGAAGTTCTTCATCCTTTCTTCTTCTTCCTTGCTGCACGAAGGATTGAAGGCCATTGATTTCCTTACCATAACTACTGCTGCTGATTGCCTTTGACCGTTGAAGCAAGAAGAATAAGTTGATGTATCTTCTTCCTTCTATGCGGTTACTCTGTTTCAAACAGGGTATCGTTTGTGATCAAATCTTCATATATATTCTTCACGTTCCATCAACCAGATCATCACCAAGGTAGGTTTTCTCAAGACTTAGAAAAATCTTATAATTACTAAGTGAATACATGCATATAGGTCTAAAGGAGTTACAAATTTCATTTTCCAGAATGAATTTTCTCCATTTACTGCATGAATGAAACTGACAACCCAAGATAGGGCGTCATTTAAAATCAACGACCGTGCAAACAGTCGTCTTTTCCTAGATAGTTAATAATTGTACAAAGTTTAAAATTTAATAACTATGAACTCTTACATGTACACTAATGCATGACTGTGTCCATAAATTCCTGTTATTTTTCCCTATCTGTTCATGTCTTTAGAATCTTGATCCGACATACTCCAAAAATCATGTGTCTGTGATTGTACCTGCAGGTGCAAATCATATGACAAAGAATTAGCGACCCAGATTAGGTCGTCAATTGAATGAACGCCCCTGTAAACGGACGCCAATTTAGTGATAAACTGTGAAATTATAGAAATGGTTATAATGTTCCTGGATATGGAAATGACGACATATACCCTACCCTTTAATTTGTTATATGACGCCCCTAACTAGGGCGCTGTTTACTGAATTGAAGCCTTCATGAAAGGCGTCATTTTTATAATAATCAAAATTGGAAAATGTTTATAGATATTAATCTAGATGTAACAACTGAGTGAACAATCGTCATTTATTGAACTGATGACCCTGACAAGGGCGCCAATTCATAACATGAAGACTTAAGCTCAGGCGCCATTTGACTGATCCCTGATTTTTTTATGGTTTTTATATAACCCTTGTTAATGGGTTATGCATATCGGAACTATATTCCATTCCGTGAATATAGTCCCATGTTTCTCGTTATTTTATCGATTACCCACAAATTCTCGGTGATAGATGAACTCTCCATAGGACATTCCGTTCCTTTGGACCAGTGACTTTATCATAGAGACCTCCGTAAGACTCCGCTAGCCTTGGATTCCCTCGAGGCAGCCGAGCTGGTTGTACCCTTAAAACCTATGTCACTATTTGATTACCATGTCACTCTAAAGAAACATGGTATACCGGCCCTCGTGACTTGCTAAGAGGATGTCATGAGAATACTCTAAATTAATGGAATGGGAAACCATGCCATTAGTGTTCTTATGAATTAGGTGCTATACTTGTGGACCTCAATTCTATCTAGCTTATCATGTCCAAGAACGAGCGACCATCGCTATATGAGCGCTTATTCTTATTATCATGGCACCCAATTAGGGAGCCGATTCCACCTAATTTTATCGTTAATCGTGATTATACCATTATTGTTCATGTTCAATCCTTGAAATTCTATTCCACAAGATATATCCTAAAGTCCCTACAAGCTTATTCCATTGAAACTCTATATTGGCTATAACCATAGTGGATGTCGAAAAATACACGATCAATGCTTGCGCATATAGGGGCCCAATCAGGTCCTGGGAAGAGCACCCGAAAGTACTAGTGCCCATGGGAGTTGTAATGATCACGGTGTGGCATTGCACCGAAGTGCATGACTAGTTTGATTAGACATTCCACAATCTCACACTCGACTTGACATGACATGACTTGCGTGACCCGGAAATGGTATTTATATACTTGCCTGAAACGTGATAGCCAATTCCCGACATGACATGATGAATATACTTGCTTGAATATCTTGACATTTATTGATATAAGTTCTTGAAAGACATGCTAGTTCACTCAATTATCTCTTGTTATACTCTCTCTCTCTTGTCGTTTTACGTAAACATGCATAGCTTTATTGCATTCATGCAACATGTAATTTACTTAAAGCAAGCTAGCTCTTGAGATATAATTCCTACTAAGTGTTCACTCATTCAGTGTTTTCCCCTATTTTTCAGGTAAGTCCGATGACGAGACTCAATCGGATGGGGAAGGTCAAGAGTGAAGAGATTAGAGCTCTCCGTATATCCAAGCGTCTACTAGTCTTATCTTTCTATATTTTTGAGTCAATCGTTGTACTTTTCCCTTTATTGAGTCTTAGCACTTTCATTAAGTGGATTGTAATAGAAGTACTTTTAAGGTTACGATTGAATAAAGGATTGTGTTATCTTTACTTTTACGCACTCTGTCTTTGTGTTGAATACACTAACGCTCTAATTGACATGATCGATATAAACTCGTCACGCGTCTCCGAGTTCCTTCCGCTCTCAGGGCGTGACAATTTTTGTGGTATCAGAGCCTAGGATATTCATTTCCTAGGAAACCCAAGTCCAAGGATTGGTTTAAACCCTTTTACCGGTAAGATTGGGTAGAACCAACGGTTAAGTTAACTTAGAATCAAAACCGCTGAACATAATCACATATTAATATAGTTATTGTAATTGTAGGACAATGGCTACCGAACGTGCCTAGTGGCGCAACATGCAACGCACTCTGCAAGGCATGACCCATGCACTTCAACAGGTGGCACAAGGAGGTGCACATCGTGGAGCAAGAAATCTCCACCAAAGTTTCAAGAACATGAACCCTCCTAAGTTCATGGGATCCACTGATCCGGATGACGTCGAGCACTGGATCCGGGAGACCGAACGTATCTTTCGGGTTATGCAATGCACGGACCAAGAGAAGGACTTGTTAGCAACGTTTCAATTGGAAAGGGACCCCCGCTGCTGGTGGGAGTCGGTAGAAGCCACATTAGATCAAGGACAGGTTACTTGGGAGGAGTTTGTTGAACATTTCAACAATAAATATTTTTCAGACCGAGTCCAGGAGAAGAAGGCCGCCGAGTTCGCCGCACTTAAACAACGATCTTTGTCGGTGGCTGAGTATGAGGCACAATTTTCCAGGTTATCTCGATATGCTAAACATCTAGTTGGTACCGAGAAGATGAAGGCTAAGAGATTCCTAAATGGGCTCATACCCCAATATATCACACAGCTGGCGCCGATGGACATACAGGTCTATTCGGAGATGGTACGCCGAGCTCAGTTACTGGAGGATGCCACAGAACTATCTGATAGGATCTGTGGGAGAGACAAGAAGGAGCATGTTAGTAGCTCCGACACTTTCAAACCCAATTTCAACAAGAAAAGGCCAAGTAATGGAGGAGAGTCTTCTCAGGAGAAGAAAGTCAAAAAGATTAACAAACCTTTCTCCATCACCACTACACCTACTAAGGTGGTATGTAAGCATTGTGATAAGGCCGGACATAAGGCCGAAGAATGTTGGAGGAAACTTAGAGCGTGTCTCCGTTGTGGGAGCCGTGATCATCGGATTTCCGATTGTCCCCTGCTCAATGATCAAGCCAGTGACGGAAAGCGCCCGGTGACAAAGATTGCACGTCTCCAAGCTATTAAGGAGACAGAAAAAGATGAAGGTGGACTAGTGGAAGGTACATTGAAAATTTGTTCCAAGTCTGCATATGTCTTATTTGATACTGGTGCCTCGCATTCTTTTATTTCTAAGAAGTTTGCTAATCCATTACCCATGGAACCGGAATGGATGAAATTAGTTCTTTCAACTCCTCTCGGAAGCGAAGTTGACCTTACTCACCATTATCAAAACTATGAAGTCTTGGTAAAGGGAAGAAATATTCATATCGACCTCATATGCTTAGACCTAAAAGAATATGATGTCATATTAGGAGTCAATTGGTTATCCAAATACCAGGCAACTGTTGATTGCCGTAACAACAAAGTTACTTTCAAGGAATTCCCGGAATTGATCTATACTAGCCCTAAGAGTCGGAACAAGTCGTCTCTTATTTCGGCTCTCCGAGCTAGCAAGCTAATAAGGAAATGATGTGTATCCTTCCTTGCATTTGTCACTATTTGATGGGGACATCGCTTACCACTTCCCATTTCTCCATGGGTCCCGATGATCGCCATTGTGTTCGTCTTGATTTCTTGAGTCGAGTTATGTAATTTTTATATTTTTCTGGAGTCATATCATTGTAATTTTTCTTTTATTTGAGTCAAGTCCCTAGGTTAATGAGTCATCTACCTAAGTTTATTATCATTATGTCAGTTAGATTGGTTAATGGGCCCAGTTATATGGGCTTGGCCCAGGGGCGCCCCTTTCCCTCTTGGTTAGTTGTCATTAGTCCAAAAGTCAGGGACTTTTGTTGACTTGTGAGATTCCTATAAATAGGATCCCAATCCCACCAGTTGAAGCTAATGAAGATTTGATAAAGTTTGCCAAAGCAATTGTGCATCTCTCTCTCTCTCTCTCTAGCTCTCTCTATCTCTCTCTCTCTCTCTCTCAAGAAGGGGCGACCCTTTCTCTCTCCTCTCCCCTCTCTCTCTAGGTCGACCAGCCCTCTCTCTCCTCCCCTTGCCACCTCATCCTCCACATCAGCCCTCCCCACCCTTTCACCTTCCCAAGGCCATTAACCCCCCTTTACTCCCACCACTCCCCAAGCAACCCTTCCCCTTCCCCATACAACCTTCCATCTTCCCAAGAGGAATCCCCACTTCCCAAGCAACTCTTCCCCTCCCCAAGGCAACCCCTCCCCTTCCCTAGGCCTCCATTAAACACCTCCATTAACCCTCCACCCAAATCAAAGAGAACCCTCCCCATTTCCCCAAGATACTTGCGCCCCCATCACCCCACCACCTCCCCCTTGGCCATTTGCACACCCAGCCCCTCTCCCTGCTAGCTCCGCCCCTGGCCTCCACCTCACCACCCCTCCCACCTCCCAAACCACTCCCCTCCACCAAAGCATCCATCTCCCTCACCCCTCCACCAAAGAAAACCACCCCCCACCCTTTTCTCTCTTCTCGTTTGCATACAGCTGAAGACTTGCAGATCAGCATCCTGTTGCAGTGTCGCCCACGACCTCATCCCGGATCTTCTGGGGGCGTGGCCTACATCAACGGAAAGCTCTCCCAGTCTTCTTCGCAGGTGAGGTGGTTTCGTCTCAATCCGAGGTTGGAGCTGTTTGGGAGAACCATTCTCCCCCGACTGCGCAGGACTCCCTCTGCAGAGCACCTGAACCAGAAGAGAAGCTGTACCACGAAGAACCGCACAAGAATCAGGCCACGAGCTCTTCTCCAAAGTTCTTCCTCGTCCAGTCCAATTTCAGAATCAAGAAGCGGAACTTCGTTCAGCATCCGTGGGCCAACGTTACCATTTTTCCCCCTCGGCTGCGCGGGTCTGCCTCCCATAGTCTGCAACGACCATCCTTCACTATTATGCGTTCCCTAGTCCTCTCCGACATCAGACGGCTTCCCTGTCAGTTTTTCTGTGAAGAGGGCTCGTCCACGGTTCCAGAAACTCTGGCGGTTCATGAATCGGAGTCCGGGAGCTGTCGGGGCAGCCTCTACAACCTGCTACCAGGAACCTGAAGCTGCCTTCCCCAGATTCTGTCACTCTGTTCGACTCCCCATCCGGACCAACATCGACGTCAGAAGAATTCTAAAAAATTCTGAGGCATCCTAGCTCCAGTTACGAAGATTTCCCTTCTGATCTCATCATCATCAGAATTCTGGACTAGAAGTTACAACCTCAACAGTGGCTGTCAGTCATTCGTCGCAGAGTGCAGGCAGATTCGACATCAGCTTCTCCTTTCGCAATTTTGGTGAATCTCCCCTCCCCGCCTGGCCGGCTTACCGCCCCTCCCTGTGTGGAGGTAGTGTTTGCATGTAAATCAACATCCCCACCCCAAGTCCACCCTCCTGTGTGAGGTGTAGTGCTTGTATTAAACAGGATTCAAGCTTCATCGGCGCAGTGTGCGGGGATCCCACACTTCCCCGCTCGCCCATCGTCTCCGAACGAGGTTGGTTTCTTCAAACCAACCAGGTGAGCCTCTGCCCCTGCTCCCCTAGTATCTGTTTGTTTAATATCCGTCAAGCTAGTCCGCTGGCTAGTAAGAGAGTGCCCGTTCCCGGATCCACCATCTTGAGTGGTCATCGTGGATAATAGTGAGTGAGTGACCTTGTGTCCCCAAGGCACCCGGCCACCCTTGATCGTGGGCATCCTACCTTCAGGAGGGAAAATCTTAGTTGTGCTGGCCCTCTACCAGCAAGGGTCCCTCTCCCCCACCTCGACTCGGCATCATCGAGTCACCACGGGTAACGGGTGCGCACGGTGAGACGGCGTCCTCCAAGCTTTCTCGACTTTTGTGAATGCATTTGCGAATTAAGTCCAAGGGATCATTGTCACTTGCTGCATTCCCGTCAATGTTTCACATCAGTTGGTATCAGAGCATCATCACCCTTAGGCGTGTCACATCAGTTGGTATCAGAGCAAGTTCTAGACTTGTCTCTACTAAGTCTTGTCCTAGGGCGCATAAGCATTTAGAGTCATCCGGTTCATCAACATGGCTACCTCTCTTTGGTCCCACTCGGCCCTCCACAAAGGTCCGATCGACCACCCATTTTCGGACATCTTTATAGATGAGAGTATCACCTTTGATGGGTCACATCCTAGTGATTATGTTAGGTGGGAAACCTTCATGAACAAACACTTTGATAGGACTAGGGTCTATGGACACGCTAGAGTCCGTAGGGCCACAGGGCGACTTCGGGGACAAGCCAAGAAGGAGTGGAAACGCATAGTGAGCTTAAGAAAGATTCGGAGGCAAGAACCCATAGGATCATGGGAAGAGATGAAAAGTGAGCTTAGGAAGATCTACGCTCCCCGACCCTCCCACTCCTACCGTGAGGACCATAACCCGTTGAGCACTCCCACTCCCCCTTTCCCTCCCAGTCAACCCAAAACCTCTATTAGGACCCAAACCCCACCATCCAAAGGACCCCTAGATTTATTAGAAGAGATAAGGAGTGAGATCAGGAAGATCTTCACTCCCCAACCTTCCCACTCCTACCCTGAGAATCATAACCCGAGGAGCACTCCCACTCCTCCTTTCCCCACCACCCAACCCAAAATTCTCCATCAAACCCCCACCCCACAAACTTCTAAAAATCCTCCTTCCACCCCTTTCCAAAAGGAACTTAAAGAGGTAACCGAAGACTATGAGGCTCCACTAGATTGGGAAGAAGAATATGAATCACAGTGTCATGGGTTAGGCCGAGAAGTTCCCATCCCAGGTGGAAGAAGCATCATGACTCACTCCACCCTCACCACTCAAACCCACGTGGACCCCATGTCCACCCCTCCACCTAGGCCCGTGACAGCCACCATTCCCCAATCCAAAGTTACTCACCCAACCCACCTTCCACTTCCAACTCATGTCCTACCCAAACCTAGTCCCCCGCTACTTCCACTCCCAACCCCAACCCAAGTCTGGCCTCACTCACCACCCCGGGTACACCATGCACCAACCGTCATCACCCCACCCCCAATAGACCTTCCCATTCCCTTGAGAGAGGAGACCACAACCATCCACATGGGAGTAGATGCTAGTCCGGAACCCATCCCCATCCTTGAGGAAGCCCAAGTTCATATCTATGGTGAGGAAGAATCACAAATGTCCCCTTCACATAGCTTGGACCCCCAAGAGCCACAAGCCTTCACAAATAGCACTGTAATCATAGAGGGGCCCCTAGCTAGATGGCTAAAGGAGAGACCACTTCACCCCATCATGTCCTATGTTTATCCACCCATGGAGCAAAACCTTCCCATTGTACCCTTATCCACCTATCACACCACAATCCAATCATCCTATCAAGTGGAAACATTAGGGGATCTTCTTAAGGGTATAGTTTGGCAAATGGAACTAACTGGCATGTTGACCACTGTAGCCGACCAACCTAGAAGCCTTGACCTCCTACACCTATGTGTCGGGTCCATCTCCTCGATATACACTGTGGGTTGCTACACTAGCGACCTTCTTTTATTCCTCCCAACACCCGAAGAGCCCGATGCTATCCGTGAATTAGAGTTGCTTATTTCGGGTAGGATGCCAAGCCCTCCATTCATGGCCAACCAACCCGCCAAGGACTTCGGTTCAATGACCTCATTTGAGGAGGAGGAATCACCATCATTTGAAGACCTTGAGGAGATAGAATACCCCTTCCTTGGTAACACATTCCATGACCCCTTTGATCCCTCCCTATGGAAGACATGAACCCATGGGACCTAGCCGCCTTACCCACCACCCACTCCCTCCTACCCTCACCCACCATGTTGAACCCAACCCACCCATTCCACTACTTAGTTCACACTATGAGAGCCATGACCGAGGGTGACATCCACCTAGGAAATGAGGAAGTGACCTATCCCAAAATGTCCACCTTCTTGGACCCCTTCGACCCCTATGAGTGGAAACCCCCAAATCCACCCCCACCTAAAGATGGGACCATCTTGATTGTAATGCATGTGCCACAACATTTTGCCCCACCTGGTAGGGCTAGTCATCTCATTTGTGTCACATACACACTAGGTCCAGTGCATGACAGGTTCACATTTGGATATGTAGGTCCACCCCCATTCATCATCCATCTTATGCATGATAGGAGTCTACATGGAAGTCCAGGTCCTCCGGCATTCATTGCACCCATACCTGATAGAGCCACATTTGGACATGCTGGTCCTCCCCCACTCTTCATCCACCTCAGGCATGATAGGGCCATTTGTGGTTGCCCCGGTCCACCTAAGTGCATCAAGGTCCACATGATTTCTAAGCATGATAGGTCAATTCATGGATGCCCTGGTCCTCCTAAGTCTGTCAAAACCAAACTAACACTTGATAGGGCTGAATTTGGTTGTCCAGGCCCTCCCTTCATCCCTATAGGATCATCATTCATGACATTGCATGGTAACATTCGTAAACACAACAACAAGAGCAGCAAGGTTCTTAAGGAATTAGCCGATTCCCACTGTCGCCACCAAGAAATCCATGTCGGTGATTTTGTGATGGTGAGGACTGAGATTGTCTCAAAACTGAGGTCTCGTGGAGCAGGCTCCTTTCAGGTATTGAGGCGCCTTGACACAAATGCTTATGTGTTCGACCTCCCCAAAGGGTACGGAGTAAGCCCCACTTTCAAAGTGGCTGACCTGGTGCCCTACAAGGGTCCCACGGTGACACCCAGTGAGGAGATCCAGCCTATCCCACCCCTTGAGAGAGCCCCCACACCAACGAGAGCTCCATCTAGCCAGAGAAACCAGCGTGATCAAGTGGAGCGGATATTAGATGAATAGAACTCTACCACACGGAGCAAGGCGTATGAGCGATATCTGGTTAGGTGGAAGGGACGACCACCTTCAGTTGACGCCTGGGTGATTCGGGAGGATCTCCAGCAGCTGGATCCTGACCTATCGGAGCAGTACCGCAGCAGGGTGGACCCTTACTCGACAGAGTCGAGTTCTCTGCACCCCGGGAGTATGATGGGGACATCACTTACCACTTCCCATTTCCCCATGGGTCCCGATGATCGCCATTGTGTTCGTCTTGATTTCTTGAGTCGAGTTATGTAATTTTCATATTTTTCTGGAGTCATATCATTGTAATTTTTCTTTTATTTGAGTCAAGTCCCTAGGTTAATGAGTCATCTACCTAAGTTTATTATCATTATGTCAGTTAGATTGGTTAATGGGCCCAGTTATATGGGCTTGGCCCAGGGGCGCCCCTTTCCCCCTTGGTTAGTTATCATTAGTCCAAAAGTCAGGGACTTATGTTGAATTGTAGGATTCCTATAAATAGGACCCCAATCCCACCAGTTGAAGCTAATGAAGATTTGATAAAGTTTTCCAAAGCAATTGTGCATCTCTCTCTCTCTCTCTAGCTCTCTCTCTATCTCTCTCTCTCTCTCTCTCAAGAAGGGGCAACCCTTTCTCTCTCCTCTCCCCTCTCTCTCTAGGTCGACCAGCCCTCTCTCTCCTCCCCTTGCCACCTCATCCTCCACATCAGCCCTCCCCACCCTTTCACCTTCCCAAGGCCATTAACCCCCCTTTACTCCCACCACTCCCCAAGCAACCCTTCCCCTTCCCCATACAACCTTCCATCTTCCCAAGAGGAATCCCCACTTCCCAAGCAACTCTTCCCCTCCCCAAGGCAACCCCTCCCCTTCCCTAGGCCTCCATTAAACACCTCCATTAACCCTCCACCCAAATCAAAGAGAACCCTCCCCATTTCCCCAAGATACTTGCGCCCCCATCACCCCACCACCTCCCCCTTGGCCATCTGCGCACCCAGCCCCTCTCCCTGCTAGCTCCGCCCCAGGCCTCCACCTCACCACCCCTCCCACCTCCCAAACCACTCCCCTCCACCAAAGCATCCATCTCCCTCACCCCTCCACCAAAGAAAACCACCCCCCACCCTTTTCTCTCTTCTCGTTTGCATACAGCTGAAGACTTGCAGATCAGCACCCTGTTGCAGCGTTGCCCATGACCTCATCCCGGATTTTATGGGGACGTGGCCTACATCCACGGAAAGCTCTCCCAGTCGTCTTCACAGGAAAGGCGGTTTCGTCTCAATCCGAGGTCGGAGCTGTCCGAGAGAACCATTCTCCCCCGACTGCGCATGACTCCCTGTGCAGAGCACCTAAACCAGAAGAGAAGCTGTACCACGAAGAAACTCAGAAGAATCAGGCCACGAGCTCTTCTCCAAAGTTCTTCCTCGTCCAGTCCACTTTCAGAATCAAGAAGCGGAACTTCGTTCAGCATCCGTGGGCCGAAGTTACCATTTTTCCCCCTCGGCTGCGCGGGTCTGCCTCCCACAGTCTGCAACGACCATCCTTCACTATTCTGCGTCCCCCAGTCCTCTCCGACATCAGACGGCTTCCCCGTCAGTTTTTCTGGGAAGAGAGCTCGTCCACGGTTCCAGAAACTCTAGCGGTTCATGAATCAGAGTCCGGGAGCTGTCGGGGCAGCCTCTGCAACCTGCTACCAGGAACCTGAAGCCGCCTTCCCCAGATTCTGTCACTCTGTTCGACTCCCCATCCGGACCAGCATCGACGTCAGAAGAATTCTACAAAATTCTGAGGCATTCTAGCTCCAGTTACAAAGATTTCCCCTTTGATCTCATCAGCAGCAGAATTCCAGACTAGAAGTTATGACCTCAACAGTGGCTGTCAATCATTCGTCGCAGAGTGCAGGCAGATTCGACATCGGCTTCTCCTTTCGCAATTTCGGCAAATCTCCCCTCCCCGCCTGGCCGGCTTACCGCCCCTCCCTGCGTGGAGGTAGTGTTTGCATGTAAATTAACATCCCCACCCCAAGTCCACCCTCCTGTGTGAGGTGTAGTGCTTGTATTAAACAGGATTCAAGCTTCATCGGCGTAGTGTGCGGGGATCCCACACTTCCCCGCTCGCCCATCGTCTCCGAACGAGGTTGGTTTCTTCAAATCAACCAGGTGAGCCTCTGCCCCTGCTCCCCTAGTATCTGTTTGTTTAATATCCGTCAAGCTAATCCGCTAGCTAGTAAGAGAGTGCCCGTTCCCGGATCCACCATCTTGAGTAGTCATCGTGGATAATAGTGAGTGAGTGACCTTGTGCCCCCAAGGCACCCGGCCGCCCTTGATCGTGGGCATCCTACCTTCGGGAGGGAAAACCTTAGTTGTGCTGGCCCTCTACCAGCAAGGGTCCCTCTCCCCCACCTCGACTCGGCATCATCGAGTCACCACGGGTAATGGGTGCGCACGGTGAGACGGCGTCTTCCAAGCTTTCTCGACTTTTGTGAATGCGTTTGCGAATTAAGTCCAAGAGATCATTGTCACTTGCTGCATTCCCGTCAATGTTTCACATCAGTTGGTATCAGAGCATCATCACCCTTAGGCGTGTCACATCAGTTGGTATCAGAGCATCATCACCCTTAGGCGTGTCACATCACTATTAAGGAGACTAAGGAGACTAAGATAGAAGACATCCCTGTTGTGCAAGAATTTCCGGACGTGTTTCCGGAAGATTTGCCTGGATTACCTCCACAAAGAGAAGTGGCCTTCACCATCGATTTGGTCCCTGGTGCTGGTCCAGTTCTAAGGCACCATATAGGATGTCCCCTGCCGAAGTCAAGGAGTTAAAAGAACAATTGATGGAACTTCTTAAGAAGGGTTTTATCAGACCAAGCACTTTCCTGTGGGGAGCACCTGTGCTATTTGTAAAGAAGAAGGATGGATCCATGAGGTTATGCATCGACTATCGACAGTTGAATCACCTTACTATCAAGAACAAATATCCACTGCCGAGAATCGATGAACTGTTTGATCAAATATCTGGATCCAAGTATTTCTCAAAGATCGATCTAAGGTCGGGATATCACCAACTAAGGATCAAAGATGAGGACATTTATAAGACTACGTTCAGGAGCAGGTATGGGCACTACGAATTTATTTTTATGCCTTTTGGACTAACCAATGCCCCTGCAACCTTTATGCAGTTGATGAATAGTATCTTCAGACCTCATCTAGATCAATTCATAGTGGTTTTCATTTATGATATACTGATCTATTCAAAGACCAAGGAAGAGCATGAGGAGCATTTGAGGATTGCATTACAGATATTGAGGATGAATCAGTTATATGCAAAGCTCAGTAAATATGAATTCTGGTTAGAAGAAGTATCTTTCTTGGGTCATGTTATATCGAAGGACGGTTTATCCGTAGATCCATCAAAGGTTGAAGCTGTACAGAATTGGGAAAGACCGACCAACGCTAGCGAGATCCGAAGTTTTCTGGGTCTTGCAGGTTATTATCGGCGATTCATTAAGGATTTCTCCAAGATAGCCGTACCACTCACAAGGCTAACTCGCAAGAAGATCCGTTATGAATGGAGCAAGGAATGTGAAAGAAGCTTTCAAGATCTCAAGGATCACCTAACTACTGCCCCGGTCTTAGCTTTACCAGTTGAAGGAGAAAAGTTTGAGGTATACACCGATGCATCTGGCATTGGCCTTGGATGTGTTTTAATGCAAGGAAGAGTTATAGCTTATTCTTCTCGCCAATTGAAGAAGCACGAGGAGAACTACCCAGTCCATGACTTAGAATTGGCTACGGTAGTATTTGCGCTGAAGATATGGAGACATTACTTATACGGAGTGCAGTTCACTGTATACTTCGATCACAAGAGTCTCAAATATCTTTTCTCTCAAAAGGAATTGAATATGAGGCAAAGACGTTGGCTAGAATATCTCAAGGACTTCGACTTCACAATACAATATCATCCTGGAAAGGGTAATCCTATAGCTGATGCCCTCAGTCGAAAACCGAGAGTACTATTAGCCAATTGTATGATTCAGGAGTGGAAGTTGCTAGAACAATTCTCTAAACTTAATATAAGCATAGACAAGGACAATAGGAGTGTCACATTATCTCATATGAGCATACAGCCAGACTTGCTATCCGAAATATAAGGACTTCAAGATAGTGACCCCGTACTAGTGGAAATCAAGGGCAAAATGGAAGAACAACATGATTTCAAGATAGCCTCGGATGGAAGATTGATGTTCAGGAATAGAACATGTATACCGAATTGTCCAGAGCTAAAGAAGAAAATCTTAGATGAAGCTCACAGATCAAGGTACACCATTCATCCAGGGTCAACTAAGATGTACCAAGATTTGAAAAGGACCTTCTGGTGGCCCAACATGAAGAGAGAAATAGCAAACATTGTGTCTCGCTGTCTCACATGCCAACAAGTTAAGGTGGAAAACCAAAAGCCTACCGGTAAGTTACATCCTCTTGATATTCCCAAGTGAAAATGGGAGGATATCGGTATGGACTTCATTATGGGTCTGTCTAAATCTAGAGGAGGACATGATGAAATATGGGTTATCATCGACCGATTGACCAAATCGGCACGCTTCTTGCCAATCAAGAGTCGATGTTCAGTTGATGTTCTTGATGCATTATACATTAAGGAGATAGTCAGGTTACATGGAGTACCTGTCTCAATTGTGTCTGACAGAGACCCTCGTTTTACTTCTCACTTTTGGAAAGGTCTACAACATTCGCTGGGGACGAGACTTAACTTTAGTACAGCTTTTCATCCTCAAACGGATGGTCAGACCGAGAGAATAAATCAGGTAGTTGAAGATATGCTCAGAGCTTGCATCATTGATTTTGGTGGAAGCTGGCATGATCACTTGCCTTTGGTTGAATTTGCATACAATAACAGCTACCAGGCAAGTATACAAATGGCACCTTTCGAAGCTTTATACGGAAGGAGTTTCCGATCGCCTTTGTGCTGGGACGAAGTTGGCGAAAAATAACTATTAGGTCCAGACATGGTAAGGGATACCACTGAAAAGATTCAGTTGATTAGAGAAAGACTTCAAGTTGCTCAGTCTAGACAGAAGGCTTATGCTGACACAAGAAGAATAGATCTCGAATTCCAAGTCGGAGATCACGTATTTCTCAAGATATCACCTGGACGTGGAATACGGAGATTTGGTGTTAAGGGCAAGCTTACACCAAGGTTTATCGGACCTTTCGAGATACTAGAAAGAGTTGGCGAGGTTGCTTACCGTGTCGCCTTACCCCCTCAATTGTCCGAAGTTCATAATGTATTCCACATATCTATGTTGAAGAAGTATGTGCACGATTCGGCACATATCATCGATCATGGAGACCTGGTGATTCAAAGGGATCTCACTTATGAACAAAAGCCCATGAAGATCCTCGATCGCGAAGTACGAACATTAAGGAGCAAAGTTATTCCCATGGTCAAGGTGCAATGGAGTAAAAGCTCAGCACACGAAGCCACATGGGAGACCGAGGAGTCTATGAGGAAACGATTCCCAAAATTATTCTAAAAAGGTATGTACTCTACACTCTCCACGTCTATATACGATTGAATTTGGGGATCAAATTCTTTTAAGTGGGGGAGGGTGTAGCAACCCTGGTAAATTAAAGGACTAGAAAGTCTAAATAAATTAAAAATAATAATTAAACAAGGCCCAGACCTTGTACATGACCCTCTTACATCCTAAAAAGTCTAACAAAAGAACTTATGGACACTACTATTGTATTATAATAAATTTAAGAATGACATGTTATTTTTAAGTAGGCATTTAATGCACAACATAATTTTATTTGAATTAAGAATCAATAAATCTTGAAGAAAACATCAATTTATATTTTATTAATAATTTATAAATTTTAATATTCCACATTTATTATATTATAATTGTATTTGAAGGAAGAAGGATATATATATAAGCTTTAAATACATTATAGATAGTTAAAAGGGAGATGGAGTGGGTATATATGCAATATCGGTCTTTTTGAGGTTGAAGAGAAAGAGACAAGTTAAAATGACGCCCATTTGTTCAGGCGCATGCAACGTAGCAGACGACTTAATGCAAGTCGTTATTTACAATTAGCAAAAGTCAAATAAAATATATAAATAAGAGAGTGATAGAAATAATAGGGATATATATACAATATTAGTCCTTTGGAGGTTAAGGAGAAATGTCAAAATATAATTGACGCCATTGATTTAGGTGTTGATTTCAAATGTGACGACTTAATAAAAGTTGTTATTTTATTCTAAAATGAATAGTGCCCATTTTTTAATTAAAAACATTTGAAAAACTAATTATATGAAAAAATAGAGAAAAATGGAAAACTTGTACCCCTAAAATTTCCCATCTAGATCACATCAAGAAAAAAAGATAAAAATCCAGAAAGATCGTTACACCTTAAATTAATAAATAGGGAAAGGTGAATGACGCCTCCGAGCAAGTCGTCATTTAATTTTGATGATTGTGTATACAAGCGTCATTTATTGAAATAACGCCCCAACCTGAGACGTCATTTACAAACTAAATCTGTTAGTATTTGGTTCGAACAAGGATGTTATCCGGGTAAGTTTTGATTAGGAAAGTATCAACACGTGGATGTTTAAGTTTAATCAGGAGTCTATCTAGAAGTTTCAACTCCAATCAAACTCCTAGAACCCATTAGGATTCTTTTCCCTATAAATACCATCCCCTCCATCGAACCCATGTTGACCCTAAAGACGTCCTGCTGCTACTCCTCTGCTGTGGAAGTTCTTCTTCATCTTCCTCTTGCTGTCAATACTGTGAAGGGAGGACGTCGTCTTCTGCTCCTTCGACAGTGCTTCACATATTGTTGTAGGTTGCTTCTGCCGTGGGTGTACATGAAGAACGTGAAGTTCTTCATCCTTTCTTCTTCTTCCTTACTGCACGAAGGATTGAAGGCCATTGATTTCCTTACCATAACTGCTGCTGTTGATTGCCTTCGACCGTTGAAGCAAGAAGAACAAGTTGTTGTATCTTCTTCCTTCTACGCGGTTACTCTGTTTCAAACAGGGTATCGTTTGTGATCAAATCTTCATATATATTCTTCACGTTCCATCAACCAGATCATCACCAAGGTAGGTTTTCTCAAGACTTAGAAAAATCTTATAATTACTAAGTGAATACATGCACATAGGTCTAAAGGAGTTACAGATTTCATTTTCCAGAATGAATTTTCTCTGTTTACTGCATGAATGAAACTGACAACCCAAGATAGGGCGTCATTTAAAATCAACGACCGTGCAAACAGTCATCTTTTCCTAGATTGTTAATAATTGTACAAAGTTTAAAATTTAATAACTATGAACTCTTACATGTACACTAATGTATGACTGTGTCCATAAATTCCTGTTATTTTTCCCTATCTGTTCATGTCTTTAGAATCTTGATCAAACATACTCCAAAAATCATGTGTCTGTGATTGTACCTGTGGGTGCAAATCATATGACAAAGAATTAGCGACCCAGATTAGGTCGTCAATTGAATGAACGCCCCTATAAACGGGCGCCAATTTAGTGATAAACTGTGAAATTATAGAAATGGTTATAATGTTCCTGGATATGAAAATGACGACATATACCCTACCCTTTAATTTGTTATATGACGCCCCTGACTAGGGCGTTGTTTACTGAATTGAAGCCTTCATGAAAGGCCTCATTTTTATAATAGTCAAATTTGGAAAATATTTATAGATATTAATCTGGATGTAACGACTGAGTGAACAGTCGCCATTTATTGAACTGACGACCCTGACAAGGGCGCCAATTCATAAAATGAAGACTTAAGCTCAGGCGCCATTTGACTGATCCCTGAATTTTTCGTGGTTTTTATATAACCCTTGTTAATGGGTTATGCATATCGGCACTATATTCCATTCCGTGAATATAGTCCCATGTTTCTCATTGTTTTATCAATTACCCACAAATTCTCGGTGATAGATGAACTCTCCATAGGATATTCTGTTCCTTTGGACCAGTGACTTTATCATAGAGACCTCCGTAAGACTCCGCTAGCCTTGGATTCCCTCGAGGCAGTCGAGCTGGTTGTACCCTTAAAATCTATGTCACTATTTGATTACCATGTCACTCTAAAGAAACATGGTATACCGGCCCTCGTGACTTGCTAAGAGGATGTCATGAGAATACTCTAAATTAATGGAATGGAAAACCATGCCATTAGTGTTCTTATGAATTAGGTGCCATACTTGTGGACCTCAATTCTATCTAGCTTATCATGTCCAAGAACGAGCGACCATCGCTATATGAGCGCTTATTCTTATTATCATGGCACCCAATTAGGGAGCCGATTCCACCAAGTTTTATCGTTAATCGTGATTGTACCGTTATTATTCATGTTCAATCCTTGAAATTCTATTCCGTAAGATCTATCCTAAAGTCCCTACAAGCTTATTCCATTGAAACTCTATATTTGCTATAACCATAGTGGATGTCGAAAAATACACGATGAATGCATGCGCATATAAGGGCCCGATCTGGTCCTGGGAGGAGCACCCGAAAGTACTAGTGCCCATGCGAGTTGTAATGATCACGGTGTGGCATTGCACCGAAATGCATGACTAGTTTGATTAGACATTCCACAATCTCACACTCGACTTGACATGACATGACTTACGTGACCCGGAAAGGGTATTTATATACTTGCCTGAAACGTGATAGCCAATTCCCGACATGACATGATGAATATACTTGCTTGAATATCGTGACATTGATTGATATAAGTTCTTGAAAGACATGCTAGTTCACTCAATTATCTCTTGTTATACTCTCTCTCTCTTATCATTTTACGTAAACATGCATAGCTTTATTACATTCATGCAACATGTAATTTACTTAAAGCAAGCTAGCTCTTGAGATATAATTCCTACTGAGCGTTCGCTCATTTAGTGTTTTCCCCTATTTTTCAGGTAAGTCCGATGACGAGACTCAATCGGATGGGGAAGGTCAACACTGAAGAGATTAGATCTCTCCATCTATCCAAGCGTCTACTAGTCTTATGTTTCTATATTTTTGAGTCAATCGCTGTACTTTTCCCTTTATTGAGTCTTAGCACTTTCATTAAGTGGATTGTAATAGAAGTACTTTTAAGGTTGCGATTGAATAAAGGATTGAGTTATCTTTACTTTTGCACACTCTATTTTTGTGTTGAATACACTAACGCTCTGATTGACATGATCGATATAAACTCGTCACGCGTCTCCGAGTTCCTTCTGCGCTCGGGGTGTGACAGCCGCCACCTCAGCCCTCCACTATACCTATAACCCCAAACTTGGCTTTGCCTATCCCTTCACCTACCCCTTTACCCAAACCCGTGGCTAATTCTGAGCAGGGTCCACCCCTTGTTGCACTCGATCCAACCCCGTCTGCTTTCGAGCAAAGGGAGAAGCTCGACGTGTTTGAACCTCCACTTGCACTTTCTCCAACACATTCCATTACATCTCCACTATTTATTAAGCCTTCCGCCTCCGCTTCACCCTCCTCTACCACTCGGAATGGGAGTCCTTCTACAAGTGTTTGTGCCGAAGATGATCGAGAGCCGGGCAAGAAGGATTTGGCCGCGGCTATGTTGTTCAAGATGAAATACTTTATTTGCCAGATGTCGATCCGCATTCTTGTGCTGGGCATGGTTGAAAAGGCCAGGTCCCCGCCAATGCTCACTAAGAGAAGACGTCAAGCTCTGATGCCATGTGAGTCCGTACTCAAAGCCCGGGAAGGGCACCCCTTGTTTCAACACTCCACTATCAAGTCTATCCTTCTATTCGAGGGGCGAATGCCCATTTTATTCAACACTCTTTATACTTCACGATCCTTGGGCAAAACAAAGCTTCCCATTACAACTTTCCAACTCCCTCACCCCTTGGCTCTTCGCCTTCCAAGGGAGTTATCATTCATTGTTAAAGCTTCATCATGGGCAGTAACTTTATCCATTGGGCCGTTTGGCAGTACACTTTCATTGACATGGAGGGGCAGTCATTCTTCTGCTGGGGGGCCTTTCGTTAACCTATCCACTTCTTATTCTATCCCATCCACTTTAGTATTAACCACAACTTTCTCCTTATGGGCCACTCGTTGGGTGTGGAGGGAGTTCTCATCTTCTCACCATTCTTGTTTTTTGCATTTCTTACCTCCTTTGCATCTCTTGCATCCATCGTGTTTATTGCATTGCATGCATTTGCATTCCTTCCTTCCCGGGTTTCCGGACCTGTATCTTCCCCGTCTTCTGGCACCTCTGGATCCTCCGCATCCTCCTTCTTATTCACCTCCAACTGCGGGATCTCTGGGTCCCCTTGTGATTGCCAGGTATCGTGCCCCATCTAATCTCCTTTCAGGGCATTGTGCCCCCTCCCATCTTTTACATCCGGAACCTCCGGATTTCCCTCTCTTTCCAGGGCATCGCGCCCTTGTTTACCTTCTTCCTCTGGAACCTTTGGACGTCCTTGCCAGGCATCGCGCCCCCTCCGATTTTATTTCTCCGGAACCTCTGGATCTCTTTTCAGGGCATCGCGCCCCTCCTTACCCTATTCCTCCGGAACCTTCGGATCCTCCACGTCTTCCTTCTTATTCACCTCCCTCTTCGGGATCTCCGGGTCCCCTTACACTTGTCGGGCATCGTGCCCCCTCCAGTTTTCTCTTAGGGCATCGCGCCCTCCTTCTCCATATCCTTCCGGAACCTCCGGATCTCCCGGGGCATCGCCCTCATTCCTACTTTATTCCTCCGGAACCTCCGGATCTCCCTCTTCGGGCATCGCGCCCCTCCACACCTCCATATCCGGATCCTCTGGATTTTTCTCTCCTTTTTGCGCATCGCGCCCCTTTACACCTTCATCCTCTAGAACCTCATCGTGCCCCATGGTATCTCCCTCTGGAACCTCTAGACCCCATCCCTTTCCTCCGATTCATCCTTCGACTCCTCAAGGACATCGCGTCCTTTGTTCTTTTCCTCCTCTTAAACCATCTCTTTCCATACCTCTTCCCTGGGCATCGTGTCCCTCGGTACTTTCTTCCTCCGAAGCCTCCGGATGATTCTTACCCACATCATGATTCTCCTCCTTTGCCTCCGGACCCTCCAGATCTGCCACTTTCCATCTATCAATTCCTCCTTTTAATTCCTCCTGATCTCGGGTACGACCTGACTTCTTCCACATCCACTGCTTTGGACATCTGCCCGTTCTCCCACTGCTTCCGAGGCTTTAGTCCTCACTTCCCCTCTTGATTCCCCTTTTCCTTATGTACGCCTTTTCATGTGATCAGGGTCTCTGCACCTTAGTGAGGGAGTTCTAGCCCTCACCTCTCTTTCGTTCCTCCTTATTTCGTCTGCGCCTGGTCTACACACCACTCCTTCTTGTTAAGTCACTTTTAAATCCTTGCCTCTTATATTCTTATCTGCTATGAGGACAACAAATTGCATGCTTATCAGCATCGCCTCCGGCAGTTGTTTCTTCTACAAGGTTTCAAGGTAACGTATGTACATAAGTGTGCATTTTTATGAATTTTCATCACTTTATTCACGCACGATTTTTTAAAACAAAGTGCTTCTTAACATGATCCAGAGTGGTTGTTTTAGACCTTTATCTTAGGCCTTTTATTAAAATCAATGTCAAAAAAGAGTCTTTAGGCTTGTTTTTGCAGCACTTTGGTAATAAGAATCTCGCGCTAGGAGTTCGGCATTCTTTCCCTGCTCATTAAGGGCAACCCTAAGCTGGGCATCGCACACACTTCACGGCGTCCTTAGTCGTCTCCCTTGCTAAAACATCGTTGCTACTTGGGCCATGCTCGAGGACACGAGGTCTTTTTCTCCTCTTAACTCGGCTGAAATATGAGGATAGAGATATTATGGGCAAAACAACCAACCTAAGCACATCCCAACAAGAGGAAGTCTCAAATAGGGGCAGTCAATTATGACCCCATTCTCAAATATTAAGCTCAATTGCAATATCTCTCAAAGTCCAAAGGACACGATAGTGAAAAATCAAGTGAAAAAGAAAAAAATATGAAGAAAATTTCAAAGAATTTGGCATGGCAAGAGGGCAGTTTAGTTTCCCCGAGGGACGTTATGAGCCCGGTCGTATGCGTGCCTAAAAGAGAATTTAAGGTTCGATGATATGACACAAAGCCCCGGCGCAACAGACCAAATCTCTAGGGGTCGTGTTATGGACGGAAGTCAAAACCCAATATCTTCTTAACTTACACCAAGCTTATCCCAAGTTACTCTTCTCTTTTCCCTCCAAGACCGAGTGTTTCTCGGGTATGATCTTGGTAGGGGCACCGTTAACCAAGGGCAGCCGGTTATAGGGCCCCACCTTCAATGCACGCTCGGCTTTGGATAATTTTTAGTGAAAGAAGAAGGAACGAAGACCCCTAGCCAACAGTTTGAACATCCTTTGATGCTGCATTAGCAATGTCTAAACTAAAATTCTAAAAAAAATGAATATTTCCCAACAAAAGCTATAAAATTGAATATTTTCCAAAAATCCAAAAAAAAAGTCAAATATTTTTTTTCTTCAAAAAAAATTCAAATATCTTTAAAAATTCAAATATCTTCAAAAATCCATAAAAATTTAAACATCTTCAAAAATCCATAAAAATTTGAATATTTTCAAAACCCATAAAAATTTACATATTTCAAAATCCAAAAAAAATAGCATTGTATTTTTTCTGATGGTGTTATTTTGCAGGGACAACCTTTTTTGCAAAGACCAAAAACACGGGATGAGTCCTCTGCTTTCATTGCCATCAACCTTTCGATTCTTCCCTATGGTGATTGTATCTTCATGATTCGCCGCTCTGGGCATCATTCCAATCATTCAAGAGCAAATCTTTCTATGTTATGCACCTTGTTAATCTCGCCGCTCTGAACGTCACTCTGATCATTCAAGAGCTAGTCTTTCTAAAGCCATTCCTGCCAATTCTTATCTGGGCATTCGGATCATTCAACTCCAAATCTTTCAACTGATTAGCCAAGTTGGTCCTCCTCATCGCTTAAGAGAAACAATGCTAAAGCTCTGATGATTTACATGCTTTGCATGCTTTGATGCTATGTTTTCACAGCCATGCTTTCATGATTCATATAATTCATATACTTAATGTTTGTTCGAATGCTTTGATTCATGCTATTCGTGTCATGGCTGCTATACTTTAATTACGTTTTCATTCACGATATCTTGGCTAACGAATTTTGAGCGCAGGAAAGAAGCTCTTGGTCCCACTGTCCGGGCATCATCATCCGAGTCCCACGGTGTCTGCATTCCATCTCAGTTCTCTCATGCTTATTGCTATCACCATTTCCTCTCTGTATACATTCCTACTATATGTTATCTACGCTATTAGATTATATCAGGGAACTTGTGGCTTTGGTAAATCTAAAATTTGAGTTCCCCTTCATCAAAAATAATGATGATTCTAGAGTAATCTTAGTCGTATGGATAGACCGTTAAGCCGTCTAAGATTGGAGACGATGGTTCCCTTTTGTAAATTGGTGCGCGGATAAACGGGCTTCGGCTTAGTATCAGCTCACAAATAAGTTTCTTGACCTAGTCTCGGTAGCTTAACAATATTATCCTTGATTATCTTCTATTTTAATTTATTTTAATTTTTCCTTTAAACCCAGCATGCATTCATATAGGAATTTGAATCAACTTTAGAAAATCATTCTAATCACTTGGTTTTGAGAGTCAATTGACCCTTAATTTTTGAGATATGAGATATTCATTGCCGAATTGAGTCCTCAGTTCGTCTTGTTGTCATTTTGGGTTGTTTCCTTAGAAATTTCTTTGTTTGGATCTTCATTCTTTTAATTCAACCCTTTTCCTTTGATCCACCTTGGTTGCAGCGCGTCCACATTGGCTGGTAACCGCTCTCCAATGGAGAAACTTACAGATTTATGATCTGGAGAACTTCCACCGCGCTGGAAGTTGATCATCTTCTTTTATCTCCTTCATGCCCCCATGCACACTCCCTCCTTTATCCAAACATGGTTGCTTTCATCTCACCTCCCGAGATCGCTTCATCTCGAGCTTTTGATTCAATTCTCATCAAGTGGTGTTAATCATGTGTCTCATTACACCTTGGCGTCTACTTTTCAGTTCGCTCCACGTCATTCCACTCCATTACACTTCGTTGCACTCCATTCAACTTCGTGTCACTCCCTTGCAAAGCAGACGCCAAGGCGAGATAGCTATAGACATGTTAAATTTGACATCATCTTGAGTACATCTCATATTCCATTGTAATGCCCCATTTGACCCTCAAATCAACCTATTTGAGTGGTTTTCCTTATTTCTTGAAAATTCAACTTTCCCACATTTTTCTCCATTTTTCCTAGGACTTTCTCCAATTCTTCAAGGCTTTTCTAAATCAGCGGCATGCCTAGTGGTCGCCAATTCCTTCTTTCCAAATTGAGCACCTGTCTAGGCGAACGTCATTTCCTTCGCGTCGACGTGTCACGTGGGAGAGTCGAGTCCTTTCAAAATCGCGTCCGGGCTCCCGGACGCGTATTCATTTTCCTATTATTGGCCTCATTAAATTATTTGAATTAACGATGTTCTAAAAAGTCGCACATTTCTTGAAACGTGTCCACCCAAGTGGACACGTATTCTTTGTCCCTGATAATTATTGAATTAAACGCCTTTTAGAGTGGGCGTTCATTTCTTGAAATACGTCTAGCGACTTCAACGCGTATTCATGGCCACGTCTGGGACGGAAGACGTGTCTTCTTCAATTCTCCCATTTGTGAACCATGTGTTCCTGAAGAATGAATGACTTCTCACAAAGGCGCTACTTCTTTAATGGGTGACCCTTTGGGCTGTCGTTAATTCCCTTTCCATTTTTTGGCCCATTTACCAAAAATTCGTAATTTCTTGAATCGCGTCCGAATAGGTGGACATGATTTCCTTTTTAATTTTTGGTAATATTTGACTTTCCTAAATAATTCAAGAAAAGGCGTCCGCTCTACTCGTTGCGTATTCATGAACGCGTCCAGGACCCCAAACGCGTACTTCCTTGCCATTTTCAGATATTCCTAATTCGACCAAAATTCGTATAAATCGATAATCTTGTCGAGGACCCCAGACGTGATTTCTTTCCTAATTTTGGAAATTAGTGACTCTTTGGGATGACGCCCATTTAATGGGCGACCACCAAGTCTGACGCCATTTCTTTAAGGTCTCTGAACTCGACCGTGCCATCTCCTTTCTCCGTTTTGGAGTCCTTTTCGACTAGGGAAGAGTTCTCGGTGGCTTTCCAAGACTGGGAGGACTCTTGCTAATGTTTATCTTATGCCAGAGATAATTATCTTGATTATTCTTGGAATTAAACCTACGAATCTCCCTATAAATAAGCCCCTTTGCTTCTCTGTTCGGGGGCCGACTTCATCAATGGCGGGGAGATGCTATCGGATCCTGAGCTCTAGGAGGGAGTACTCTCTGCATCCAAAGTTCCATGCTATCTGAGTCTTCCTCCCAAACGCCCATCAAAAGCCAGGACAGGAGAATACCCCCTCAGGCTCTTCTCTTTCTTCTCTGTTTCTTTTATTACATTAGTTCACAACGCATGCATATTGCATCAATTAATCCTCCCTTCTCAACCACGTTGAGGCTCCACCGTGTAACACTTGCACATCACCCTATCTCTTATTTATATTCATTCATCATATTTTTATCCCCACCCTTTGCATAGGGGTTTAAGGGTCGACACCCAATAGGTGTGTCATTCTCCATACTTTCACATTTAATACATATTCACTTGGGATTGATGTTACGTGCTTGGTTTGCAAATCCATACTTTATTTTGTTGGTTATTGTAATTTTGCAATGGTAATCTAAGAAGACTCTCTTCATCGACCGGCCGATAGGAAGAGAAGGTCGACACACACACATCTCCCCACGCTTCAGAGGTAATTATCGCGATCCCTCCATGTTTATTATTGTTTATATCTTTTGAGGCCCGCGGTCTCTGGCGATCACCCTCCATCCTAGCATACCACGCTATGCTTTCTTTTATTTATTTTTTAGTGGATTTTAAACAGATCTACACTACCTACCCTCCTATTTTCATGAATTTAGATCAAGAGAATCAAAAGATAGAGGGGCGAGAAGTTGCTGGTTTGGCACAAGATGTGCAGGAACCTGAGCGATCTTCCAGTTAGAAATTCGAAGTCTAAAGCTTGTCACAGAGATAGGTTATCTCGCGGATGACTAGAATAATATGTCAGGTGTAAAAGCCCTCTATTTTCTCCAATTTTCGTTGATTATGCATGGAGTATTTTACGTTTTCTATCACGGCGCAATTAGGGATTTCAAAGCATGCATGTCCCTACACCTTAAATGAAAAAGATGTTAATCTTGGCTTAAATCATACTACCCATGATCCATCATGACCTATCATGTTATTTTCTATGTTTAGCATGCTTTTCACACATTATCTACCCTAGAATAGGTCTCAAATAGTTCTATACACCTTCTACCAGTAGCAGGCAGAAGGCGATCTTTCCAAGATCGCCAAAGTACAATAGTGGTCCCAACAAGGCCGCTACTACCAGAAACGGTCCTCTCGAGACCGCTTTAGTTTCTTGTGTTCTGTATTTTGTTAACCTGAAACAGATTGCAGAACAGCCCTATTAACCATATGTTAAGCCTAGATAATTAAGTTTTATTCCTGGTTATGATAATGCATTCATAAACTTGGTTAGGTTAACTATTCATCTTGATTGATTTCATGTTCCTTATGCACTTTGAACCTATTTTTAGCTTATGCTAATTTCATGCCAAAAACATATATTCTTGTACTAATGATCATATTTTAACATGCTTCATAGACTTGTTAAAGTGATGTTTTGATCGCTATTTTGCCACAATCCCTTCTCATCTGTAGTCTTTTCTTAAGTACATGGTGCGTACCCCGGTGCGTGGCCATTAGATACAGTTTTGCACTTATAAGCACACCACTTGGACTTGTGATCATCTCCATTGGATATTCCTTCCATGGGACTATGTGATCTTCTTTCAAGGCCTCCGTAAGTCTCCGGGAGTCTAGGATTCCCACTAGGACGCCGAGCTGGTTGCACCCTCAAAACCCAATTGTCCAGAAATCACATACATTACCGGTGTTTTTCTGAGTCCTGGATAGAAGCGGCCCTCAGGAGACCGCTACAATCTAGTAGTGGCCAGCCCATGACCACGTCTGTTTTCCTACGTCGAGCCTTTCTTTTTCTTGCATCGACCCAGTATAGACACGATCCCGACCTGACCGTCTATTTACAATAGCAGTCCTATCTTGACCGCGTATGTCCAGAAACGGTCTAGGAACGACCGCTTCTTCTCAGTTCTTGTCTAACCCGAGGTTTGACCCTAGGGTTGATTTTCCTAAGTTCCTAGTTGGTCTATTGATTATCTAGAACATAACACCTTATTTCAAAGCTATCTAATAAATTATGGAAGTTAAAGAATATGTTGTTATGCTGCCGAATTCCTTCCGTGGCATGGCCTTATCTTAAGTCATCTTTGGAATTCTTATGATCTCTTATTGTACGTTCTCTACCTTGGTTACGTTATCGTGGAAACTATTGTTGAATTGAACATTATTGATCGAAACTTTACTATATTCTCATGGAAGTAGCTTGATCTGTAACTTGAAGATTTAAGAGCGGGTACGGATAGTGTCCAAGGGCTCCACACTAGCCCCCTCAACAGATAGCCAAAAACGTGCTGAAAACAATGGGGTACGATGAACACTGGGGTCACATTACGCCGGGAGTACTTTTTTTATAGACGGGTGAAAATCATGAGGCAAACTTGTGATAATTTACATACTTGCTAGTACATTCTTATTCATGACTTTCTAGTGCATAGCCTTTATGATTATGAAGTACATTCTTGTTAATGAAACGCCACCTTACCTTATAAATCTTGCTTGATCATGCTCTAGTGTCCATCCATATTCTTCATATCTCTATAATTCATATCTTGTTACTTGGATTTCGTTCGTGTGTTTTATTGCATTTTCTTTTACCTTATTCACTAGAGCGAAAATGTAATTACTTAAAGCATGTCTCCATGTTGATGTGAAGATACCTACTGGGCAAGTGTGCTCATTACCCTACTTTTCTAATCTTTTCAGGAAGTTCAAGTGAGTCGGATTCGGATTATTCTAGCAACGGGTCCCAGAGTAATGATTGATGGTTGAGAGAAGACTTAGAATGTCAATAGTTTTCAAGTAGTCTAGAGTCATGATGTAATTATCACTTTATTGAGTCTTACTGTGAAATTTTCATTTTTTTCTTGAGTCCAGTAGATCAAGAGTCAACCTTATGTAATTATGAATCATTATTATCAATAAAAGTTAGAATTTTGGTCAAATATTGTGTACTCCATCTTTATGTGGATGTTTATTGCGCTCTGATTTTATTGCTAGCTTGAGGGGTATTGTCGACTGCTCACGTTCCCCGATATTACTTCCATTGTACATATGTCTCGAGGCGTGATAGTTAAGTTGGTATCATAGCCTAGCCATAAGTAAGTCCTAGAAAAATGTCATAGGCTAATTCCAAGGTTAAAGACCCAATCCTATGAGCCAGGAAGAAATTTCCAACCATGTGATAATGGGGAGATCCAAGATGAGATAGTTAAATTTGAAATTTTTTCTAGGTTAATTCTATTAATTCCATAGGAATTAACTAATTGATTATCCTCTCAGGTACCTTATTTTCACGTTGGCACACCGTGTTGACTGGGACGGGATGCAACAGACTGCTGCAGGTCTTACCCAAGCACTACAGAATGTGGCCCAAGCTGACGCGAGGGCTGGTGCGGGCGATTTACATCAGAATTTCTGAAGCTTAAATCCTCCACGATTTTTTGGCTCTTCTAATCTAGATGAAGCAGAGAACTGGATAGACAAAATGGAAAGGATCTTCAATGTTATGCAATGTGCTGATCAAGAGAAGGTCCGTCTCGTCACCTTCCAACTAAATAAATATTCTCGTACTTGGTGGAAGGCCACCTCAGCACAACCCCAAAATGTCCAGCCTACATGGAACGAGTTTCTTACACTCTTCCGGGCAAAGTACTTCTCCGAGCACGTCAAGGAGCGAAAGGCTACATAATTCATTTCTCTACGCCAAGGCATGATGTCAGTGGTAGAGTATGAACTCTAATTCTCCCGTTTTGCCCCTTATGCTGAACATCTGGTGAGCATAGATATCTTAAAGGCCAACCAATTTTTGGATGAGTTAAGGGCCATCTTCATTCAACAACTCGGCTCACAAAATATTCGGACCTATGCGGAGATGGTCCAGCGAGCACATTTGTATGAAAGGACCTTGGAAAAAGTTGAGAAACTTAAAGGCAAGGGAGAGGAATCTAGCCGAAAGATGGATTGGCATGGAAAGAAGGATAAGTTTAGCATCACGGATTCTTATAAATCCCATGATAATAAGAAGAGATCCCGGAACGGGAGTGGTAGTGGCTACCACAGGAACAAAAAGGCGAAGGAGGAAGACAAGCAAGTCATGATGGCTTGCACGTTCTGTGAGAAATTCGGCCATGCGGTCAAGGAATGCCGGAAGCATCTTGGCGCTTACTTAAGATGTGGCAGTCGGGAGCATCGCAAGCCAGACTGTCCCCTCATGAAGGAACAACCCTTCAGGAATGATGGCGGACGAAGGCAGTAGGCTCGTCTCAATGCTGTTGTGGATGAAGAAGCTACCAAAGAAGGGGAACTGATGGAAGGTACCGTCCAAATTTACTCGCATCCTGCATTTGTGTTATTTGATACTGGTGCTTCTCATTCTTTTATTTCTAGCCCTTTTGCTAAAACCTTGCCAATTTCACCTGTTCCGTTACTTTCAAATTTAACTATAAGTACACCCTTAGGTTCGGGAACAGAACTTAAAACTTATCTTCCCGATAGTGAAGTTATCATAGAAGGTCACAATCTCCTTGCAAATCTCGTATGCCTTGACATGGAGGGCTACGATGCCATATTAGGAGTGGATTGGCTTTGTGACCATTATGCCGACATTAATTATCGCAATAGGCAGATTTCTTTTCATAAACTAGATTTCCCAAAGTTTTCTTTCCTTGGCATCAAGTATAGGAAGCACCCTACTCTTATTTCTTCTCTTCACGCCTGTAAACTCATCTCACAAGGGTGTGAAGCTTTTCCCCCTTCCGTTATCATTACTGAGTCCAAGGAAATCCTTATAGAAGAAATCCTCGTTGTAAAAGAATTTCCGGACGTCTTTCCTTCAGACTTACCTAGTGTACCACCCTAGAGAGGGGTTAATTTTTCCATCGAACTCACACCTAAAGCAGTAGCTGTGTCAAAGGCCTCTTACAAGATGTCCCCCACAGAGCTCAAGGAATTTAAAAAGCAACTTCAAGAGTTGCTAGAGAAAGGCTTTATTCCACCTAGCACATCCCCTTGGGGTGCACCGGTTCTATGTGTCAGGAAGAAGGATGGATCCCTCAAGTTATGTATCGACTATCGACAGTTGAATCAACTTACCATCAAGAACAAGTACCCACTGCCGCATATTGATGAACTATTCGACCAGATCTCTGGTGCGGAGTATTTCTCCAAGATTGACCTCAGGTCTGGCAATCATCAGCTTAAGATTAAGAAAGAGGATATTCACAAGATGACTTTTTGTAGTAGATACAGACATTATGAGTTTGTGGTTATGCCGTTCGGGTTAACTAACACCCCCACAGTATTTATGCAACTCATGAACAACATCTTCAGGCCATATCTCGACCGCTTTGTAGTCGTATTAATTGATGACATTCTTATCTATTCCAAGATGAAAGAAGAACATGAGGAACATCTGAGAACTGCCTTACAAACATTAAGGTAACACCAACTATATGCCAAGCTAAATATATGTGAGTTCTGACTAAATGAGGTTTCTTTCCTTGGCTATGTTATCTCCAAAGAAGGAATTGTCGTGGATCCTTCTAATGTAGAAGCTGTCAACAACTGGAGCCGACTGATGACGATATCTGAAATAAGAAGTTTCCTTGGTCTGGCTGGTTATTATCGGCGATTCATTAAGGATTTTTCCAAAATTGCCGTTCCTCTCACAAGACTCACTAGAAAAGAAAATCCATTTGTATGGACCACGGAGTGCGAGGAGAGTTTCTTAACTCTCAAGAAACATCTTACTACTGCCCCCATTCAGGCACTGCCTATCGAAGGCGGCGGATTTGAAGTATACACTGATGCATCAGGCGTTGGCCTGGGGTGCGTTCTTATGCAAAGTGGCAAAGTGATTTGCTATGCCTTAAGACAATAAGCGGCACAAGGAAAATTATCCAGTTCATGATCTAGAACTAGCTGCCGCTATATTTGCCCTAAAGATCTGGCATCACTATCTTTTTGGAGAAAAGTTCACGGTATATTCGGACCACAAAAGTCTAAAATATCTATTTTCTCAAAAGGAGCTAAACATGAGACAAAGGCGATAGTTGGAATATCTTAAGGATTTTGACTTCGCCATCCAATATCATCCAGGCAAGACGAATGTTGGAGCCGACGCGCTCAGTAGGAAACCAATGGGAATGGTATCAAGCCTCATGAAATGTATGACTAATCTCATTGTTGAATTTTCCCAGTTAAATCTAGATATAAATGAGGAGAAAGAAGAATGTTTTATTGTCAATATTCGGTCACAACCTACATTAATAGAAGATATGGTCAAGTTGCAAGAAAATGACCCTACACTGATGAAAATCAAGGATGATATAGATCAATGGTCAGAATTTTCTATTGCAACTGACGGAAGATTTCTATTCCGAGGTCGAATTTGTGTCCCAGATCATGCTGATACTAAGAAGCTGGTTATAGACGAAACACATAAATCAAGGTATGCCATTCACCCTGGTGATACCAAGATGTACCAAGACTTTAAAAGGAATTATTGGTGTCCTAATATGAAGAGAGAAGTGGCGGACTATGTGTCACGCTGCCTCACTTGTCAACAAATTAAGGCAGAGCATCAAAAGCCCGCTGGAAAGCTACATCCCTTGGAGATTCTCGAGTGAAAATGGGAGAGTATAGAGATGAATTTTGTCATGGGTCTACCTAAATCAAGAGGACATGACGGTATTTGGGTGATCATTGACCGCTTGACCAAGTCGGCTCACTTCCTACCGATTAAGAGTCGATGGTTTGTGAATGTCTTGGCTGCCGTATATGTAAAAGAAATTGTGAAACTGCATGGAGTCTCTGTCACCATTATATCTGATTGAGACCCTCGATTTACATCTCAATTCTGTAAGGGTCTACAACATTCATTAGGGACCCGGTTGAATTTCAGCACCGCATTCCACCCACCAACTGATGGTCAAACTGAAAGAACTAATCAAGTGGTGGATGATATGCTCCGGGCATGTGTACTTGATTTTGGTGGAAGTTGGCACGACCACTTGCCTCTAGTGAAATTCTCCTACAATAATAGCTATCAAGCTAGCATTAAAATGGCACCATTTGAATCCCTATATGGCAGGAGTTGCTACTCACCTATATGCTGGAGTGAGATTAGGGAAAAGCAATTTCTAGGCCCGGAACTCATTCAGTATACTACTGAAAAAGTCAAGAAGATTCAAGAAAGACTCAAGGTGGCTCAAGATAGGCAAAAGTGTTATGCTGATAATCGAAGGCATGACCTAGAATTCCAAATAGGAGACCACATATTGATGCGGGACGGGACCGAAACGGGCTAGGACCTACGAATGCAATGAAGTGCGGCCAGCATTCGCACGCCAAAGGCAAGCCGGGCGGCTGACCTCCGTAGCGTTCCTCCGGGTGGAGGCGTCTCTCAACAAGAAATCCAAGCCCACAGCCGTCCCTATGAGGGAAGCGTAGGGATCTCAGCGGCTAAGGAACCGCCGTGCGCCTATGGGAATCTAGTCCGAGCTCGGCGCTCGACTAGGGCCACGGAATGGGGCTCTCAACTCACAGTCACGCGGTGAATAAAAAGCTAGCTAGGATCCTAAACACTCACGCGGCATAATGGAAAGCATACTAGTAAAGCAAGTGCCAACAAGGGGGAGCGTCGCACGTACCTCCACGCCTAGGCGTGGGGAAGAAACATCGGTCGAGACCAACAACCCTGATACACGAAGAATGAATTTACAACCCAATAAAGTGCCCACTCCTCGCAGGGAGATAACAGGCTACATGCAACAAATTCGGGGCTGCCGGGACACGGGCTGACGGGCAGCACTCGGTGAAGGTTGGCCGCGAGGAGGTCCCGGGTAGCGTCGGCAGGATCGCAGCAACGCGCACGTCCGCGGTAACGGGTCCCACGATCTCATCCGGACTCCAAATGACGCGCCGTCAGTGAGGGTGCGAAGCCGACAGGTGGGGGAACGTCCCGGCCAAAGGGCGCGTGCTGGAACCGCTTGTGGACGCCGGTGGAGGATCTGCAACCTGTGACAGGGTCGCTGCACGTAGAACTGCGCAGCTGAGGGAGAAAATGAAGAAAACGCTGCTCCGGAAGGCGAAGGAGGTCCCGCTTGTGGGAGGACATCGAGGACAGCCGGCAGCAGATCCCGACTGAAGGGCTCGGTCAGATCTGGTCGTGGCTGAGAGCAGCAAGCTCTGGAATCCGTGGGTGATCCTGGCGCCGGGTGGACAGGACAGACCAGCGCGACCTCACGGGAACGGATGCCACGAACAGCTCGGACGTCGGAACGAGGCGAGGTCGGCGGCGTTGGAAAGAGGACAAAGAGAGGTACGACCGGTGAAGATCCCACGTCCAAACTCGCAGCTGTCAGCCCCGTGGAATTTTCGTAAGGGGGCGGACAGAACCTGGCTCGCAGAGAGAGGGTGTCCTGCGCGAGCTCACGAAGAAAAATGCCACGGGCAGTGCCGATCTCCAAACGAGGCGAGACCACCTCGCACGCGTTGGAGACTCGCAGAAGAATCACCAAGAAATGGGTTGGTCACCCAAAGTCTCCACGAGCAGGGGGTGGCCGTCGTTGCCCTTGGAGGAGAGATCCGGACTCACCGAACTTGAACTTGAGAAGGGATAGAAGAGAAAGGGGCCCTCGGCGTCGCACCGAGGGATGGGGAGTCACACCCCGAGCTTGCTCCCATCGCAGGAGCAAGGAGGAACAGAGGAGGGGGGCACAGACACCTTCAGCCAATTTTCTTTTCAATTCATTCAATAATTCCAAAAGAAAAATTACAAAGCTTATGTATCCGGGGGGGAAACTAGGGTTTCATCCAAGCCACATGGAAGGGGGGGGGCGCAAATGGAAGGGGGGTGCGACCCAGCCCTCCTCCATTCAAGGGGGGTGCGGCCACCCCCCCTCCAATCAAGGAGGGATCAAGGGGGGGGGGGGCGCCCAAGGGGGAAAGGGGGAGGGAGATGGAATGGGGAAAGGGGGGCGCCCAAAAAGGCAAGTGGAGGGGCCAAGGGGGGGAAGGTGGCGCAGCCACCATGGGTGAGGGATGCGCCCTCCTCCCCAAAACCCTAACCCTAATCCAACCAGCAATGGGCCAAGGCTAAGCCCAATAAGAAAGGAAGACAGCCCACTACTCCCTACACATAATCTGATGACATAACAGAACTAGATAACGTGTCCACGCAGGGACCAAACCTAGGCCCAACATGGCCTCAAATGAGAAGACAAGATCCTCTAGTAGATGCCGTAGTCGCCTAGCCAAAGAGATGCTGGTGTGCTCCGTGTGCTCCGTCGAGTGATGCGGCGCGTGTCCTCACCAATTATCCCCGGGTGGGAAGAACTCGACCCCGTCGAGTAAGGGTCACGGTCGCTCAAGTAGCGCTCCAGCAGGTCTGGGTCGATCCTCTCCAGCTCTCCACGTGTGATCCAGGCGTCGTCTGTCACAGGGCGCCCTCTCCAACGCACTAGGAAGCGTTGGTATGCTCCGCTCCTGGTCGTGGTCACCTCCACGCCTAGGCGTGGGGAAGGAACCCCGGCCGAGATCAACAACCCCGATACACAAAGACGAACAATAATACAACCTCAACCACCAACGCCCACTCCTCGCAGGGAGATAACAGGCTACACAAAGAGATTCGGGGCTGCCGATGTACGGGCTGACGGGCAGCACTCGGTGAAGGGTTGGCCGCGAGGAGGATCCGAACGGTGGTCGGCAGGTTCGCAGCAATGCGTGACTCCGCGGTGAAAGCTCCCACGACCTGGTCCGGTGTCTGATTGAGGTGCCATCAGCGATGGCGTGTAGCTAGGTCACGGGAGGAAGCCTCGGCCGAAGGGGGCGCGCAGATTCCGTCCGTGGAAGTCGGGGGCGCACCTGCAAGTTGCGACTGGATTCTGCTCCCAGAACCGCGCGCTCGAGCGGGAAAAATGAGAAGAAGTGGTTCCGAAGGTCGAACGGAGCTCCGCTTGTTGGAGGACGAAGAGGACGCAGGGCAGCAGGTCCCGACCGAAGGAATCGGTCAGATCTGGTCATGGTTGAGAGCAGCAAGCTCTGGAATCCGCAGGTGGTCCTGGCGTCGGGTGGACAGGGCAGACCTGCGCGACCTCACGGGAATGGACGCCACAAGCAGCTAGGACGTCGGAACGAGGCGAGATCAGCAGCGTTGGACAGAGGACGAAGAGAGGTACGACCGGTGAAGATCTCACTTCCAAACTCGCAGACGTCCGTCCCGTGGAATTTTTGCAAGGGGGCGAACAGAACCAGGCTCGCAGGGAGAGGGGGTCCTGCGCGCGCTCACGAAGAAAATCGCCACGGGTGATGCCGAACTCCGAATGAGGCGATACCACCTCGCACGCGTCGGCGACTCGTAGAAGAATCACCCAAAAATGGACTGGTCGCCCAAGGTCACCACGAACGGAGGAGGTCTCCGCAGCTCTTGAAGACAAGATCTGGTTGCACTGAACGTGAATCTGTGAAGAGATAGAAGAGAGGGGGAACCTCGGCGTCGCACCGAGGGGATGGGGAGTCACACCCCAGGCTTGCTCCCGTCGCAGGAGCAAGGAGGAACAGAGGGGGGGACGCAGCCACCTTCAGCCAATTTTCTTTTCAATTCATTCAATAATTCCAAAAGAAAAATTACAAGGCTTATATATCCGGGGGGGAACTAGGGTTTCATCCAAGCCACATGGAAGGGGGGGGGGCGCAAATGGAAGGGGGGTGCGACCCAGCCCTCCTCCATTCAAGGGGGGTGCGGCCACCCCCCCTCCAATCAAGGAGGGATCAAGGGGGGGGCGCCCAAGGGGGAAAGGGGGAGGGAGATGGAATGGGGAAAGGGGGGCACCCAAAAAGGCAAGTGGAGGGGCCAAGGGGGGGAAGGTGGCGCAGCCACCATGGGTGAGGGATGTGCCCTCCTCCCCAAAACCCTAACCCTAATCCAACCAGCAATGGGCCAAGGCTAAGCCCAATAAGAAAGGAAGACAGCCCACTACTCCCTACACATAATCTGATGACAAAAAAGAACTAGATAACGTGTCCACGCAGGGACCAAACCTAGGCCCAACATGGCCTCAAATGAGAAGACAAGATCCTCTAGTAGATGCCGTAGTCGCCTAACCAAAGAGATGCTGGCGTGCTCCGTGTGCTCCGTCGAGTGATGCGGCGCGTGTCCTCACCACATATTCCTCAAAGTTTCTCCAGATCGAGGTATCCAAAGATTCGGCATCAAAGGCAAAGTTACTCCAAGATTTATAGGCCCTTTTAAAATTCTTGAAAGGGTTGGTGAGATTGCTTATCGACAAGCTTTGTCTCCTCAACTAGCAGGCGTTCATTATGTCTTCCACGTCTCAATGATAAAAAGGTACGTCCATGATCCATTCCATGCCGTCACTTATGATAACTTGGAGATACGGGAAGACTTGACGTACAAGCAAAGGCCACTCAAGATAATTGAGCGAGAAGTATGTCAACTTCGAAATAAAAATATTCCCATGGTCAAAATCCAATGTAGCAAATCCTATTCGCACGAGGCAACATGGAAAACGGAAGAAGCTATGCCCAAAAGATTTCTAGAGATATTTGAATGTAACTACACTCTCCTTAAAAATCACATGCATTGAATTTGGGGATCAAATTCTTTTAAGTGGGGGAGGGTGTAACGCCCAAGAGTTTTCTAAGAATTTTCTGAGATTTAATATAACTATTAAGCATTTAAATAGACTTAATGAGCTATTTAATGAATATAGGTCTATTTAATAATTATTTAAAGGCCCACATATTATGTTAGGTTTAAATCCACCTAAATAGGCCCACAAGACCCAAATCCAATCCCTTTAGGCCCAGGCCATTGCTAGAGCCGTAATTAGGGTAGATTATGAAATTAACTTGGATAAATAGACCAAAACGGGGATAATTAGGTGATAAATCGAAAACTCTAAAAATTTCAGATTTAATGCCTAAAAGCGGTCTATCGCACGATTGCTACTATACAAAGGCGGTCCTGAGACGACCGCTACTATGTTCCGAGAACGGGCTTTGTAGAAACGTAAAAAGCTTGAATCTTTGGCAACCAAATCGCCATGGACCGAAGCTATCTGGCATGGGAGACTCTCTAGAACACTCTAGAGATAAATTCTACCCCAATTTAGGACTCTAGATCCGAGCTAATCCCCAAACCCTAGGTAAACTCTATAAATAGGGTTCAGGTTCGAACTGCGTGAACCCTTATTTTGGCTTGCGAAGTTCGACGATAAGGAGACGATATCTCAGGTTGGTTCTTTAGAAGATTTTGTTCTCCTTAGTTTTATCTAACTCCCCTCTAATTTTCGTGCTAGAAGACCCAACCGTTGAAGAATTAAAGAGTCTGCAAGTCGCTGGTTCGCTATAGGCTGCACAGGAACCAGTGCGCCGGTCCAGTGAAGATCAGGAGATTAGAAGCCCTAAATGAGGTTAGTTCACGTTGTGTCTTTAAAACTTTTAGTTCTCCTTTCTATCTTCTACATACCCTCCTATTTTCACGAATTTAGGTCAAGAGAATCAGAAGATAGAGGTGTGGGAAGTTGCAAGTTTGGCAAAGGATGTGTAGGAACCTAAGTGATCTTCCAGTTAGAAATTTAAAGTCTAAAGCTTGTCACAGAGGTAGGTTATCTCGTGAATGGGTAAAATAATATGTCAGGAGTAAAAGCCCTCTATTTTCTCCTATTTTCATTGATTATGCATGGAGTATTTTACATTTTTCTATCACTGCACAATTAGGGATTTCAAAGCATGCATGTCCCCACAGCTTAAAGGAAAAAGATGTTAATCTTGGCTTAAATCATACTACCCATGATCCATCATGACCTATCATGTTTTTTTTTTATGTTTAACATGTTTTTCACACATTATGTACCCTAGACTAGGCCTCAAATAGTTCTAAACACCTTCTGCCCATAACAGGCAGAAGGCGGTCTTTCCAAGACCGCCAAAGTACAATAGCGGTCCCAGCAAGGCCGCTACTACCAGAAACGTTCCTCTCGAGACCGCTTCAGTTTCTTGTGTTCTGTATTTTTTTAACCCGAAACAGATTGTAGAACAGCCCTATTAACCATATGTTAAGCCTAGATAATTAAGTTTTATTCCTGGTTATGATACTGCATTCATAAACTTGGTTAGGTTAACTATTCATCTTGATTGATTTCATGTTCCTTATGCACTTTGAACCTATTTTTAGTTTATGCTAATTTCATGCCAAAAACACATATTCTTGTACTAATGATCATATTTTTACATGCTTCATAGAGTTGTTTAAGTGATGTTTTGATCGCTGTTTTGCCACGATCCCCTCTCATCTGTAGTCTTTCATTAAGTACATGGTGTGTACCCTGGTGCGTGGCCATTAGATACACTTTTACACTTATAAGCACATCTCTTGGACTTGTGATCCTCTCCATTGGATATTACTTCCACCGGACTAGGTGATCTTGTTTCAAGGCCTCCGTAAGTCTCCGTGAGCCTGGGATTCCCACTAGGATGCCCAGGTGATTGTACCCTCAAAGCCCAATTATTCAGAAAGCACATACACTACCAGTGTTTTTCTGAGTTCTGGATAGAAGCGGCCCTCAGGAGAGCACTACTATCTAGTAGCGGCCAGCCCATGACCGCGTCTGTCCTGAGTTTTCTTACGTCAAGCCTTTCTTATTCTGGCATCGACCCAGTATAGACATGGTCCCGACCTGACCGTCTATTTACAATAGCGGTCCTGTCTTGACCGCGTTTGTCCAGAAACGGTCCAGGAACGACCACTTCTTCTCAGTTCTTGTCTAACCCAAGGTTTGACCCTAGGGTTGGTTTTCCTAAGTTCCTAGATGGTCTATTGATTATCTAGAACATAACACCTTATTCCAAAGCTATCTAATAAATTATGGAAGTTAAAGAATATGCCGTTATGTTGCCGAATTCCTTCCGTGGCATGGCCTTATCTTAAGTCATATTTGGAATTCTTATGATCTCTGATTGTGCGTTCTCTACCTTGGTTACGTTATCGTGGAAACTATTGTTGAATTGAACATTATTGGCAGAAACTTTACTATATTCTCATGAAAGTAGCTTAATCTGTAACTTGAAGATGCAAGAGCGGGCACGGACAGTGTCCAAGGGCTCCACACTAGTCCCCTCGGCAGATAGCCGGAAACGTGCTGAAAACCATGGGGTACGATGAACACTGGCGTCGCATTGCGCCGGGAGTACTTTTTTTTATAGACGGGTGAAAACCATGAGGCAAACTTGTGATAATTTACATACTTGTTAGTACATTCTTGTTCATGACTTTCTAGTGCATAGCCTTTATGGTTATGAAGTACATTCTTGTTAATGAAACGCCACTTTACCTTATAAATCTTGCTTGATCATGCTCTAGTGTCCATCCATATTCTTCATATCTCTATAATTCATATCTTGTTACTTGGATTTCGTTCGTGTGTTTTATCGCATTTTCTTTTACCTTATTCACTAGAGCAAAAATGTAATTACGTAAAGCATACCTCCATGTTGATGCGAAGATACCTACTGGGCAAGTGTGCTCATTACCCTACTTTTCCAATCTTTTCAGAAAGTTCAAGTGAGTCAGATTCGGATTATTCTAGCAATGGGTCCAAGAGTGATGATTGATGGTCGAGAGAAGACTTAGAATGTCAAGAGTTTTCAAGTAGTCTAGAGTCATGGTGTAATTTTCACTTTATTGAGTATTACTATGAAATTTTTATTTTTTTCTTGAGTCTAGTAGATCAACAGTCAACCTTATGTAATTATGAATCATTATTATCAATAAAAGTTAGAATTTTGGTCAAATATTGTGTACTCCATCTTTATGTGGATGTTTATTGTGCTCTGATTTTATTGCTGGCTTGAGGCGTATTGCTGACTACTCACGTTCCTCGATATTACTTCCGATGTACATATGTCTCTGGACGTAACAGGTCTAACTGATCTATTAAACGGAAGCCAATCAACATTCAAGGGTTCAGACAGAACCACTATCAAACATATAACGTTATGCTAGGACTAAACAGAAGCTAACCTTGGCATGCACTGGTTCATGCAGAGCAGATATCGAACACTTAGCATATTATGATATTACAGTGCAAAAATGAATCGAACTCAGTCAACCAGCAGATACTTGAAGAGTGTATATCCCTGTGAATATAGATCGTTGAAACTAAAACAATCACACAAGAGCAATTGCACTGCATAGAGATTTTTAGGCGGTTCGGTCGACTACCTACAGACCTACGTCCACCCCCCACTCAGCCCGAGTGAGTATTCCACTAACTCACAGTTGGAATCACTGATCCACAGCTTCGGGGAACAAATCCCTACAATCGCTGAGCAACACAGCTTGCTTAATCGCTGAGCAACACAGCTTGCTTCCGTTGAGCAACACAGCTTGCTACCGAGGAAAAAATCCTCAACCGCTGACTAACAGCTTGACCCGACCTCCAAACATAGCATCAGAAGTACCCAAAGGAAATGGAAAACAAAAAAAAGGAACAAAAGAGAAAACATAAAAGATATAGCTCCCAAGGAGCAGAATGGCTTGGATCTGATCGAGAGGCCAACACACGGTCAAATCTTCAATATAGCTCCGGTTGTACTCATAATGCTTCTCTCACGAACTGGGTCTGCAGATCTGGAGCTGAGCTCTCAATCTCTCTCTCTCTCTCTTTTCTTCTTCTTCTTCTCTCTGATTCTCTCTCAATTTCCTCTTCGAACTAACCTGCTCACTCTTCTCTATTTCTTCTTCACAGCCCCTCAGTCTTCACATCCCTTCTATTGCAGCCATCTTCTTCGGAGGAAGAAGACCTATATTTATAGACCAGATAATGTGTTTTTCTGAATTTATATTATCCAAAATAACTTCCTGCCATTTGTAATTTGTCAATTGGAATATTCTCTTCAGAATCCATGTCAAAAATCTTTGGATCACGTGCCATGATTGGCTTTCGATCATATTTAGTGGAATGCTCGTGGCAGACACATGATTTCAGCCTTACTAGGTATTTTTCACCCTTATCGTGTATTTGTCAGCCTTACCCAACTATTTGTCACCCTTACGGCTGAGAGCAGTTGCCTTAGCCTTTTCACAATTATTCTTGAGCCGTCGCGCTAAGTCATTTGTCACCACTAGCGCCTCATTTGTCACCCATACATACTCATTTGACATCGTTGCTTTGATAGTTTTCACCCTTATGTTCTTCATCTGGCAGATCCTTCTGAAGAGCTCTGGCTTTGACTTCTTTTGTTTGACACCTTCTTAGACATTTGTTTGCATGCCAATCTTTGACTCCTTGTGTTCTGTTCGACAGCTTGACTGGTCTTGTATGTTGACTGGAGTTGACCCAGAGTTGACTCCATATTCAACAAGAAACAACTCTGCTTTAAGGTTTGCACGTTTCTTAGGTCTGTTCTTCGTTTGTTGCCCTTAAGACCTATTTTTCACCCTTAGTAGGGCATTTGTCTCCCTTGTAGCTCTTGTGTTCCCCATAGAATCCAGTTGTTGTCGTTGGCTTTAGCTTGATTGAAGATGACCCTTGACTGTGTCGACGCTATAGGAGTGCTGCGTTGACGTTACCACGTTGTTTCTTCACGTCAGCTTCTCTTTCACTAGTGCCAAGCTATTTTTCACTCTAGTGAACTATTTGTCACCTTTGTTGCCTATTTGTCGTCACTATCTACCAATTTGTCACCCTTATGCGACTGTGGCCGTTGCCTTTGTTCCGTTTTTCATCCTTGCAAGCTTCAAAGTGCCTGCGTCGATGCCAAGGCCTTATGGCGTCAACGTAGCTATCATCACTTTTCACGCTTCCAGCGTTGCAACCCATTTTACGCCCTTAAGCAGTTATTTGTTAGCTGTATGGCCCATTTGTCACTGCTCACCACCTATTTGTTACTACTATCCAGCGCCAGCCATTGCCTTTTGACCAAAGCTTTTCAGCCTTGCGGGTTGAAGCTGGGTCGACTCCAAAGACAAACAACGCCGACTCTCCTTCTTCAAATCTCTTCATCTAGGCTTTAAGTTCTTCCTTTGAACTGCCATGGCTGCACTGCTAGCGAATCAAAGCTGCTGAATTTGTTGACCTTTAAGGATACTATTAATATAAACCTATGCCAAATCTTGCCAAAATCATGGGAAAGCGTGAGAATATCACCATCATGAAGCAACACATGCAATATCCAACACATGAAACTCAAGGACCAGAAACGTGTAAAACTTAAGGATCAAAAGCATCAAGCCCATAACATCATCACAACATGTAACTTCAACACATCATAAAACCAATGCATCAAATGCACTATGACATCATCAAGAATATGAATCCTAAGGAGAAAAGTTCGAGCGCAACCATCTCTGTGCACCTGTTGCAGTCCGAGGGTTTCTAGGGTTTTTGCGTCGCCGGTTGTCCCAAAGCAAAAGGATGAGATCGACGGCTTTGACTAAGGACGGCAGGGGCAGGCCCAAGGCCTCCAAGGTCATCTCCCGCTCCCACAAGGCCGACCTCCAGTTCCCCGTTGGCCGGATCACCCACTTCCTCAAGACCGGTCGCTATGTCGAATGCGTCGGCGCCTGCGCTCCCGTATACCTCTCCGCCATCCTCGAGTACCTCGCCGCCGAGGTGCTGGAGCTGGCGGGGAACGCGACGAGGGATAACAAGAACAGGATCGTGCCGCAGCACATCCAACTAGCGGTCAGGAATGACGAGGAGCTGAGCAGGTTGCTCGGTGCGGGGACCATCGCCAGTGGGGGGGGTTTCCCTAATATCCACCAGACGTTGTTGCCGAAGAAGCAGGGGAAGGGGAAGAACGACGTTGGGACCGCTTCCCAATCTCAAGAGTTTTAGCGTTCTTTTTGGATCCTCGACGGCGTTGTGTGTCGTCTGATGATGGTATAACTTGCAAGATGGTTGGGTTGGCAAGAAATGGTACTAACGGCGGATCCCTTCTTGTAGCGAAGAAGGCTAGGACTGTAGAAAGGTTTTGGTTGCTTGTATAGACGTCTTGAAGTTTCACAAAACCTAATGAAGAAATCATAGTGTTGCTGTGATGACATTTGGCTCTGCTTTCTTTGAGATGATGATCTGTCTGGAGTCTCGAGTTTTTTTTTGTTTGGTGCGTTCTCTGGTTGGATATTGTTCTTTTTTCCTCAAGATATCTTTTTTACCTATTTCTAGAATTTCTTTGAGAGAGGATCCTTTTGATCTCTGAGTTTTGTTCAACGTTGTAGGTTCACCCCAAGTTTTTATGTCTCACCATGTTCCTATGTTATTGTGCTATCAGTTTGCACCGCACCTTAACATTCTTTTCTTCTTTTCTATGTAATTCCTCTGGTTGGAAAGTGCCATTTGCTTTCTAGTAAAAAAAAAAGAATATGAATCCTATGCACTGACTCATGATGAGTCATAGTGTTTGACATCATCAAAATCACAGGGACACAACATATTTTAAGCATATCCCACTTTATCTCTTTTCCCACATGTGCCTATATCTAACAATGAAAAATAGGGAAGCCCAAAGTATATATGTTGTGAAGGTGCAAATCATATTACTCTTGGAAATATGAGAATATAGAAAAAGAAAGTGTGGAGATGACATGTGATGCCAATGGCTAGGATCATATATCAGTCTTAGGCTGCATTTGGAGAGGAGATGGGTGGGGATTTCAATCATTGGAATCCCCGACCAACTTTAAGCATTTTCAAATGAACACAGTCATGCATTGGCTTTGGTGTAAAGGCGATTGTCAGGTGAGAGAGAACCCAGGCATAAACGCACTGAGTTCTTTTAATCCGTAGAAGCTCCCTGAAACTTGTTTATAGAGATTTTGAATGATGAAAAATCTCTTACACCTGCATTGAAAATACGGAGAGGTGATTTTGTGAAATGTAAATAAGCCCATCTTCTCTCCAAACGCATCCTTAGGACATATTTGGGATAGTTTAAGGATTATGAATTCTCTCCATAATCCAATAGAGGTGCAAAAAGTTATGTTTGGGCATTTCAAATCTCTCTCTCTCTCTCCACCATAATCCTATCTTTTGAAAATCTATTGGACACTGATCATTTGGTTTTACTTATGAGAGGTTGAGATTCCAATGATTAGAAACCACCCTCCTCCCCAAGTTATCCAAGACGTGCCCTTAGTCAGATCAATCGACTTCGATGAATACTAATCAAAGTCATGCCATGACCACTATTTGCAAAATGCTCTCTACCCAAGTCCCAACCAAGCTCAATGCTACTCATATCGGTGGGGTTTTCTTGCAAGGTAGTGAGCTGCGGTTGACACTAATTCCAACTTAAAGCACACCGCATTGTCCAATGTATGCAACCAGAGGCCTCTCGACATACACATGGGAGCATGCCTCTAGATTGATGAACAGGCCCTTCCACCCAAATCCCAATAATACTTTCTTAACCTACTGAACGTCTTGATTTCCCACTTGTGCATCTAATCATGGCAAGAACATGTGTATTCTCTTGTCAGTAAGTGAAATTGGCCATGCCAAAGTTATAACAAGGATTCTTGCTTTGTGATCAATGGTGTAACATTTCCCAAGATTACCTCAAAGGTTGGCATGTTGCTATTGTGAGCATGAGTGCTCCATTGGGGGGAGAGAGAGAGAGAGAGAGAGAAACTGTCATAAAACTGTCAGTAAATCTGAGGGAGCTATTCTAGTCCATTTAATTATCCTTGCAAATGTTGGGTTCATCCCTCAAACATGGAACGAGTAATGCTTGCTGCAAATTTTGATTCACAAATTTGGGTGTGTTTTTTCTTTACTCTCAAAAATATGTGTTTTAATCGCATTTTTATTTGCGGTGTATCTACAAACCAAGGTTTACCCCAAATCACTCAGTTAATTAAGTATAGATTATCTTGTGCTAACATCTTGTTGCTCCATAATCATACAAAGAAGATAATGACAAGATCGATGTAAATTATGTGGAAATGACAAGGACGACACAAATCATTCCGTCACTCTGATAACGATTTGCCGTAAATCATGTGATAATGACGATGATGACAACAGGGAATGCGTAACTATATGGTGGTGGATTATCATGTCACACGTACGTGGAATCTGACTTTATAAAATTGGCTCGCACATGTAGGATGTTTCATATGTTTAGATATATATATTGATTAATATAATTTTACGATGTAAGTGTTCATACAATCTGACCAAAGAAAGAAGTGTACATACAAAATATCCTTGCCATCAAGTACTGTAACCCATAGTCAAATAAATATAACTAACTTAAATTAAAATCCAATCAAAGTTTAAAAAAAACGTTCCTCATGTGTAAAAAACTAACTGTACTACATAAATATATGTGAAAAAAATAACTTTATTACATTGACATAAGTGTAAATATATCCCTTCATCTACGTGCTGTCATATGTTCTTATATGGTAATTAGTCAGAGAGATATTTTTACACTTATATTTATGTAATAGAAGTTATTGATGTAAAAATGATATTTTGTGGAAAGATTATTTTTATAATTATTCTTCTTTTTTTATGTAAGATCCAATTAAACCAAAATTTGCCATAACTCTGTCCATAGATGTGGATTGCTTTCTTTCTCGCAAGTGGGGTTTCAGGTGTAATTTTTTTTTATAATGTGGGATCAAATCTGTCACGTCCTGGATTTTAGGATTGAGTATCCACAGGTTTCGGAGCGTTTCTACGGCTCTCGGATCGTGTTTTATAAATAAAATAAATTTTTTTAAATATCATATCTTCATATCCTAAATAAGAAATAATAATATATTTTTAGGCATCGAGATGTAACGGGCAAGCTACACATATTTTCTTCTTTTTTAGATTTTTAAAATCCCAAATAAATCTTTATAAAAACCCCACCCCCATCTCATTCTCTCATTCTCTCCCTCTCACTCTCTTGTTTCTCTCCATCTCTCCCTCCATTTCTCCGGCGCCCAATGGAGGATGAGGCGGGCGAGGCGGAGGACAACATGGACGATGGGCGGCGAGGAAGGGAGTGAGGAACAGGAGGCAGTGACGCGGTGTCACGTCCCGAACTGATAGCAGCAGAAATTACTCGAAACGTGGCAGCGAACACTCCTGAATAATCAGAGCAAATCACAAGAGACACAACAAGGCCAGAAAATAATAATAAAAATTATAATTTTATTAATATCAAAATGTTATTATTACACTTTCTTGACTCAAACTTACATTGATATAAAAAGAAAGAAAAGACTCAAGATTACGGGACTAGACTCAAGGAAAAGAAAAGACATCGACACCAATCCTCTAGAGCACTCATCACTTTTTCCCTTTCCCGTCTGATGGCACATCTTCATCATTGTTACCTGAAAAATGTAAAGAGAAATTGGGTGAGCAAAACGCTCAGTATGAATTATAACTCTATCGCTCGACAAAATATAAGTAATTAATCAATTAATCAATATTCGATGACATGCTATGCCATGAGCGATAAAACCATAATCAATATGAAATACACTCTATCAATCATAGGAGATAATCATTAATGAATTCAAAGTCAAGGGCGGATATGAAGCTCGAAGGAAAAGGGAACAATCCCAATATAGAACCAATGATAAGATAGCAGTATAAAACAATGAACTTATGATCCATATGAACATAACTTATAGAATTGGCTAGAACATATCAGGATGCTAATAATAAAACAAGACAAAAGATTAGCAGAATGCCAATTACCAGATCGTCAGAATAACAAAATATCATAGTAACAGAATAACAAGATAACAGAAATAACAGAAATAACAGAGATAACAGAGGTTGGTGCAATGCCACACCCAGAATTTTTCATGGTTTACAGAATAGACTTCCGTCCTACCTGGCATTGGTTAACAGTGGACCCACAACCCTTAATAAATTCAAAATTTGCGGACATGGCCAACATGGAGTCAAGGACTTATGTTCCAGAAATATCACGAATGAAATTCCAAAAGGAAATATCATGACATAATTAGTATGGATGATATTCAAGAGGAATATAAGGTCAATAGTATCTTAGATAATCAAATCTCGGACTTATAAACCATAGTCAAATCGAAGAAAACAAGCTCGAGACACTGAGTTAAATGTGGTCATGAACAGTGCCGTGATTAGCACAGAACACGTGCGGTTGGTCGTAAGGCCGCGACTAGACAGAAGAATCTAGATAGGGGTCTTTCACAGAACGCGATCCGGGCAACAGCCACGATCAGAGATGAATGATGTCCCTGAACAGGCCGCGTTCAGAACAGGACTGACAGAACCCGAACAGAACCCCGTTCTATGGGTTCAAAGGCAGGTCGAACCCTATCCTACACAATAGGACGAGGATTCCAATAGTTTACAGGGTTTTTGTAGTACAACTAGCCCGGCATTGTAGGCGCCGGAAGGTGTAGTATGGTGGCCGCGATGGTAGTCGCGGCATGTCCTCCCTCCGAACTATACTTCTGCTACCTACAGTGCACAGGTTAGGAAAATAGAAATAGGTGTGATCGCCAGAGGCCTATACTTGGACCTCATAGGAGTGATGATCGTGGATGCCTTAGGAGTGGGGAGATAGTGGGCTCTTCTGTCCTCGCTCTCGGCCGGCCAAGAACAAGGAGCTCTACGAGTCAATGACGAAGTTCCTACAAATTAACCAGCAAACAGAAGAGACCATTAGACTGTGGAAGTGCAGAATATGCTCAAATCAAAGAGAAAAGTATGCAAATGGTGGTGATCGTACCGGGGAGAGGGGCAGAAAGGGGGATGGCCGATCGAGACTTTCAACCATCCATCTTCCCTATGTTTTGGATTGAAAAACCTCTTTAAAATGGGATCTAGAAAGATCTATCATGCATTGATGCAGTAAAACAGGAAGGAATGTAGCAATATAGGGAACATGGGAAAGAAGGACGGGGTTTGCCCGTCAACCAACAGAGGGCGGCCACATGTGTGGCCATTCAGAGGGGGTGGGTGGCCATGTCGATGGCCGCCCCCTGCAACTGGGCTCCTCGATCGCGGGGCTCTTCAACGGCGGGTTCTGCTGCTAGGGGAAGGTCGGGAAGGATGCCATCGTACTCCCAACTCTCTCTTCGGGCTTGAAGGAACTAGCAGCCTCTCCTCCTTTAAAAATGTCCAACCCCGCGTGAGAAAATGTCCAACTCCCCCGTGAGATTGATCGGAATGGAGTTTTGTATGTGGGGGAATTCCCTCCATGAAAACCATTCGAAAAATGGATTACGTGTAAGCTACGTGAGTCTCGAACCCCCCGGAGTGGGAGCAGTTGCGGAGGACGTGCCCAGGGTGGGCAGATTGTGGGGTTGACGGACAGTTGACAGGAGGCGGCCAGGGTGATGGCCGTTCAAAGGAGATGGGTGGCCAAGGCAGTGGCCTTCTTGAGGGTCTGGGCGGCTAGGAGGTTGGCCTTCTTGAGGACTGGGTGGCCAAGTCGATGGCCGTCCAGAAGAGGTGGGCGGCCAACTTTGTGGCCGCCTTGGGATGTGGGCGGCCAACTCTCTGGCCGCCCTGGAATGGCTGGGCGGCCAGCAGTCTGGCCACCCAGGGGTATGGGCGGCCAAGACTATGGCCTTCCAGGGACAAAGTGGAGTCTACCTTAGACAAGGATGAGGCTCCACACAACCAATCAACCAAGAGAAAGTATCACTTCTATAGTGGCTAGACAAGGTCCGCGGGATGTCCGAAATTAGGCATCTACAGGCATCCTTATAGGAATACAAGGCTCGCGGAGACTTACAAAGGTCTTGATGAAGGAAGTTCCAGTCCGGCAGAAGGAATATCCGACGGATGGTCCCAACTTCAACAAGAATAGTGTTCCTATTTTACTACCAGAAACCAATAGAAAATAGTAGGTTAATATCACTGGAGTGACACAACCCTCAATCAATATAGCTATCATGCAATAAAGTAAAATCATGTTATAATGAATCAATTTTCAGGTTTAACAGGAAGAGCTACTCTTTTAATCATGCTAAGAACCTTAGAGTTAAGGTAAGAACATGGAATCAAAGTAGACTATGAATTTGATCATGGAAATTAAGGGTTAAACATGATTCCTAATTACATTAGTTGGTTTAGATGACATGCAGATGTAAAATCAGACATTTAGACTCACTAACACTCACTTATCATGCTGGACTGGGCACTAGGGTTCCTGGGAGCCCGAGCGAGAATGCAGTCATCATAGGTGCCGCGACTATCAAGAACGTGGTTAGTCTAGGCACCACGATCTTAATAGTAATATTAAATAAAATAAAATTTTAAACATCAGATCGCGGTCTATCGGGCCACTGCGTTCAGAGACGTGGTGCCGGTAAGGGCCACGACTATGAATAGAGAATCGTTTCCGACAGAAAAGCCCTAAAACGGCAATATTTGGTCTTAAATCCATGAAATACATGCAATATAGCCCTTAAAAATAGGGGGAAATGATGCAGAAAAAAGGGGACATGCAGATGAATATATTTGAATAATTAATTTAATGTTTAACCTAAGAGATCACCTACCTTTGAGCTGGATTAGGAAGAAGAAGAAGAACAATGACGAGTCTATAAAACTTTAAGAAAAGCCCACGAATTCCTCTCCTAGATCGATCCTCCCATGTCTAGAAGCATTCTCCCACGATCTAAGGTCGACTAGGGAGGTTATGGGGTCCTATTTATAAGATTTCACGCATCTAAGAGTCCTAATTAAGTCAAGGAAACCTAGATAGGGAATAACTCTAAAAATCTCTATTTCTATCTATATCTAGGGCCTTCCCCACCCTCTCTAGTTCGAAATAAAGGTTAGATTCAACCTCCTCTGAGTGGATTGGGGTTTGGTTAAAGTTATTAGCCCATTAGGGTTAGATTAAAAACCAAATAAGCCCAATTAAAATAAAGGCTTTAGAAATTTTGAATTTTAGGAATTAATTTAGCCCATTACACATTAAAACCATTTAAAATCTTTTATTCATCTTCTATTATAATTTATTTTATCTAATTTCATTATAATTATTCAAGTTTTTCCCTTTTCAAATTTTACACTCATTTAATTAGTCCTATAAAAACTGGGTTGCTACACTCTCCCCCACTTAAAAGAATTTGATCCCCAAATTCACATGACATTCATTTCTGAAATAATAGTGAGGTACCTATTCCTATTTCCCAAACATCACAAGAGATCACATAAGCATGCTAGCAAATAATCTTCAATATAAGGAAAGAAAAACTAGGTTAAGGTTAAGGGGTACCTCTAGCTACTTCATCATCAGCAAGCTCAGCCCTTCTGAATGCTTGCAATTATCCTTGACGTCGTGCTTCCTTATGATCCTTCGCCTGCGGAGGTTGGTCTTTAGGAAGAGGACAATTGGCTACCTTATGCTCCTTGCTCCCACAATAAAAACATGCTCCGATCTTTCACCGACACTTCTTGGATTGATGACCATCATTCCCGCAATGCTTACACTTCTCTTCCTTATGCTTCTTGCCATTCGGAACGCCATTACCATCATTAGGCCTCTTATTGCCGTTACCCAACTTCTTCTTCTCCATTCTCGCCTTGATCTTATCAGATAATTCCATGGCATCCTCCAATAGCTGAGCTCTTCTCACCATCTCGGCATAAGATTGAATATCCATCGGTGCCAATTGTGGTATAAATTGCAACCTTAACCCATTCAAAAATCGCTTGGCCTTCATCTTATCAGTTACTATCAAGTGAGGCTCATAACGAGATAATCGAAAAAACTAAGCCTCATACTCCGCTACAGTCACACTTCTTTGCTTAAAGGAGGCAAATTCCCTCGCCTTTCTCTCTCAAACTCTCTCTGAAAAATACTTATCATTAAAGTACTCCAAAATTCCACCCAAATCACTTGCCCATTCGGTATAGTAGCTTCCACGGACTCCCACCAAGCCCTCGCACCCTTCTCCAACTGGAAAGTCGCTAGAAGGGCCTTATCTTGGTCTGAACACTACATTACCCTAAAGATTCTCTCCATCTCCTTAATCCAATCTTCTGCCTCATTAGGATCAAGGGTTCCACTAAATTTAGGGGGATTGAGATTTTAAAAATTATGGTGTAACTCTCCAACACCATGATTCTGGTGGGGACACCGGGTCCACTACCGGGCCCAATGCTCGGAGCCGACGCCGCACCGCCACTGCACCGAGCTTATGACTCGGTGACTCGTTTGAAGACTCGGCGTCCTGAGCATAATATTTATTTGTGTGTATTTGTATTATGCGTATTTGTGTATTGTGTGACATGTATTAGTACATGTATTTTTACTTTCGTCTTATTAGGCTAAGTCATAGTCAATAAACATGTGTGTTTTGTGTATTTTATTTTGGTTAAACTCCCAAGTCAAAAGTTAGGTAGGTAAGCTTGTTTTATTAGACTAAGAACATATGTGCTATTTGTAAAGTTTGAAGGTGTGGTTGCTATAGCCTCTTCCTATATAAAGGAAGGCCAAGGGTGTTACGAAGAAATGATATGATGAATTGAGAAGAAAGTTTGTTGTACGTGAGAGAGCTCCTCTTGTGCTATTCCCTTCCCTCTTTTCTCCCTTGTGAGATTTGAGTGTCGCCCGGTGTGAGACCGTCCGGCGTGAGGTCGAGCTGTGTGAGATAGCAGTTATCCGTCCCGGTCCTATTCGCGTCCCGGAGTGCCGTCGATCTATTCCCACGTATTCGCTCCTCCTTGAGCTACCTGCTGAAGAGCCTAAGTCAAACCCTGAACAGTCCTTTGCAATTCTTGCCATTGCGCTCTCTTAGCCGCCATCTCACTAGCTATCTAGCTCCTACAAAATAAATTACACAAGATTAACAAATTACTCTCATAAAAAGTTGTTAAGCCAATTTTTTTATAAGCCGCATTTTAGCACTTAACCCATGGTTCTATCCCAACGTCCCCGACGTCGTCTCCCTTTCTCTCTCTAGGTTGGTAGAAGTGAAAAAAAAAGAAAGAAAAAAAAAGGAAGGAGAGAAGGAAAAAATAAGAAGAAAGCCTCAGTTGATAGATCTGAAAAAACAATTTTTTTTGAAACAGAAAAAAAAAATAATTTTCTTTAGCTCTCTTAATCTCTTTCTATTAATCTCTCTGCTCATCTCCCTCTCTCTGTTAATCTCTCTCTCTTTCCCTCTCTCTCTCTCTTACCCGTGAATCTCTCTCTCTCTCTCTCGTTTCTCTCTCTCTCTCCCGGTTTGTCTCATCTCTCTCTCTCTCTCATCTCATCTCATCTCTCTCTCTCGCGTTTCTCTTCCCCCCTCCCTCTCTCTCCCCTCTGCAACCCGCAGCCGCGTCCACCACAGCGCCATCGCGCACCCCGGACGCCGCCCGCCCGCATCACCACAGCAGTGCCCGCCCACTGCCGCGCCGTCGCCGCCCGGCCGCCCTGCGCCGGCCCGGCGCCCAGCGCCTGCCGCCCTCGAGCCGGCCGCACCCGCCCGCGAGCAAGCCTGTCGCCTGCGCCCTCGCCGCGGCACTGCTCCTCCGCCCGCCCCGGTGTCCTCCCCGTCGACGTCTGCTGCAGCACCCCCCCCTCCGCGATCGCCAGTGCGCCCGCAGCGGCCCGCGGCCACCGTCACCCTCTCCAGCGCCGGCCAGCCCCCACTACCAGCCGCGATCGTCTCCCTCTTCCCCACCGGTGCACACAGTCCCCCTCCTCGCAGCCCACAGCCTCGCCTGCACGACCACCCAGCACCTCCACAGTCCCCCTCCGACAGTCGCTTGCCTGGGCACGCCCCCAACCCAGCCACCGTGGCCACTCCCCCCCCCTTCCTATTAACAGACCCCCCCTGCCAGCCTCTCCCCAATGTCTGCCAACCCCACCGCCTCTCTAACTCCCTCTCACCAACCACCCCTTTGCCCCGCGTGCGTGAAGACCCTGCCGTCCCGGCCGTTGAAGAGACCTTGCCGACAGCATGCGCCCGAAGTCATCGCGCTAGCTATTTTTGAAGCATGCTGACCGCGGGTGCACCACCCTCGCGTTTGGCCCCGTCGGCTTTCTTAACCCGCAGAAGGTGTCAGAAACGCAGACATGATTTGAAAGGAAAAGAGATTTGAAAGTTGACAAAAAGAGTGTTAAAAAGTCAAAAAAAAGAGTTGGTAAAGTTTGAATCAAAAAAAAACAAAGGTGTATAAAAAAAGGGATTTGAAAGAAAGGTTTGGAAAAGAGTAAAATAAGAGAAGTTTGAAAAAAAAGTGTTTTATATTATATCAATGATATATATATAATATGTATTATATGCATATCTATATAAATATCAAAGATATATATATAATATGTATTATATACATATTTATATATCTATTGAATTTGTGGTACCAAAAGTCAACAATGATGATTTGACCGGTGCCAGGGTCACCCGATAATCCATAGAAGGTCCGTGATTTACAGAGTTTAAGTGACCGTGAGTCTCCTTGCGCGGATAAATTTTGGAGTGATTTGTTCCCCTGTGAGGGAAATTTTTAAACTTGAGTGGTTTTGTAATAAAATCCTCCCTGCGCGGAGTGAATCATTTGTAACCACGAAGCTTCGTCGACGCCGTGCGGGCACGCACGTCTCCGCTCGCCTTCGTCTCCGGCCGGAGCTAGACTTTTCAGTCAGCTAGGTACGTGCTTCAAACTTGCTCATTTAGTATCTTTTCAATTGCCGCGCGACGAAGTAAGAGAGAGCCCGATCCATGCAGCCAGTCTCCTGAGTGCATCGCTGTGGACGGCAAGAGAGAGCTTGTATGCACCCATCCTTAGGGCCCTAGAACTGTCACATTATGATACCCTAATTGTCAGGAGGTAGTTCCACAACTACTTCGCCTACGGGCGAGCAACTTTTCCCTGACCGATCCCTTCAAATTGACCCGTTTGTATATCAGCTGGGTCCACAACTTGCTAATTTTCGGTCCCAGGATTGTATCATCTAGGTCCGATCTCGTGCATGCCACGTCGGTCTAGGAATTCATCAGGCCGTCTAGAGCATATTTCAACTCTACGAACTCCCATGGATCAGGAAAAATATATGGCCGATCCTGACCTCATCACCCAGTTTGAGGAAATGGATGCAATATTTGATGGCACGCATGTCCGGTACATGCAGGTAGGAGACATTGCCGAGAGTTTTAGCCAGAAAAGATTGGGTGTCGTTCGCTGTATCTCAACACCCCAGGAGGACGATTGGCGTCGAACCTCCATCTTTCAAACCTACATCATGGTGAACTCTCATCCCTGCAAGATAATCCTTGACAACGGGAGCTATATCAATGCAGTCTCTTCAGATTTTGTCTCCCGTTTAGGTCTACCTACGCACCCTCATCCAAGGCCATACAACGTGGCTTGGGTCGATAACACTTCTATCCCAGTCACCACCACATGTGTCATTCCCATCCAATTTCAGTCCTACCAAGGATAAATCTTATGTGACGTAATGCCTATGAAGGCCGAGAGCGTCATCTTAGGACGACCATGGATCTATGATGTTGACCTCGCTACCTTTGGTCGGTTCAATCAGTGTTCTTTCTCCTACAATGGGAAGAAGATTCAGTTGTACCCGGTACCCCCAAAGGTGACCCCGGGAAAGAGTTCCACCTCCACCCCCATCGGAACTCCCAAAATTCAGGAGAATCCCCAAACTCCCACTGAAGGGAAACCTCCCCTTCCCTCTTCTCCTACATCTATCACACCCATTTCTGAGGCCCCTAAGGTTAGTCATGACCTAGTTAGGAGCCTTGACTCCATAAATGTCAGTGAGTTTAACAAAGAGGTTGCTGAGGGTGCCCCTGTTGTTGACGTCACCATCACACCTGAGGAGTCCCGAGTCTCAGTCCCACTTGAAGTCCCGACAATACTGCAGGACTTCCAAGGCATCGTCCCCGAGGACTTGCTTTCTCGACTCCCTCCTATGCGTGATGAACAACACGCTATTGAGCTTGTCCCCGGGTCCACCCTACCCAACCTACCCCATTACCAACTGAACCCCCAGGAGCATGCTGAGCTCCGACGAATTGTCGAGGACCTCATTCAACGAGGTTTTCTCAGGGTGAGCAAGAGTCCCTGTGCTGTGGATCTCATTCCCCCTCCCCTCAAGTCTAGATTGTCCAAGTCAGCCAAAGAATTTGCACAGCACGTCATTAGTCTGCATGAGTCAGCTGATTCGCATAGACGTCACCATGAATCTCAAGAAGGTGACTTGGTTATGGTACGGGCCCGGCCCGAACGACTCCCCTTGGGAGCCGTTACAAAGTTACAGGCTTATAGTGATGGTCCCTTCCCAGTCCTGCGGAAGATTGGCGCCAATACCTATGTTGTGGATTTACCTCCCGAAGAGGGGATTAGCTCGACCTTTAATGTGGCAGACCTAGTGGCCTACAAAAAACCCACAGCGATTCCTAGTGACCCTTTCGAGCCTTCTCCTCCCCTTGAGAATGAGCCCACCCCTGTGCGTCCCACATCCTTGAGAGCACCGCGCGAGCATATTGAGAGGATACTGGATGAGCAGGTGACCACTACACGGAGCAGAAAGTACCAGCGCTACTTTGTCTGTTGGCGGGAGCGTCCACCTTCTGATGATTCCTGGATCAGCTGGGAAGATCTCCAGCGCCTCGATCCAGATCTGCTGGAGCACTACCACAGCAGTGTCCCCCCTTACTCGACGGAGTCGAGTTCCAGCCGCCCTGGGAGGGTTGGTGGGGACACCGGGTCCACTACCGGGCCCAATGCTTGGAGCTGACGCCGCACCGCCACTACACCGAGCTTATGACTCGGTGACTCGTTTGAAGACTCGGTGTCCTGAGCATAATATTTATTTGTGTGTATTTGTATTGTGCATTTTTGTGTATTGTGTGACATGTATTAGTACATGTATTTTTACTTTCGTCTTATTAGGCTAAGTCATAGTCAATAAACATGTGTGTTTTGTGTATTTTATTTTGGTTAAACTCCCAAGTCAAAAGTTAGGTAGGTAAGCTTGTTTTATTAGGCTAAGGACATATGTAATATTTGTAAAGTTTGAAGGTGTGATTGCTATAGCCTCCTCCTATATAAAGGAAGGCCAAGGGTGTTACGAAGGAATGATATGATGAATTGAAAAGAGAGTTTATTGTATGTGAGAGAGCTCCTCTCTTGTGCTATTCCCTTCCCTCTTTTCTCCCTTGTGAGATTTGAGTGTCGCCCGGTGTGAGACCGTCCGGCGTAAGGCCGAGCTGTGTGAGATAGCAGTTATCCGTCCCCGTCCTGTTCGCGTCCCGGAGTGCCGTCGATCCATTCCCACGTCGCCACCGCGTCAGATTCGCTCCTCCTTGAGCTACCTGCTGAAGAGCCTAAGTCAAACCCTGAACAGTCCTTTGCAATTCTTGCCATTGCGCTCTCTCAGCCGCCATCTCACTTGCTATCTAGCTCCTACAAAATAAATTACACAAGATTAACAAATTACTCTCATAAAAAGTTGTTAAGCCAATTTTTTTTATAAGCCGCATTTTAGCACTTAACCCATGGTTCTATCCAACCGCATCGGGTAACATTAGGGATGAACCTAGCTTTTAAGGCAACATATAGTCAGGACCTAGGGTTTCAACAAAACCTAGGATCTGATACCACTTCTGTCATGTCCTAAACTGATAGCGACGGAAATTACTCGGAATGTGGCAACAAACAATCATAAATAATCAGAGCAAACCACAAGAGACACGACAAGGCCAGAAAATAGCAATAAAAGCTATACTTTTATTAATATCAAAATGTCATTATTACACTTTCTTGACTCAAACTTACATTGATATAAAAAGAAAGAAAAGACTCAAGATTACAGGACTAGACCCAAGAAAAAGAAAAGACACCGACACTAATCCTCTAGAGCACTCATCACTCTTGTCCTTCCCCGTCTGATTGCACATCTTCATCATTATTACATGAAAAATTTTAAGAGAAATTGGGTGAGCAAAATGCTCAGTAGGAATTACATCTCTATCGTCAGGCAAAATATAAGTAAGTAATCAATATTCGATGACATGCTATGCCATGAGCGATAAAATCATAATCAATATGAAATACACTCTATCAATCAGAGGAGACGATCAATAACAAATTCAAAGTCAAGGGCAGATATGAAGCTCGAAGGAAAAGGGAACAATCCCAATATAGAACTAAGGACAAGATAGCAATATAAAACAATGAATTTATGATCCAAATGAACATAACTTATAGAATTGGCCAGAACATATCAGAATTCTAATAATAAAGTAAGATAGAAGATTAGCAGAATATCAATTACCAGATCATCAAAATAACAAAATATCAGAGTAACAAAATAACAGGATAACAGAAATAATAGAGGTAAGAGAGGTTAGTGCAATGCCACACCCAAAATTTTCCATGGTTTACATAATAGACTTCTGTCCTACCTGGCATTAGTTATCAATGGACCCATAGCCGTTAATAAGTTTAAAATTTGTAGACATGGCTAACATGGAGTCAAGGAGTTATGTTCTACAAATATCACGAATGAAATTCCAAAAGAAAATATCATGACATAAGTAGTATGGACAATATTCAGGAGGAATATAAGGTCAAGTGTATCTTAGACAATCAAATCTCGGACTTATAAACCATGGTCAAACCGAAGAAAATAAGCTTGGGACATTAGGTTAAATGCAATCATGAATAGTGCCATGATCAACACAGAACGCAGTTGGTCGTAAGGCCGCGACTAGGCAGACTTTCACAAAATGTGGTCAGGGTAACTGTCGTGATCATAGATGAACGCGGTCCTTGAGCAAGTCGCGTTCAGAACAGAACTGATAGAACCCAAACAGAACCCCGTTCTATGGGTTCAAAGGCCGGTCGAGCCCTATCCTACATAGTAGGATGAGGATTCCAGTTGTTTACAGAGTTTTTGTGGTATAACCAGCTCGACGTCCTTGTACGAATCTAAGGTTCGCGGAGACTTACGGATGCCTTGATGAAGAAAGTTCCAGTCCAGCAGAAGGAATATCCGACGGAGGGTCCCAATTTCACCAAGAATAGTGTTCCTATTTTACTACCAGAAACCAATAGAAAATAGTAGGTTAATATCACCGGAGTGAGACAACCCTCAATCAATATAGCTATCATGCAATAAAGTAAAATCATGTTATAATGAACCAATTTTCAGGTTTAATAGGAAGAGCTACTCTTTTAATCATGCTAAGAACCTTAGAGTTAAGGTAAGAATATGGAATCAAGGTAGACTACGAACATGATCATAGAGACTTATGGAAATTAAGGGCTAAACATGATTCCTAATTACATTAGTTAGTTCAGCTGATATGCAGACGTAAAATCATGCATTTAAACTCACTAACATTCACTTATCATGATGGACAGGGCACTAGGATTCCTCGGAACCCGAGCCAGAATGCGGTCGTCATAGGCGCCGCGACAATCAAGAATACGGTCAATCTAGGCACCACGATCTTAATAGTAATTTTAAATAAAATAAAATTTTAAACATTAGATCGCGGTCTATCGGGCCACCGCGTTCAGAGACGTGGTGCCTATAAGGGCCACGACTATGAACAGAGAATCGTTTTCGACAGAAAAGTCCTAAAACGGCGATATACGATCCTAAATCCATGAAATATATGCAATATAGCCCCTAGAAATTAGGGAAAATGATGCAGCAAGATAGGGGATATGCAGATGAACATGTTTGAACAATTAATTTAATGTTTAGCCCAAGAGATCACCTACTTTTGAGTCGGATTAAAAAGAAGAGGAAGAACAACGATGACTCCACAAAACTCAAAGAAAATCCCACGAATTCCTCTCCTAGATCAATCCTCCTACGCCTAGAAGTCTTCTCCCACGATCTAAGGTCGACTAGGAATGCTATGGGATCCTATTTATAAGATTTGGCGCATCTAAGAGTATTAATTTGGTCAAGGAAACCTAGATAGGGAAGAATTCAGAAAATCTCGATTTCTATCTATATCTAGGGCCGCCCCCACCCTCTCTAGTTCGAATTAGGGTCAGGGTTTAGGTTAAATTTGACCTCCTCTTAGTGGATTAGGGTTTGGTTGAAGTTGTTGGCCCATTAGGGTTAGATTAAAAACCAAATAATCCCAATTAAAACAAAGGCTTTAGAAATTCTGAATTTTAGGAATTAATTTAGCCCATTACACATTAAAACCATTTAAAATTCTTTTATTCATCTTCTATTATAATTTCTTTTATCTAATTCCATTATCATTATTCAAGTTTTTCCATTTTCAAATTTTACACTCATTTAATTAGTCCTATAAAAATTAGGTTGCTACACGCGGTACGGTGTCTTCCCGAGTTCGTGGTTCGACCTCGGGAGAACTCGACGCTTTCATAGAGATTCGGCATCCTCGGCTCAAGAAATCTTTGTGATAGGTAGGGGGACAGATCTCGGACTCATGTTGGTTAAATTCCCGCGATTTCGTGCCACGGTGAGGCCGAGAGAGGGTGTTTTCCTTATTTTGGGGAAAAATAACATGTTTTGGGATGAGTGATGTTTCGCCAAATCGGGCGGTGATTTATGGTTTGAACTGTGTTTTCCCGTGGTTTGGATATTGGGAAAGGGTTTCCCCTTATTTTCCCCCTCATTTTAGATGAGTGGGGTGTGGTTTGGGACCTCACGGCGAGAGTCGCATAGCGGTTCTACCAAAATCGGTCGATCGATAAGTCGAATCAATCGATCGTTCAACGTTCAGCACAAAAAAAGAAAAACTACCTTGATTGGTCGACTGATCTAGTGCATTGGTCGACCAATCCAGTGCATCGCTCGATCGATCCACTGCATTAGTCGACCGATCCAGTGTCCAAAATGGCCTTTTGGCCCTAAAACCTGATTTTCACCTCGATAAATATAGATTAATAGTTTATCATCAAAAATTAATGAGAAATTGGCTGTCCAGTGCCGACAACATCTGAAATTGTGGTCGCCAAGGCTTGTTGACCTGGGGGTTCTATTTTAGCTATAGTTTAGCGGAGGGTTTTCCCGCATGAGTCTAGTGGCCGGCGATCGTGGTTTCTATTATCTGTCCTAGGATGGTTTAACGACATCAGGTCGTATTGTTGTGTAGTCTTGGTATGCTTGCATGATCGATGGTTTCCATGTGACTGCAAGAGCTAGAGTCCCTTCGGGGTAGTACCCCGCTAGCGTAGCTTCTTGGGTGTCATGCACGCACCAGCTGTAGGGCCGAGAGTTGTAGCCTACTGAGTGCCAACACTGCCCGATTGCGAGGTCGTGAGCTTTCCCGTGAGATGGTGTGGGTTGGTTACTGTGGTACCCCTCTTCTGGTGTGAGCTAAGTCTGGGTTTGAGGGGAAATACTGGCTGTAGGATCTTGACGGAGGGGCAATCCATCTATGTGTGCACACATGGTTGGGGGCTCCGGACCCGTACTGACAAGTACGATCCCAACTAGTCCTAGTGTTGTTGTGTCTCTGCCATACTCTTTGAGAGAGGTGGATAGGTTGAGACCCTTGGTACTTTGCCACACTCCCTGAGGGAGGCAGACATGCGTGAGTTTTGTGGTGCGGTGTAAGATGTCGCGGACCACATCTAACCCAGTCCCTTTGCCACACTTAGAGAGAGGAGGACAAGTATGGGACAGTAGGTGTGGATCAAGGCATCTGGGATGCATCCTGCTGGTACTAGCGTAGGGGTTCTTCGGTCACCCGTGGTTTTGGTTTTCGACATCGAGGTCGTGATTCTCCAGAGGGTGGAGGCAGTGCATCTTGACCGGGTGACTCTAGTGTGGTTCCCTGACAAGTGAGGTCTGCAGATTATAAGAAAATCCACTTTAAAAAAGAAGAATTAATATATAAGGGAAAAGAAAGGGGAAGGAGATAGAAAAGGGGGAGCATGCGTGGATGCTAAAGGAGTGTAATCGCCAGAAATCGCGGGCCTCACATAGATATAACAATAAAACAAAAGAGGGATCGTGAATAAATACCTTAAAAGAAGCAGGGGACATTGCTAGTGTGCACCTTCTCTTTCTATTGGCCGGCCGATGAAGAGAGTTTTCCTTGATTGATTACCCTTGCAAAAATAACAAACTAACAAAGAAGAGATTGATTAGAGATATGGTGTATGTAGCATCAAGTTCCTAAGATAAACAATATGGAAAGCATGAACATAAACACACCTTGTTGGTATTGCCTTTAAAACCCCTATGCAAAAGGGTAAGGGAAATATGATGTAATGAATAAAGGAGGGTGCAAGTGTTGCACTATTTGGAGGTGTGCTAGAGTGCACAAGAGGGAGATCTTAATGTTGAGATGATAAAAATAAGAAAAGGAGATGAAGAGGATGATGCATGCAATGCAAATTGAGCTAACAAAATAATGAAGAAAAGGGGGATAAGAAAAACTTATTGGTTTCTCCAATTGGGGGACTTTAAAGGATGAAGGAGATCTCCAAAGGATTGAGCACATGGAGCCTCCTCCTTGAGCCTTCAAACCAGCAGCACCTCCCCTTGAATTGATTGAGCAGCCTTAAACACAAGGGAGAGAGGTGTCCTATTTATATGGCCAAAATTAGGAGTTTAATCCAAGAAAAATTAGGAAATCAAGTTTCAATTAGATTTGGAAGAGGGTATTCCATGGCCAAGTGTCCCTTCAACCTTAGAAAGCCTTAGGATCCTTTTCCAAATGGAAAAGGGACTCAAAATGGAGAAAGAAGGAGGTTCTGCTCGAGTTCAAAACTTTGTAAGAATGGGCGACCACCATAGTGGTCGCTAATTAAAATAGCGACAGATCGACGTGTCGCCCATTCTGAGTCATTTTAGGAAGGATTAAGAATTTCCAAAATTAGAAAAGAATTGGCGCCCATGGGCCGGTCGCCAATTAGGAATCAATACGAATTTTGGACAGAATTAAATGCTTAAAATAAGGCAAGTAAATTGGCAGCTTGTTGTCTGGACGCTCATTTATGAATTAGCGACCTTCTAAACAGTCGCAGAATCAAAAATAATATAGGAAGAAAAGAATTGGCGCCTTCCCTCAGGTCGCCAATTAAGAATTGGCAACCTTCCGGAGTGTCACCAATTCAAAATCGGTTGGAAATTAGTTAAAAATGAAAAAATAAGAATGGGCGCCCAATCAGTCGCCATCAATTTCAGAAGGCCCCGAAAAATTGGAGAAAATCTCAAAAAAATCTGGACAAATCTAAAAAAATTGGAAAATATGTGGGAAAGTTGAAAAAGGCTGAAAAATCAAGAAAAAATGAGAAAAATCACTCAAATGAGTCAATTTGATGGTCAAATAGGGGCATTACAATGCGATAGGAGATATGCTCAAAATGATGTTGATTTTAGCGTGTCTACAGTTGTCCCGCCTTGGTGTCTGCTTTGCAAGGGAGTGACACGGAGTGGAGTGGAATAAAATGAGGTAGGAGCGAACTGAAAAGTAGACGCCAAGGTGTGATGAGACACACAATCAACACCACTTGATAAGAATTGGTTTCAAAGATCAAAATGAGGCAATCTTGGGAAGATTCGATGAAAGTAACAATTGTTTAGATAAAAGGAGGAGTGTGCATGCGGGCACGAAGGAGATAAAAGAGTGATCAACTTCCAGCGCGGTGAAAGTACCCCAGGTTACAAACCTGTAGGCTTGACCATTGGAGAGCGGTTACCAGCCATTGTGGACGTGCTGCAGCCAAGGTGGATCAAAAGAAAAGGTATTGAAATAAGAGAATAGAAATCCAAGCAAAGGAGTTTTCAAGGAAACAGCCTAAAGTGGCAACAAGGTGAACTGAGGACACAATTCGGCCTGGAATATCTCATATCTTGAAAATTAGTGATCAATTGACTCTCAAAATGATTTATTAGAAGGGTTTTCCATGGTTAATTCAAAGTCCTACATGAATGCATGCTCGGTTTAAAGGGAAAGATTAAAACAAATGAAAATATAATGTAACCAAGGATAATATTGTTAAGCTGTCCAGACTGAGTCAAGAAACTGATTTGTGAGCTGATACTAAGTCGAAGCCCGTTTATCCGCGCACCAACTTGCAAAAGGGAACCATCGTCCCTAGTCTTGGACGGCTCAACGGCCTATCCGTGTGACTAAGATTCCTCTGAAATTATCATCATTTTTGATGAAGGGGAACTAAAATTCTAAATTTACCAAAGCCATAAGGTCCTTGATATAATCTAATAGCGTAATAATATATAGTAAAAATGCATACAGGGAGATGGTGAAACATGTAAGCATGTGGGGAATTAAGCAATGAGGTGCAAACACCGTGGGACCAGAGTGATACCCGAACGGTGGGACCAAAGAAGCTTCTTTTCCTGTGCTCAAAATTTCATTAGCCAAGATATAAAGGATAACAAGTAATGAATTAGCCGTTAAAGCATAGCAAGCATAGCATGAATCATAGTATAGCATGGAACAAAGCATAGCATGGATATCAAAGCATCAATAAGCAATCATAGCATAGGCATCAAAGCAATCAAAGTATAGTGTGGACAGCATAGTGTGGATAGCGAGCATAAACCCATAAAGCATCATTGTTTGTTATTTCATTTAAACCATGAGGATGACAACTTGGCCAATCATGAGATTGGGACTTGAAAGATGAGAGTGATGTCCAGAATAGTCAGGCAAAGCTAGAAGAAAATAAACTTATAAAGATTGGCTCTTGAATGGTTAGAGTGATGCCCAGAGCGGCAGGAATAATCCAGTGAAGTCAGTAGGAGTTACTTAGAAAGATTTGGAAATGATAACCAATTGATGTCCAGAGTGGCGAATGAAGGTGTTAATGTTGAGAACATAGAGAGAATCAAAAGGTAGATAGCAATGAATGGAGAGGACGCATCACATGCTCTTGATCCTTGCAAAAGTTGTCCCTCTAAAATAAAACCATTAGGAAATACAATACAATTTTTTTAGATTTTGAATTATGTAAATTTTTATGGATTTTAAAAAATATTCAATTTTTTATTGATTTTGGAAGATATTTGATTTTTTTTATTTTTGTTTGGAAACATTCAACTTTTTTTTGAAATATTCAACTTTTTTGAATTTTTGTTGAGAAATATTCATTTTTTTGACTTTGCTAATGCAGCATCAAAGGATGTTCAAACCACTGGTTAAGGGTCCATGTTCCTTCCCCTTTCCTTAAGAACTGCCCAAAGCAGGGTGTGCATTGAAAGGTGGCGCCCTATAGTCGGCTATCCTTGGTTAACGGTGCCCTTACAAAGGCCATACCCGAGAAACACTCGATCTTAGAGGGAGAAGAGAGGAACATTTTGGGGATAAACCTGATATAAGTTAAGAAGACATCGGGTTTAACTTCTTTCCATAGCATAACCCCTAGAGATTCGGTCTATTGCATAGGGGCTTTGTGTCATATCATCGAACCTTAAATTCTCTTGTAGGCACACATACGACTGGGCTCATAACGTCCCGCGGGAAAACTTTACTACCCTCTTGCCATGTCAAAAATTCTTTGAATTTTCTTTTCTTTTGATTTTACTTATATTTTTTCATTTGATTTTTCACTTTGCACTATTTATCTTTTGGACTTGAAAGATGTCGAGCATGGCCCAACTGCCCAAGTATAGACGGTGTTTTACCAAAGGAGACAGCTAAGGATGCCGTGAAGTGTGTGCGGTTCCCAGCTAAGGGTTGCCCTTAATGAGTGGGGAGAGAATGTCGAATTCCCAGCGCGGAGTTCTTATGGCCAAAGAATGCTGCAAAAGTAAGCCTAAATACTCTTTTTTTGAAATTAACTTAATTAAACAAAGACCTAGGATAAAAGTCTAGAACACCACTCTTAATCATGTTAAGAAGCACTTTATGTTGAAAACCGTGCGTGAAGATGAATGAGATAATGAAAATGTATACTTACGCAAAAACGTTACCTTGCGATCCTGTAGAAGAAACGGCCGCCGAAGGTGATCGTGAGATTTTTTGTCCTCATTTGACAGATTAGAAAGGATAGCAAAGTTTTGAAAGTGGCTTAACAAGAAGGGAGCGGTGTCTAAACCAGACTCAGACAAATAAGGAGAAAAAGAAAAGAGGTGAGGGCTAGAACTCCCTCACTAAGGTGCGGAGACCCTGATCACATAAAAGGTCTACAGAAAGAAAGGAGAATTAGTGAGAGGAGTGAGGGCTAAAGTCTCGGAAACAGTGAGAGAAAGGGTAGATGCCCAGAGCAGTGGAGGTGGAAGAAGTCGGGTCAGACCCAGGATCGGGAGGAATTAAGAGGAGAAATTGATAAATCGAGAGAGGTGGGTCCGGAGGCAATGGAGGAGAATCATGTTGGGAAGAAGAATGAGAATTCGGAGGTTCCGGGGGGATAAAATGGTGAGGGACGTGATGCCCAGGGAAAAGGTATGGAGGAAGGTAATTTAAAAGGAGAAAGAGAACAAAGGACGCGATGTCCCAACAGAATAGGAAGACAAATCGGAAGAAAGGGAGGAGGTCCGGAGGTTCCGGAGGAATAAAATAGAAAGGGTCGCGATGCCCAAGGAAGAGAGAAGAATCCGGAGGGTCCGGAGGAAGAAAGTAGGAAGGGGCGCGGTGCCCTGGGAGGAAAGATAAGGTTGGAGGTTCCGGAGGGAGGGAGTAAAAAGGGGCGCGATATCCCGGCAACAGAGATGAAGAATCCAGAAATTTCGGAGATGAAGGTGAATTAAGAGACATAGATGGGGAAGATCCGGAGGTTCCGGAGGGTGAAGACATCTTGGGACGCGATGCCCGAGGAGAATCAGTGAGAAATCCTGATGTTTCGGAGGGGAAAAATTGGAGGGGGCATGATGCCCTAGGGAAAGGGATAAGTCCGGTGGTTCCGGAAGGAGAAAATAGGAGGGGGCATGATGCCAGGAAAGAAGAGATAGAAAATTCGACAGTTCCGGAGGACGGGGAGGATATGAGTTTGGAAACCCGGGAAAGAAGGAATGCAAATGCATGAAATGCATTGAATATGATGGATGCATGGGATGCACAGAACACAAGGGGTGAGAGGATGAGGACCGCCTCCTTACCCAATGGGCGGCCCATAATGAGAAGTCAATGGTTGATAAAAATGAGGGTGAAATAAAATAAGGGGTGAATGAATTGGTGGAACACCCTTGAGAAAGCTCGCTCCTCCATGGCAGATGACGTGCCCAGCCAAATGGCTCAAAGGATAATGCGCAAGTGCTCTCATTGGTAACAGAATGTGCTATGGTAATGCAAGAAGAGAACCCCTTCTTAAAAATTTGTACACTGATGGAACAAGGGGTAATGAGAGCTTTGACAAAATGTTGACCGATGAGCAAAGTGATTTTAATAATCTCGGCCTTGGACCGACATGGCATCAATTCTTGAGAACTTTTTAAAGTGAGCTTTAATGGAGAGGTGGCATTCTCAAAGATGCCCGGCACAATGATACGGATCCGCATCCGGCAAATGAAATCTTGAATCTTCGATAGCATAGCCAAGGCCAAATCCTTCTTGTCCGGCCCTTGAACATCGCCCTAGTCACATGTGCTTGTAGACACACACCCACTCCGAGTGGAAGGAGGTGAGATAGAAGCGGTAGGCTTAGTGAGTGATAGAGGGTTAATGGAGGGTGTTAATGGAAGGGTAAGTGAAAGTGGAGGTTCAAGCACGTCGGGCTTCTCCCCTTGCTCGGAAGCGGATGGGGTTGGCTCGAGTGCAACAAGGAGTGGACCCTGCTCAGGATTAACCACGGATTTAGGTGGAGATTTAGGTGGAGAGATAGGCAAAGTGGGATTTGGTGTAATTGGCTTTGGGGTTATAAAGACGATGGAGTGCTTAGGTGGCGGCAATGGAGGGTTACTTGGTTTGGAACAAAGAGAAGGTTTGATGATAGGTTTGGCGGAGGCCGAGGGTGTGGAGGTTGGTGAAGGTATAATGGTTGGAGGTGAATCAATGGAGGGCTCGGATGGCTTGGGGGATGTTGTCCCAAAGGTTCTCGTATGGACAAGAAGGGGGGTTGAATTGTCCCTGCAAAGCACGATGGTAATTTTCAAATTTAACGCAGCAAATTAAATAACTACCAACGCAAATGATGATTGGACGAAATACAAGCAATGAAGAAATCTTACCGTTCTCACATGATCAACAAAAATAATGTAAACAAGCAAACCACAATCAACCATAATGCGAGACAGATTTTTAGGTGGTTCGGGACCACGACGGGCTCCCTACATCTACCCCTCACCAAAACGGTGAGGATCCACTCGCTTCAAATGAAGCGCACGGAGCTTCCGCTCCAAGAGACACGGAGATGTCATCTCCTACATGATCCACCACAGATCTAACCACAAACACAAGCTGCAACACCGCAGCACAAAGAACCTCAACCGTTCACCAACGGTTCCACACACTCACAAAGTCGGAGTTCAGAAAATGATAGATCTGATCAATACACACTTGTAAACCAGAAGAAAATGACTCAAATAGATGTAAACAAGATGTAGAAATGAATCCCCATGAGTAGACAGGGGTTATAGAAATTCTTCTCTAAGCTTCAAGTCGGAGGGTGGCCGGATGTCGACGATGAGAACGTCCACACGTTCCCCTTCTCGTTCCGCTCTTTTCTTTCTTCATCCACGAGCTCCAGAAATGAATGGAGGTAGATCAAAACCTCCAATCTTTCCTCAGCTCCTCTCCTTTTTCCCTTTCTTCTCCTACAAGATAGAAAACAAGCACATTATGGTTCATACTCTCTAAATTCGGAGTTGAAGTATATATACATGATAGCATGGTGAAATGACACATAAAACCCTCTCAATATGACCTAAAAATACCCTCATATGATAAGGAACCTTTAGGGGGTGTTTTGGTAAAGTTTAGCTTTAGAATGGGTTTCAATCGGGTTCGCAAATCCCATGCCGGAATGGGTCGACCCCATGGGTCGAACCTCGAGCATCCAGAGGGCGGCCGAGCCCAAAAAATAATTCCAACTCTCAGGGGTCGACCCATGGCAGTGGGTCAACCCATGGGGTCGACCCATGCAGGCTGACTGCATGAATTGCCTTCGGTCCGGTCCAGAAACACTGGGGGTCGACCCTATGGGTCGACCCATGCCAGTAGGGGTTAGAAAACACCATTAAATCAACATGAAATCATGGGGAAATATATGTTTAAATGTTACCATAACCCCATGATTTTTTAACCTGAAACACATAATGAAACAAGCGATTAGATCATAATCAAAATATGAGCATCAAATATGGCACTTTGAACTTGATCATTCAAATATACTACAATGAACCCTCTTTAACAAGAATTTGACTTCCATTCTCAACCAACAAAAATATATTTGACAAATACAAAGTCATGGAAGCTTTAATATGCAATTGGCATTCTTGAAACTCTCATATGCTCAATAACAAGAAACCTCAAGTGAGGGATATTCATTTACACATGAATGAGCACTTTCATTGAACGATAGATGCCAATCCAAAAAACATGATTGTTCCATTAAAGCTCATACACTCATACAATCAAATAAGAAACATTATTCCATCACAATGCAACCAAATGCCATTATAGAACATATGCTCTTCCAAACACACAACGTTTTGAATTCATTAAACCGCACACAATGTTTTGCTCCTACAAACTCACAATATTTGTTATTATCAAAAGCAGGGTCAAAAATAATGTGGGAACACATATCCAACAATCTCCCCCTTTTTGATGATGATAAAATATTGTGGTACAATGTTAATATTTTTCTCCCCCTTTGGCATAATCAAAAATGGGGAACACAAAAGTTGGAGCATTTTGCATGAAAACCAACCATACATGCACAAAGGCTTCTAAACTTCCAAACTCATGCAAGCAAGGAAGCAAGCAAGAAAGACAAGCAGGCATGTACATATGTATATCTCCCCCTCAATGGGATAGAAGGATACCAAAAGAGCATTTGATTCAAGTCATAGTGTAAAACATGATGCATAATCAAAAAAGGTAGTGCATGCATATGTTAGAAGCACTGCATAAGCCATGATAAGAACAAATTCAAGCTATACAAACATCACAATAATACCCGAGCGAAATATGTGAAAATGAGCAATGAACTTCAAACATATATGGATATTGGCAGAATTTCTAGCAAACACTAGATGGTTATTTCCTTTCTAAAATTTCATTTAGATCCTCGACTTTTGGTAGCTTCGCACAACCCCATTATTCATTATTTTTTTTTATTGGATTTCACCGTTCGGCGTGAGTCACCTCATGTGTCTCAATGGGATTTCCCGACTACTAGGATTCATCACAATTTTGATTCTTGTGGATTTTAGCTTCACTTTTCGACGCGAGTTTTCTCATTTGTTTCAGTGGGGATTCCCAACTACTCAGTTCCACATTCCACTTATTGATTGGGGTTTGCAACTTTTTTCTCACGATTACTCTTCATTTCCATGTAGAAATTTTATTTTCCTTAAAATGTTGAAAAGAAGTTCTGAAATCCTTATTAATTAAAGTCATATGCATCATCATGTGTAAAGTGTGTGGGTAATTGCTATGTATGTGGAACATGAATTTGTCATACCATAGCTATGACTCCCCCTAAATGTATGCACAATTGGAAATAATTCCTCCACCTTTGTATATGTCATGATTCACAAATGATCAAAATTAAAGCATTTTATTTAACAAGGAGGTGAGGTCTTAAAAGATTTTCAAGATATGGTTTTCTAGAAATATATATACATGCAGTCAAGCAAGGATATTGCAATATGTTCAGTCAAGGTGATTTCTGGTACATAGCGGAGAACAGAGGTCCGAAGACCACCATCACGCATGGAGAAAGTTTCCAGCTGGACTGTGGATGCACTTTTTATTCGTGTCGTTGTTTTATTTATCTATTGGGTTTATTAAGTGCGTTGGCGTGCCAGTCACAAAGTGACGATTTGTTCGGGCTTCAAGGAAACCCATGGTGCGTCCGATCTGACTAATCAGACGATTGTGTAGTTCGTGTCGGGACCAAAACCCGCCGTGCCATAAAGGTCACAGCGTCATTTACATCCCCTCGGAGAGGGGAACACCCTTGATTAATCGCCGGGAATCAGGGCCTCATGGCCTGAAAATTATATCGAGAGAAACAACACTATAATGACCTCGAATCAATCGGACAGCCCTATGTCTAGGGAAGCAAGCATTCGGAACATGTTGATCACTCAGGGGACCATTTGATGTTCGGACGAGTGTCCGGCTTTAGAATATCACAATCGTCATGGGAAAAACGGAGCATATGTATGTCGGGATACGACAAATTTATTGTTCAGAGGAACGGGAAACGTTCAGTTAAATCCCGACTAGAGCGGCCAGAAACCAATAAGTTTGTCAACCCGGTGCAAGATAAGGCTGCGACCATACTGCGGTGGGCCCCCCGCGGTCGAAGTCAGGCTCACGTGGGCATGGTCAATATTTCGGGTGCCAAGGGGCAACGGGAAGATGTCCCGGGATCAGATCCCGGAACCAGTATGTGTTCAAAGGGAGCGAGCTATAGGCCGAGAATGTAGGTCAGACAATGACCATGATCGGGATTGACCCGAGGTCTGAGCATGGCCCACGAAGGCCTTATTGATATTCCCACGTGTAGGGTCCGGGGATGACGAGAGCCGTCTCATTCCATTCAGATTTTGTCGGTCATTCATGGACCACTTTGTGTTCGGACAAAGGTCCGTATTGAAGGTATGATGTAAATGAAAACAAACCCGTACAAATGTATGCCGAGTTTACGGTAATTTCAATAAAAGAGCATAAACGAATCCCAATGAGAACGAGGCCGGTTTGACGAACTATCGGCCCAAAACAATGTCGAATTACGGCCATATTGGGTGGCTCCCAAGGTCCGAACTTGACTTGGAGGGGCGGCGTTAATATTCCCTTTACATCGGGTCTTGAGGAGAAACGAGGCTACGGAGCAGATCTCATCGTTTTATTATTGTTTGAACTTTTATTATTCTTTTTTTGTTATTTTATATATATTTTTTGTGAGTTTGTTATTATTATTTATTTATTATTTTTTACTATTATTTACTTATTTATTATTTTTTATTGAGTTGGTTATTATTATTACTTATTTCTTTATTATTATTATTTCTTTATTTATTTTTTTTAAATTTATTATTATTATTATTTCATTATTATTATTATTATTTATTCTTTCTTTGTGAGTTCGTTGTTATTATTACTTTTTTGTTGCATTTGGGGTGTATGTGGAGGAATGGGCCATCGGAAGGCTGAGAGGAAGTCTGCGCAGGTTTGGATCGAGTCGGTGTTGGTGTGGGCAAGGTCTGTGCAAAGTTGAGGCGAAGTCCGTGCAAGGCCTGTGCAGCAACAGGTAGAGTCCGTGCAGGAGGGGAATAAGGTCGGTGCAACTGGGAATCGAGTCTGTGCGGAGTCAGGAAAGGTTTGTGCGAGCTGGAACCGAGGTCGGTGCAATGCCTGGACAAGGTCGGTGCAAAGGAGATTAGGTCGGTGCAGAGCGGTACTTGTAAAAGGGATAAAGTCTGTGTAGGTGGTGGATAAGGTCTGTGCGACTGGAGGTCGAGTCTGTGCGGTCGGGGTTCAGGGTCTGTACAACTGGGACTCGAGTCTGTGCAAGGGAGGTTCGTAGTCCGTGCATGTGAGGGCGTGGTCTGTCCAGGGTCAAACCACACAAGAGCAAGGTCAGTGCAAATTGGGAGTGAGATTTGTGCACGTTAACCCGGGCAAAGGAGAGGTCAGTGCACACTTGGGAGTGTTCCGACAGAAGGGATGAGAGGCTGTGCCGGGTGGAGCTTGGGTTGGTGTGCCGGGGAGGCGCCAAAGGGGCGTACCGGGTTGGGGTGCATGTGAGGCGGTGTGCCGGACAGGTCGTCGCTAGGGTGTGCCGGGCAGGGTCGGCCAAGGACGTGCCGGGTTGTGCAGGTTTGGTGTTGTGCCGGTGGGGATAGAGCTGAGGGTAGACCGCGTTAGGCCTGAACAATATGTGCCATGCAAGGTTTGCAGGGGGGTTTCTTCTTCTTTTCTTCTTAAGTCTTTTCCTCTCTTTCCTTCTTTAGTTTCATGCAGTGCGCGTGAGCCCTTTCTTCTCTTTTTTTACCCTTTCCCCTCCCTCTTCTTATCTGCATAATTAGTGCTCAAGTTCTCATGATTAATGTCCGGTCCGGCCCTCTTCATGTCGTCTACAATTCTTTTATCCTGGTTGATGAACCCTATCATTATTCATTCCATTTGTTTGTTGCTTCCTTTTATCTTTTAACATGTTATTATTTCTGACGAAAATTCGGCAGCATCTCCCCTTGACCCGGATGGTAAGGGGAGTAAAGGGGAACGCACCCACAAGGAGTGGCAGAACCTGATAATTTGAGGTGTATGCCAGGGGCAGCGGCACCTTTGATAAAACTTCGGAAAGCCCGGGAAAATCAACGGATGGGGGACACGTCTAAGACAGGCTGGGGGTGCACCGGGTAAGAGGAGGTGAGGGTGTGCCGGCTAAGAGAGCTCAGGGAGCGTGCCGGATAAGAATAAGTGGCAAGCGTGCCGGGTAGAGAGGCACAAAGGCGTGCCGGGCTGAAGAGGGGGTGAAGGGTGCACCGGGCAGGAGGCAAACGGGGCTGTGTCGGGCTAGGCTCGGATGGGGGCTGTGCCGGGTGGAGAGGTTGGGAGCGTGCCAGGTTGGGTGGTTTAAGATGTGCCGGGCTGGGTAGTTCAAGGTGTGCCGGACTGGATAGTTCAAGGTGTGCCGGACTGGAGGGGTTAAAGAGTGTGCCGGGCTGGCTGGTCCAAGGGTGCGTCGGGCTGAAGAAGTCAGGGGTGCACCGGCTGGGAAGGACCAAGGGTGTGCAGGCCAAGAGGGGTTGAGGGGCATCTGTTTGGAAAGGAAGTTTGGGGCATTGAGGAAAGGTTCCAGCTTTTGGCCATCTAAAGGAAGGGCAGACGAAGCTCCAAGGAGGAAACTCCTTGCCAAACTGAGTGACAGGTCCCGGAGTTAGACTCACAGAGGAGGCCTCAAAGGGGGGGGACCTATATAGGAAACCACTTGTAGAGGACCACCCGGATGCCATTGCACCAAGGCACTGCCCATTGGACTAGATAGACCGGCATTGTGGAGGGCAAGCAACGTGAAGACCCGAGAAACCAGACAGGGGAGGAGCACGGACCAAGGAAATCTACCGTAGAGTGAAGTCTAACAGGACAAAAGACGAGAATCAACAAAGAAAAAATATAACTTTCATTCATTAAAATAAGGTGGCCGAGGCTACTGGCCATGGGTCGAGATACATTTGAACTAGAGAAAAGAGTAGAGAACAAGGAAGGTGGGAGGAGAAGAAATGGTTAAGGAAAAAAAGGGGGGGCTGATGTTGAGCAGGGGCGACGGCTCCCTGTTCTTCCCCAGACCCTTCCCGCTACATGTACACAGGCTCTCTTTCTTCCTCTCTTCCTCCTTTTCTTACTCTCTTTCTCTCTTTCTGGCTTCTTCTTCTCCTCCGGAGCTCGCCTCAGCCTGCCAAGCTTGGACGGGCAAGGCTCTTCTCCTCTGCATTGTTGCTGGACTCTCTCCCTGTTTGTGTGTGTCTTCTTTTCGCAGCGAAGAGGGGTTTTATACCCTCGGTGGCGGGAACGTGCGATGATAGGAGGCATTAATGGGAGTTGACTCTTGGTCCCGTCCTTAGTTGTAGGGGTAGCTGGCGTGCCTACCTGACGGGGCGACACCTCAGCTAGCCCCAGGCTACTCCCGCTGTGCGCCAGGGGCCATATGGAATGGCGTTTCATTTGTTTTGCCGGTTGCACCAGGTGAAGAACAAGTTAGAGCGCACCGGTGGATGGGTGGAACGCTGTGCCGCTAGAGGCTAAGGAAGGCGTGCTGTTGGAGGCTTCAGCATGGGCGTGCCGCTAAAGAGCCTTGCAGGCGTGCCGCTAAAGGCCCTGAAGGTGTGCCACTGGAGGCCCTCGCAGGGTCGTGCCGGGTGAGGCCCGTGGCGAGCGTGCTGCTGGGAGCACCCTTGCAAGTGTGCCACTGCGAGGCACAGGACGGTGTGCCGTGGAAGGCTTGCCTGGGTGTGCCGCTGGAGGGGCACTGGGAGCGTGCCGCTGGGAGGCAGCAGTAGTGTGCCACTGGGGCTCAATGAGTGTGCCGCTGGGGCCTTTACAGCTAGTGTGCCGCTGGAGGCTTCACCAGGTGTGCCGCTGGAGGCTTCACAATGAGTGTGCCGCTGAGGGCACTTGGTAGTGTGCCGCTGGAGGGCTTGCAGGCTGATGCGCCGTTGGAGCACTTCAAGAGCGTTTCCTTTTCTTCTTTTCTTCTTTTTTTCTTTTCACCTTCTCTTCTCTTTTCTCCTCTTCTATATTCCCCTGCACGTAAATAGGGGGTGAGAATTTTTTGTCTCCACAAATGCCCCCCAGTCGCAGGCTGCGCGAGAGAGGGATTAGAGAGCGGGGCATGCGGGTGCAGATTGACTGAGAGGTTTATCAACATGACGACGAGAGCGGGGCTGCAACAGCCGAAGTCTGTAGAGCAGGCCGGGTGTGCCAAAATCGAGAGCAAGCAACGGGAGCCGAGGGATGTTGAGAGGCGAGCCACGAGGGAGGAGAGAAGGGTTTATTCCTTTAGCGATCTGGACGGCGGGTCCAAATTGAAAGGGATATCCATCACCCAAAGGGATGGGCGGAAGGGTTTGTTGGTTCAAAAGGGGTGTTTGTCACCCGAAGGGATGGATGGGAGAGTTCGTTGATTCGAGAGAATTGTTCATCACCCGAAGGGACGGGGAGGAGAATTGTTGATTCAATGATCTGGACGGAGGTCCAAATCAAAAGGGGTATTCGTCGCCCGAAGGGACGGAGAGAAGAGTTTGTTAATTCAATGATCCAGATGGAAGGTTGAAATCAAAGGGGTATTCGTCACCCAGAGGGACGGAGAGAAGAGTTTGTTGATTCAATGATCTGGACGGAAGGTCCAAATCAAAGGGGTATTCGTCACCCGAAGGGACGGAGGGAAGAGTTTATTGATTCAATGACCTAGACGGAATGTCCAAATCAAAGGGGTATTCGTCGCCCGAAGGGACGGAGAGAAGAGTTTGTTGATTCAATGATCTGGACGGAAGGTCCAAATCAAAGGGGTATTCGTCACCAGAGGGACGGAGAGATGGTCAAGTCACTGACACGGGCTAGTGTTAGCACGAGGAAAAGGGGATGATTCCTTACCCGAACGACAGGCTCGGGCCAGGGTGAAAGGTTGTTTTGTTCTTTTAATGCGCCAGGGATACCAGCTGTATGAAGGGTCTTTTAATTCTCCAACTGGGCGGAAAGTCTATGAGCCCGATTAGAGAAAGGGAGTCTTTTTATTTTTTGAATGGATGGAAAGTCCATGCTGAGGTGACAAGGAGCTGTTCATTCCTTAACCAGACAGGAGGTCCGAACCAAAGTGAAAGGAACCTTTTTATTCTCTAGTCGGGCGGGTGGCCCGATCTAGAGTGGAGAGAGTCTTTTTGTTCTCTAGCTGGGTGACAGGCCGGAACCAAAGTGAAAGGATCTTTTATTCTCTAGTCGGACGGAAGGTCCAATCTAGAGTGGAGAGAATCCTTTAGTTCTTGGCTGGACGGCAGGTCTGAACCAAAGTGAAAGGATCTTTTTGTTCTCTAGCCGGACGGAAAGTCCGATCTAGCGTGGTGAGAATCCTTTTGTTCTCTGACTAGACGGCAGGTCCGAGCCAAAGTGAAAGGGTCTTTTTATTCTCTAGCCGGACGGAAGGTCCGATCTAGAGTGGAGAGAATCTTTTTGTTCTCTGGCTAGATAGAAGGTCCGAACCAAAGTGAAAGGATCTTTTTGTTCTCTAGCCAGACGGAAGGTCCGATCTAGAGTGGAGAGAATCTTTTTGTTCTCTGGCTGGACGGCAAGTCCGAACCAAAGTGAAAGGATCTTTTTGTTCTCTAGCCGGACAGAAGGTCCGATCTAGGGTGGAGAGAATCTTTTTGTTCTCTGGCTAGATGGCAGGTCTGAGCCAAAGTGAAAGGGTCTTTTTATTCTCTAGCTGGACGGAAGGTCCGATCTAGAGTGGAGAGAATCTTTTAGTTCTCTGGCTAGACAGCAGGTCCGAACCAAAGTGAAAGGATCTTTTTGTTCTCTAGCCGGACGGAAGGTCCGAGCCAAAGTGAAAGGGTCTTTTGTTCTCCGGTCGGGCGGAAGGTCCGGTCCAAAGTAAGAGATTTGATGTTCTTCAATGCGCCAGGAGTACTGGCTGTGAAATCCGAACCCGGGAAAGTGGACCACAGGGGTCGGAATCGGTGTTGCGGAAGTAGGCCGCGAAGGTTGAAATCGGGGAAACGGGCTAAAAAAGCCAAAATTGGGGGAGCAGGCTGTGATGGCCAAAATTAAGTTTTTTTATTATTATTATCATTATTATTATTATTTTTATTTCCTTATTCAAGCATGCAGGCATTCGTCAGCAGGTATAACATAAGTATAAATAAGGTAGCTCCCTCTATAGGGGATGGGGTAGGGACATCGCCCATAATTCATAAACATGATGCAGTCCAGAAGGCACAGCTAAGGGGTGGTGCACTCGTCAAGAGAATATCGCATGTCTTGCATGCATAGCTTAAATTCACGCGTTTCACCCAAGACAACTCTCTGTGGAGTAGAGGAGCAGACGTGTGAATAAAAGGCCCTGAACATAGGGATATGCAAGTTTTCCAAGTGACACTCGAGGATTACTCTAGCGCCTGCACAAGGGTTTCAGGCTCTCGAGTTCGGTAGCTTCGCACGGCCCCCATCTGTTTATTTTGGTAGCGGATTCCACCGTTCGGCGCGAGTCTCCTCATGTGTCTCAATGGGGATTCCCGGCTACTAGGATTCATCCTTATTATAATTCTATTATGGATTCCACTGTTTAACGCGAGTTTCCTCATATGTCTTAATGGGGATTCCCGGCCACTAGGCTTCATCCTTATCATAATTCTATTACGGATTCCACCATTTGACGCGAGTTTCCTCATATGTCTCATTGGGGATTCCCGGCTACCAAACTTCATCCTTATTGAAATTCGCTTCACCATTTCGCACGAGTCTCCTCATGTGTCTCCATGGGGATTCCCGGCTACTCAGGTTCACGTTTCTTTTCTCTCTTTTTTTACATCATTTTTTTAAGTGGGGCTAGGCAGCTCTTTCCTCACGATTACCTTTCACGCGAGTGTAGGAGTTCAAGCATCCGTAGAGTGCTAAGAAGAAAGTCGGGCAATCCCTATGGTTGAAGACCATTGAACACATTAAGCGCGAAGTGGGAGAGTTTCCTCAGGTTTATTTTGTGAGTTGGACTTAGCAATTTAGCCATGACTCCTCCCCTTGACGTGTGCACCTGCCATAATTGGGTTCCCTTCAAGCGTATGTCGTGTCACACGCATGCATCCGGAATCGGGGCAGCATTATTTAGCAAGGAAACATGGTCCAAGAAAATTTCAAGGAAGTGCTATTCTATATTATAAGCAAGCATGCAAGCAGAGCAGCCAAGCAAAAAATTTTGTCTCTTTTTTTTGCCTCTTTTTTTGCGTAAGAACATACTGTCGTTACGTATATGTATCTTGTATGTGCATATAGAATCAATGCCGCAGCCAAGGTGCTGAGGAAGGAGACCGCGAAGGGCTGAAAGAACATTAGGGAAGCGGGCTATAAAAGCCGAGGTTGATATTGGAAGTGGGCTACAATAGCCAAAATTGAGGAGAGCAGGCTGCGAGAGCCAAATTCTGGGAAGCAGGCTACAAAAGCCAAAGGTATTGGGAAGCGGGCTGCAAGCCGCCGAAGTTATGGGAAGCGGGCCGTGAAGACTGAATTCTAAGAAGCAGGTTACAAGAGCCAAAGGTATTGGGAAGCGGGCTACAAGAGCCAAAATTGAGGGAGCGGGCGACAAAGGCCAAAAAATGGGAAGCAAGCTATAAAGCCAAAGTTGAGAAGCATGCTGCAAGGGCCAAAATTGGGAAGCAGGTTGCAAGAGCCAGAATATTGGGGAAGCAGGCTACGAGAGCCAGAAGTTGGAAAGCAGGCGACAAGGGCCAAGTTCAGAAGTAGGCTACTGGAGCCAAGATTGGGGAAGCAGGCTATCAAAGCCAAAAATTGGGGAAGCAGGCGACAAAGGCCAAAAATTGGGAGGCGGGCTATAAAAGCCAAAATCGGGAAGCAGGCTACGAGAGCCAGAATGTTGGGAAGCAGGCTGTAAAGTTAAAAGATATCAGAGAGCGCGGTGGGACAGATGGATTAATTCTGATAGTGGGCCTTGGCCGAAATGGCTGGGCCGAGGGGCGTCAGGTAACGGGATATGAGAGCCGAAGAGAAGGGTCCCCTTTTGTTCTCTGGCCGGGGAAAGGGTCCGAACCAAAGTGAGAGGTCTATTCTTTTGTTCTCTGGCCGGGGAAGGATCCGAACCAAAGTGGAAGGTCTCTTTTTTTTTAATTCTCTTGCCGAGGAAGGATCCAGACCAAAGTGAAGGGTTGATTCTTTAATTCTCTGGCCGGGGAAGGATCCGAACCAGAGTGAAAGGTTGATTCTTTGATTCTCTGGTCAGGAAAGGATCCGAACTAAAGTGGAGGGTTTATTCTTTAATTCTCTGGCCGGGGAAGGATCCGAACCAAAGTGAAAGGTTGATTCTTTTATTCTCTGGTCGAAAAAGGATCCAAACCAAAGTGGAGGGTTTATTCTTTAATTCTCTTGCCGGGGAAGGATCCGAACCAGAGTGGAAGGTTGATTCTTTAATTCTCTGGTCGGGGAAAGGATCCGAACCAAAGTGCAAGGTTGATTCTTTAATTCTCTGGTCGGGAAAGGATCTAAACCAAAGTGAAAGGTTGATTCTTTGATTCTCTGGTCGGGAAAGGATCCAAACCAAAGTGGAGGGTTTATTCTTTAATTCTCTGGCTAGAGAAGGATCCGAACCAAAGTGCAAGGTTGATTTTCTTGATTCTCTGGCCGGGGAAGGGTCCGAACCAAAGTAAAAGGTTGATTTTTTTTTATTGGGAAGCTATCTGCCGGGATGCCAATGATGGGGTAGCTATCGGCTCATGGGCCGATAATTAGGAAGCTGTCGGCTCAAAGGCTGATGAATATAAAGTTGTTGGCCTACAAGCCAGTAATGGGGTAGCCGTCGGCCCGAAGGTCGATAATGGGATAGCTGTTGGCTCAGGGGCCGATGGTTGAATAGCTGTCGGCTCGGAGGCCAATGATTAGAACATCCTTCGGTTGAAGCCCCATTAGCAGAATGCTTGTCGGCTTGAAGCCCCGATGGCTGAATGTTTTATCAGTTTAACGCCCCGTCGGCGGAAGGTTTTGTCGGTTTAACGCCCCGTCGGCGGAAGGTTTTATCGGTTTAACGCCCTGTCGGCGAAAGGTTTGGTCGGTTTAACGCCCCTTCGGTAGAAGGTCTCGTCAGTTTAACGCCCCATCGGCGGAAGGTTTTGTCGGTTTAACGCCCCGTCGGTGGAAGGTTTGGTCAATTTAATGCCCTATCGGCGGAAGGTTTTGTCAGTTTAACGCCCCATCGACGGAAGGTTTGGTCAGTTTAACGCCCTATCGGCGAAAGGTTTTGTCAGTTTAACGCCCCATCGACGGAAGGTTTGGTTGGTTTAATGCCCCGTCGGTGGAAGGTCTCGTCAGTTTAACGCCCCGTCGGTGGAAGGTCTCATCGGTTTAACGCCCCGTCGACGGAAGGTTTTGTCGGTTTAACACCCGATCGACGGAAGGTCTCGTCGGTGTAACGCCCCGTCGGTGGAAGGTTTTGTCGGTTTAACGCCCCGTCGGTGAAAGGTCTCGTCGGTTTAACGCCCCGCCGGTAGAAGGTTTCGTCAGTTTAACGCCCCGTCGGTGGAAGGTTTTGTCGGTTTAATGCCCCGTCGGCGGAAGGTCTCGTCGGTTTAACACCCCGTCGGTGGAAGGTTTGGTCGGTTTAACGCCCCGTCGGCGGAAGGTTTCATCGGTTTAATGCCCCGTCGGCGGAAGGTTTTGTCAGTTTAACGCCTCGTCGGTGGAAGGTCTCGTCAATTTAACGCCCTGTCGGCGGAAGGTTTTGTCGGCTTGGACGAAAGGTCGTGATGCCGACCACGTGAGGGGTCTATTTGTTGGATGGCTAAAGGCCGAAAGTAAAGGACCACGTCCGCCTCATGACTTTTCTTTCCTTTCTTCCCTTCGTTTCTTGTGTGAAGAGGCGGGTGCAAAGATCACATTTACCTTGTGACTTTCTTTCTTTTTCTCTCTTCTTTTCTCATTAATGCCCCCGGACTGGGGTGTATTCTTTTAATGTGCCCCCCCAGGCTGGGGTATAACTTTTCTTCACTTGCCCCCCCTAGGTCGGGGGTATGCCTCTTTGCTTCTATGCCCCCAGGCGGGGTGTATTCTTTTTGGATTCTATGCCCCCGTGGCGGGGTATATTCTTTATGGCTTCTGTGCCCCCAGGCGGGGTGTGTTTCTTCTTCAAGTGTCCCCAAGCCGGGGTTTGTTCTTTATGGCTTTTATGTCCCCAGGCGGAGGTGTTCCTTCTTCAAATGCCCCTAAGTCGGGGTTTGCTCATTTGCTTCTTATGCCCCCAGGGACGAGGTGTGTCTTCTACTTCTCATGTCCCCGGCGCGGGGCATGTTTGGCTTCTGGTGCACCCAAGACAAGATGCGTTGTTGTTGTTTTGTTTTTGTCCCCCTAGCTCGGGGTATAACTTCTTGCTTCTCATGTCCCTAAGCCGGGGTGGATTCTTGCTTCTCATGCCCCCATATCGAGGTGAATCCCTCTGGTTCTCGCCACCTCCCAGGACAGAGTGTATTTCCCTTCACATGCCCCCGGCACGGAGTGTATCTTTTGCTTCTCATGCCCCCAGACCGGGGTGGATTTTTCGTCAAATGCCCCGAAGCCAGGGTGTAACTTTTGCTTTATGTGCTCTCGAGTTGGGGTGGATTCTCTTCATGTGCCCCTAGACCGGGGTATATTTCTTCCTCAAATATCCCTAAATCGGGGTGTATTCTTTGCATCATATGTCCCCTAAGTCGGAGTGTGTTTTGATTCTCGTGCACCCCGGGCAGAGTGTGTTTCTTTCTTTGTATGCCCATAGGCCGGGGCGTGTTTTCTGCCTCTTATGCCCCCATGGCGGGGTATGTTTCTCTTCGAATGCCCCTAAGCCGGGGTGTATTCTTTTCATTTTTTTATGCCCCCATGGCGGGGTGTACTCCGCTTCTTCTGCCCGGACATACTGGGGCATGTTTGCTTCTTGTGCACCCAAGGTGGGGCGTGTTTCTTCCTTTGCGTGCCCCCGGGACTCAGGGAATGTTGTTTGTTCTGCTTCAGATGCTCCCGGGATGAGGTGTATGTTGTTTCATGTGCCCCCATGGCGGGGTACATCTCTTCTTCAAATGCCCCTAAGCCGGGGTGAGTTTCTCTCTTTGTGTGCCCCTAGGCGAGGTATAGTCTTCGCTTCTCATGCCCCCATAGTGGGGTGTAGTTCTTCTTCAAATGCCCCTAAACCGGGGCACATTTTTCGAATACCCCTAAGCTGGGGTGAATTCTTCACGGCTTCCATGCCCCCGTGGCAGGGTATGTTGCTTCTTCAAAGGCCCCTTGGGCGGGATATACCTTTCCTCATATGCTCCCAGGTCGGGATGTATGTCTCTTTGCTTCTGTGCCCCCAGACCGGGGTGTATTCTTGCTCTCTTTTCTTTTATACGCCTGTGGACACCAAAAATTGCACACCCATGATACCCCGCTCGGCCCAGTGTCAATGACGGCCCGAGCGAATAAACCCCGGGAGAACTGTCGCAAAGCCGCCGCGAGGAGTCACAACAGTGAAGAGGAACCGAGCACAAGAAGCCCCCACAATCTGTGAGCCTCGGAGAAAGCCAAATAGGTCATGACTCGTGTCCATAACGGGCTCAGAACGAGCTCAGAAACACGCCCAATTTGGCCTTTAGCGGCACACCCCTGGTGGCTTCACCGGCACACCCCCTTTGGGGTTCAGCGGCACACCCCTTTGGGTGTTCAGCGGCACGCCCTTGAGGTGGCCTTCGGCGGCACGCCCCTTGGGCAGCCCCAGCGGCACGACCGGTTCAAGCCCCAGCGGCACACCCGCCCGCCTTGGGGTCCAGCGGCACACCCCTGGGGGCCTTCAGCGGTACACCCCCTGGGGGTGGCTTCACCGGCACACCCCTTTGGGGTTCAGCGGCACGGCCCTTTGGGGCTTCAGCGGTACACCCCCAGGGGTCTTCAGCGGCACGCCCTGCAGGGGTCTTCAGTGGCACGCCCTGCAGGGGCTTCAGCGGCACGCCCTGCAGGGGCCTCAGCGGCATGCCCTGCAAGCCATTCAGCGGCACGCTCTTAGGGGCTTCAACGGCACGCCGTTTTGGCTCTCCAGCGGCACGCCTATTCAACTCGCCAGCGGCACAGCGGTGAAGCTTTTCAACGGCAAGATGACGTGAAGCCCATGCCCTATGCATCCTTGGCGCGCAGTGGAGCCGTCTGAGGTGGCGGCCGATCCTTGGGCCACGCAGGCTACCCCACTGACACCCAGGACAGGGGAGGTCAAACCCCATGATCACAAGGCCACTCCCCGCCTTCGACGGCCGTGCTTAAGGCTCCCGCTGCTGGGAGTATAAAAGACTCCCGTTCCCGTTGCAAAAAAAGGAGGGAGGCAAGAAGGAAGAAACACAGAGAAGAGAGAGCAAAAGAGAGAGAGACACCCACAGATAGGAAAAGAGGAGAAGAGAGAAAAGAAGAAGAGGCATCCCGGCGTGAGCTCCCTCCGGCGATCACCGGGAAGAAGCAAGAGTAAGGGAGAGATAGAGCTCGATGTAATGGGAGAGAGAGTTAGAGGCTTTCCTTTGTAGCCGGTTCCTTTCCCCCCTCCTGTGCTGTTTTCTTTTTCTTTCATCTCTTTCAGTCCACAGCCTTGTCATGGGCATTTTCTTTTGCAATGTATGTGTAGGGCTCCGGCCCCTTTTGCTTCCCATGAATGAGAAAATCATCTTCCTTGGGTCATCCTTGCTATGTCTGATGGCTTGTTCTCGCCTTCACAACGCATGTGATGCGTGGTTCATTTTCTTTGTTTCTCCGGTTTCTTTCAAGTCACCGTATCAATGTGAGACCTCCCCTTTGAAGCCTGGCCTTGTGGGTCCTTCACTCACTTCCAGCAGCCCTTCCCTGACCTCGAGCTCCCCTTCTTTCCATAGAGCGCCTGCAAGCCCCCAGCCCACACACTTGGCTCCCTTTTAATCCTACAGCGACACATCTTTCTGTCCCTTGGCCGGCACACCTTTTCCATCCTCAGCAGCAAGCACTTTTCGGCCCTCAGCGGCACACACCCCCCCCATCAGCCCTCAGCGGCACACTCACCTTGGCCCCCCAGTGGCACACCTTTCAGTCTCCCAGCAGCCCACTTTGTGGCCTCACCCCAAGCCCCTTTCCTTCACGTTTTCCGAGGCTCTATAAAGGTGTTGCTCCCCCCGGGGGCCCACCTCCAGTTGTCGGGTTCCGCCACTCTACGTGGGCGTGTTCCCTTTATCTCCCTTGCGCCCCGGGTCAAGGGGAGATGCTGCCGAATTTTTGTGAGAAACTGATAAACAATTAAAAGAGGCAAAAGGAGGCAACAAACGAGCAGAATAACTAATGAAACCTTCCAACTCATCAAATCACTGCCGGCACCACGACGAGAACTGAACCAAGCTAGCTAACCACCCGGCCGCTCGAGCATCCGACCCACAAGGAAAGAGATCGAACCGAACAAAGAAAACAAAATAAGGGAGGAATTTTATATGAAACTACACAAGGGTTAAGACAAGAAAAGTCTTAAAACAAATAATTGAAAACTGATCGAACCTCCACCAGCACGTTCCGATCGGCCCTTCAACGGTGCTTTTTTTTTAATCAACCGGACTGCTCACCAAATCCCTCCCCCAGTGGCACGCCTCTTGAACCCTCAGCGGTACACCCCAATCCCCTTGGCCGGCACACCTTGTTGCCCCCCAGCGGTACATCCTATTCCCCCCACCTTCAGCGGTACACTCCCCTCAGCGGCACACCCTTGCTTTCATAACCTCCACCGGCACCTTTTTTTGTGCCCTCAGCGGTACACCCTTTTTCTTGTCCTTCGCCGACACGCTCCACTCTAGGCCCCTCAGCGGTACACTCTTACCTTCCCTTCGCCGGCACACCCTCAGCCACTGTATAGACTTGAGCCAGCCAGCGTACAGACTTCATGATGGCCAGCGTATAGACTTAGGCAGTGTATAGACTTCTGATAGCTAAAATGCATGCCGCTAATACATCCACTACCAAATTTATTTATCAGCCCACAAATTAATTATAAGGAAATAGTTAAGCGGTGAGTCCGAGTCGAGTCCACTGGGAAATTTAGATTTTAAGGTCGAAAATCTTGAGTTTTATAAGTAGAAATTTATGGCAAATGGACACTAAAATAAGAGTTGACAAATTAAAATTAACTAACCTAGACGAATGGACTTTAAGAAATTAAGACTATGATTAGCTTAATTAATCGTAAAGACAACAACAAAAGAAAGATACCATATTTAGAGAAGAGAGGAATGAAGATAATGAATAAAAACAAAGCACTTCCACTTAAGTTAATACCCAAGACTTAGTATGCTTGTAACGTACTTATCAAACTGAAGACAACTAGTATTAACAAACTAACTAAGTTGCACTTTGAATAAAATAATACAATGGACAAAAACAGAAAGTGAAATGAACGGAATAGCAGTTAACAGAAAAACAAATGCAGAACGGAGTGCCTCTACTGCTCTCTCCCAGTCTCCCTTTCTCCGTTACAGACGCCAAACGCACTGCAGAATAGTGTTGTGGCTGAGAAACCACAGTTGCATGGAGTCGACGGAAAGGTCCCACGGAATCACAACGGAAGCTCCACTGTCTCTCTCCTCTTCACGTCTTCATGCCATGGATGCCCTCGTGACAAGCTCGGCAGCAGAGGAAGCCATAAACGACGTTGAGAGGTGGCAGCAGAGGGAGCCACGGCTTCACTTCCCGTCCTCACGTCGTGAACACCGCGATCACTCGCAGCCGTAGAGGAAGCCCACGACTGAGAAGACTCCACATGCGAGAGGTGACCGACACTGTGGTTCTAGCCGTTGAAGAAATCTGTTGCGGCACCCACACGATGCAGAGGGGGGCTTACACGGATGGTCGAGAACCACCAGAGAGAGAGCCGCGACAAAGGCCGGACAAGAGCCAGGTACAGAGAGTGCCACACGCTGCAGCAACCGAGGAGGCTCGCCACGCTGCAGCAGCAAAGGACCTTGCCGCCGAGAACCTCCAAAAACAAAGCACCAACCCAAAAACCAACCAGAGATAAACCAGAACAGAAGACGAACCAAAAACCAGCTGAGTTATACTTTGAGGAAAATACTACAATGGACAGAACGGACCGAGAACCTCCCAACGAAGGCCGGCAACCCAAACTAAAAGAACAAAGGGAGAGAACCGAAAACAAAAAGATCAACCAAGCCCCCCCCCCTGCAGCAACGTCTGAACTTCGGAAGAACACTATGAAAGTGCCAAATCTAAAAAAAAAAATAGAAACTAAAACCCAAAAGCCAGCTCAAAAACTCAACAAAGAAAACCCCGCATCCCCCCTTTTGCGTTCCCTGAGCTTCCCATATATAGAAGCACGCCTCGCAAAGATCTCTACGGAACCACCTCCGCCAATCCCGCTTCGCCCACTGTTCACGCACCGCACACGGCGTCGCCTCCGCATGTAGTTGCTGCAGATCGAGTGCAATCCATTGTTCCCGTATGCATGCTGCGAACCTCTGTCGACGTCCCATGAGCGAACCGCCCGCAGCTTACGCGAGCATCTCGCCAACGGCATCTTCTACTAAGGCCATGCAGCAAGCGGCCACGTCTGCCGCTATTCACGCGGTGGAGAAGCCAACACTATCGCAACACCCATCGCCAGCTATTGTGGACGTCACCCTCACGATGTGAAGGTTACCTATGCGAACGAGGCAAGGATGTCTTGACCTCATGACAGCGAGTATTTCATGTTTATCTCTTTGAACAGTCTGCCACGGTATCAGCCATTTCATGCCTTGTTTATTCTTGCGCATGGCATGTCAAACCGCTGCCTTCATGCAGCTCACGTATGTATCCACGTGATTATCCCATCAAACTGCAGCTTTAGTGCAACTACGTCACTTGTCTTGCCAATGCATGCATATGCCTCTTACTTGGCCATGCACGTGATATCCTAAAACATTCCTATTATACTGCCACACCTTGTTGCCTCATGCCCCACATGACCTTCTACGTGATGCCACCGTGCACACCACATGCATTTAAGCCAAAAAGTCTTCTAATGCATATTGTCTTACGTGATGCTCTTATGTGCCTCATCCACCCATTTGTAGCATCATGCATGTGTTATACCAATCAACCTGCCATTTAAAAAATGCATATGTTATGTTGTTAACACAACATATTAATCAAATGCAAAAAATCTTATTCACCTATATGCACTTATTATAAATTACTCCCAAATATCAATTTTCATGAAAGCTCAAGTGTTTAAAAAAATCTATTTTTGTGATTATTTTCACACATAATCAACACTTTATTTTGAATTTTCTCTAAAACATGTGAAATTAATATGTGAAAATATGAAGTTATCACACCCCCCAGCTTACTCATTGCTAGTCCCTTAGCAATGCAAATAATTATAAATTTAGGACTAACAAGAGTTTAAAAGTCATGTTTCATGACAAGAAGGTGGTCATCATGATTTAAACTATAGAATACTTCAAATTCAAACAATGTATGTTAGGAATAAACTTCGTCAATCCATGTAATTAGACACTTCCTCAAGTTACACTCACAATTTTTTATATCTCTTTGTGCATGTGATCTAATTTGATTAGTGGATATCAGACAACTGGATGAATGAGCCTTCTTTTTATCACTTAACAATGATTTCCAATTCTACCTATTTTAAATCAGACTCTCGAATTACAGGTAGCTTCACTCTGCCTGATCATCATCAATTTTTTCCATCATGGTGCTGCACATTCCTTCACTGTTTGACGCGAACCTCAACTCTTGCTAGGAGAAGCAGGCCCGGTTACTAAGATCAGGAGCATTTTCCATGAGTTATTTTTCATCATTCATTTTTTTTTCTTTCTTTTTGGTGCTTTGCACTTATTTACAGGCAGGTAGCTTTTTCCTCACGATAGATCTTCAATGACTAGGCAGAATTTTCGATCCTTGCCTAAGTTTTAAGTAAAGAGCTCATCATCCTCGTGTTTAATACCTACTATTCTCATTAGTGTGCGGATGTGTGTGAGTTCAAAAAATCTGAGTGTATTCCGAGGAAGATGCTAAAAACATAACCAACTAATTCACCCTTTAATTCAATGCTGTCACAAGTGGATATTCTAAGCCTTATCATTTTGACAATGTTTCTTATCATGAAAAATGACCCTGAAGCATTTGTTAGGGGAATCATGAAAGATTACAGCATTTTGATGAAAATTTAAGCTTAAGCTAGAAATTTAATCACAAGCTATCACCCCCCAACTTAAGTGACATTGCCCTCAATGACATGATTAAAATAGAAAGCTAGGACAATATGGAATGAATGTATTGAGAGGGAAAGGTACAACCTGAGCAAGATGAAGTGTTGCTGTAGAGAGATGCTGCGCCATGCTCCATGCTCCTAAAAAGGAAAATCAATCATCATTTATTTATTTTTTAGAAGAAAGAATTGGGTTGCCTCCCAATTAGCGCTAAGTTTAATGTCTTCAGCCAGACACATGGGAGCTCAATAACCAACAAGTTGATTTTAGAATGAGCCACCACAGAATTTTGTTCTTGCCAAAGTTTTCTTTTTCATGCCCTGAGAGATATAATTGGAACTGGTGAGTATAAGGGCAAAGCATATAACAGGGTGGAGACATCGTAAACGGACCACCCCAATCAGAGAATAAAGGAGGACTATTGGGAAAAATCATGTCCTCGATTATGAAATATTTCTCTTGAAATTTTGTGGGATCAGATAAATCAACAGGTAGGGCAAGGTTGGGCCAATTGACTGGAAGAGTTTTAAAAGGATCATCGTAGTCAAGATTTGGCATAAGCTCTACCCTCTCCTCTAGATTGAAATTATCAGTGCAGCACTCAAATCATTCATTTCCTCATTTACCCCAACTCATTATTCAAATAAATGTTCAATTCTAGATCCATCTTCACTTCCTCTTCTTTCCCATCATCAAAGTGAATTGCATCAAATTCGGGGGAGACATGTGATTAGAGATTTGAGATTCATTATACTCTTCCTCTCCCCCTAATTGGAGATCATCCACCTCTCTAGCATTCCCCTCATGATGGCAATCAAGCACAAGCTCCTCAGATTCATTTTTAGGAGGGGGACTATGATCATTCATTAGTTCATCCTCTTCTTTGGTTTCTTTCCCATTGATTTCTTCAATATCCTCAAAGTCCTTAGAGTTTTCATGTAAAATTTGCTGACAATTTCTCTCCATAATCCCTTCATCTTCGGAATCAAAATTTTGAGTTTTATGAGATTGAGGAATTAGTGAGTGATTACAGTCAGGGTAAAGGACATGATGAGTAGGATTGGATACAGAGTAATCAAAGAATTGGTCTCCCTCCATGTTTTTGATTTCCATGGTCAGTCTATTGATTTGCTTTTGGAGGGGTTGACCTTGGAGAAGGAACTGATTGAATTGATCATTTGGGTGATTATCTGAGGGTGGCGGAGATGAATAGCAAGAAGGGGAATGATTTGTATGTTGGGCTGGATCATAATAGTCATTAGAGTTTGGAGCCCAAGTTTGATTTTCCTCTTGTTCTCCCCCCAACTTAAACACCTCATTATTTTCCTTGACCATCACGAATTGAGATTCACTAACTTCCCCCCAATTTTCCTGATATGGTTGCTCCATATTATCCTCCTCATCAAAATTTATTTGAGAGTCATTGAATTGAGGATTGATGGGTGAATCATTTGGCGTGATATTGTAATCAGGCAATGGATGTTCAAAATTTTCCTTGGGGAGGTTATCACATTGGTCCATTTCTAGCTCTTTTTGGTATTGGTCAAGCATGACCTTCATTTCTGCCATGTCGGCTTGGAAAGATTGATTTTGGGCCAAAATGAGTTGAGTCACTTGATCAATGTTGTCCTCGAAATCAGACTTTGGAGGATCTGGATAGATTGGATGGCACTCAGACAGTGGTGAGTAGTTAGAATGAAAATCAGTTTGGTACTGAAGTGGTGAGGAGCAGATGGGTTGTCCTTCATGTTGGGCTTGATTGTAATGATCATTTGAGTAAGAATCCCAATCTGAAAAGTGTGAGTGTGAAGGACTTTGAATGGGGTCTTGATAGGGTGCCCAAGAAGAAGATTGTTGGTTTTCCCACCGTGGATATGAGTTTGAGTGAGAGAAATTGGTGGCAAAAGCCAATGGAAATTGGTTTGGTGCCTGGGTAAGAGATGAATTGTAAACCCCATTTTGGATGAATGAAGGATTTGGATGATATTGGGTAAATGATGGATTTGAATTCAAGTGGCCCACATGATTGAACATGGAAGAATTATTAGTGGGCCTGAACACAAGTGGTAGTGGCAATGCAAAAAGCCCAAGAAAGAGTGATATTATTATTTTTATTTTGTTTTGCAGAAAAGATTTTTTTTTCTTTGCAACCACTTGATCAACACATTAACCTACAAGACTTAGGGCTCCTTGGACTTAGAAGCACAAATAGTGAGAATTCCCCAAAGTTCAATTGCAATATTGCACACACCGACCTTCAAGTTGGCCAGGTAAGAGGTAGGATTGTGGGAGGTTCCCCTTGCTTTCGCAAGATCCTAATTAATAAACCACAAATCCATTTAGGCGTAGCCTTTTAACCTCTTGCCTAGACACCAGCCTTTAGATGGTGATACAAGCACAATTTCCCTTAAGGTTCAACCACTAAGTGGGCTAAAATGTTAGCTTTCTCACAAATCAACTTAAATCCAGCCCAAGTCCACTACCAAATCTGTCCACTAGCCAGGAAAGAGGTGGGGTTGTGGGAGGCTCCCCCTACAGATGTAGGGTCCTAATTAATAAACCACAATCCCACTTAAGGCGTTTGCCATCGGACCTCTTTCCTAGACACTAGTTTCCAAATTGATAATGGGCCCAAGTGAAATCAAATCTCAAAGTGAACCCTAGGGCCAATGTCTACTAGATTTTATTAGGCTTGGGAAATGCAAAATGAAGAGTTGTGGTTTGTGGGCCAAGGAAGGGTGATCAAATCCCCACCTTATGTGATTATGGGTTTTGCCCTTAAGATAGTTTAAAATGAAATGCAACACCACATAGTCAAACAAGGGGTTCTATGCAAATTTGAATGTCATGTGATTAAGAAAAAGATAGAAGAACTCACCTTGCCCCCGCAATCTTCAATGATGCATTTAACAAAATTAAATAACAAAAATAATTCTAACCTATATGATGCATGACCTAAGACATGGAAATGTGGTTGCTAATCTTGAGATGATGATTTTTATTAAAGTTCAAGTGAATTTTTTTTTTTAATTAATGATCCTATCTAACCACAAGATATGAAAAATAAAGAAAATAAACTCAAATGAAGGAGGGAAATGTGAGTACTTACTTGAAAAAGCGTTCCCTCATTTTTTTTTATAAATGGCAAAAAACTTTACCTTTTTTTTTAATTTTCCTGAAAAAATAAGAAAAAGATAAATTATTAGTGTCAATTTATATACAAAAACACAAGATTAACGACCTAAAAATCATAAACTTCCCCGGCAACGGCGCCAAGAATTGATAGCTAAAATGCATGCCGCTAATACATCCACTACCAAATTTATTTATCGGCCCACAAATTAATTATAAGGGAAATAGTTAAGCGGTGAGTCCGAGTCGAGTCCACTGGGAAATTTAGATTTTAAGGTCGAAAATCTTGAGTTTTATAAGTAGAAATTTATGGCAAATGGACACTAAAATAAGAGTTGACAAATTAAAATTAACTAACCTAGACGAATGGACTTTAAGAAATTAAGACTATGATTAGCTTAATTAATCGTAAAGACAACAACAAAAGAAAGATACCATATTTAGAGAAGAGAGGAATGAAGATAATGAATAAAAACAAAGCACTTCCACTTAAGTTAATACCCAAGACTTAGTATGCTTGTAACGTACTTATCAAACTGAAGACAACTAGTATTAACAAACTAACTAAGTTGCACTTTGAATAAAATAATACAATGGACAAAAACAGAAAGTGAAATGAACGGAATAGCAGTTAACAGAAAAACAAATGCAGAACGGAGTGCCTCTACTGCTCTCTCCCAGTCTCCCTTTCTCCGTTACAGACGCCAAACGCACTACAGAACAGTGCTGTGGCTGAGAAACCACAGTTGCATGCAGTCCACGGAAAGGTCACACGGAATCACAACGGAAGCTCCACTGTCTCTCTCCTCTTCACGTCTTCATGCCATGGATGCCCTCGTGACAAGCTCGGCAGCAGAGGAAGCCATAAACGACGTTGAGAGGTGGCAGCAGAGGGAGCCACGGCTTCACTTCTCGTCCTCACATCGTGAACACCGCGATCACTCGCAGCCGTAGAGGAAGCCCACGACTGAGAAGACTCCACATGCGAGAGGTGACCGACACTGTGGTTCTAGCCGTTGAAGAAATCTGTTGCGGCACCCACACGATGCAGAGGGGGGCTTACACGGATGGTCGAGAACCACCAGAGAGAGAGCCGCGACAAAGGCCGGACAAGAGCCAGGTACAGAGAGTGCCACACGCTGCAGCAGCCGAGGAGGCTCGCCACGCTGCAGCAGCAAAGGACCTTGCCGCCGAGAACCTCCAAAAACAAAGCACCAACCCAAAAACCAACCAGAGATAAACCAGAACAGAAGACGAACCAAAAACCAGCTGAGTTATACTTTGAGGAAAATACTACAATGGACAGAACGGACCGAGAACCTCCCAACGAAGGCCGGCAACCCAAACTAAAAGAACAAAGGGAGAGAACCGAAAACAAAAAGATCAACCAAGCCCCCCCCTGCAGCAACGTCTGAACTTCGGAAGAACACTATGAAAGTGCCAAATCTAAAAAAAAACAGAAACTAAAACCCAAAAGCCAGCTCAAAAACTCAACAAAGAAAACCCCGCATCCCCCCTTTTGCGTTCCCTGAGCTTCCCATATATAGAAGCACGCCTCGCAAAGATCTCTACGGAACCACCTCCGCCAATCCCGCTTCGCCCACTGTTCACGCACCGCACACGGCGTCGCCTCTGCATGCAGTTGCTGCAGATCGAGTGCAATCCGTTGTTCCCGTATGCATGCTGCGAACCTCTGTCGACGTCCCATGAGCGAACCGCCCGCAGCTCACGCGAGCATCTCGCCAACGGCATCTTCTACTAAGGCCATGCAGCAAGCGGCCACGTCTGCCGCTATTCACGCGGTGGAGAAGCCAACACTATCGCAACACCCATCACCAGCTATTGTGGACGTCACCCTCACGATGTGAAGGTTACCTATGCGAACGAGGCAAGGATGTCTTGACCTCATGACAGCGAGTATTTCATGTTTATCTCTTTGAACAGTCTGCCACGGTATCAGCCATTTCATGCCTTGTTTATTCTTGCGCATGGCATGTCAAACCGCTGCCTTCATGCAGCTCACGTATGTATCCACGTGATTATCCCATCAAACTGCAGCTTTAGTGCAACTACGTCACTTGTCTTGCCAATGCATGCATATGCCTCTTACTTGGCCATGCACGTGATATCCTAAAACATTCCTATTATACTGCCACACCTTGTTGCCTCATGCCCCACATGACCTTCTACGTGATGCCACCGTGCACACCACATGCATTTAAGCCAAAAAGTCTTCTAATGCATATTGTCTTACGTGATGCTCTTATGTGCCTCATCCACCCATTTGTAGCATCATGCATGTGTTATACCAATCAACCTGCCATTTAAAAAATGCATATGTTATGTTGTTAACACAACATATTAATCAAATGCAAAAAATCTTATTCACCTATATGCACTTATTATAAATTACTCCCAAATATCAATTTTCATGAAAGCTCAAGTGTTTAAAAAAAATCTATTTTTGTGATTATTTTCACACATAATCAACACTTTATTTTGAATTTTCTCTAAAACATGTGAAATTAATATGTGAAAATATGAAGTTATCAACTTCACACTCCAATGTATAGACTTATCCAGCGTATAGACTTGTCCAACGTACAGACCTTGGGTTTGGCAACGTATAGACTTCAAGCTGCAGCCAAAGGGGCAATGTACAGACTTCATGTCTTGGCCAACGTACAGACTTTGGACTTGGCCAATGTATAGACTTTGGGGCCAGCCAACGTATAGACTTCATGGTGGCCAGTGTATAGACTTGGGGCTGGCCAATGTACAGACTTGGCCAATGTATAGACTTGGGGTTGGCCAGTGTATAGACTTGGCCAACGTATAGACTTTGGGCCAGCCAATGTACAGACTCTATGTCACAACGTACAGGCTTTGGGTTTGGCACCGTATAGACTTTGAACAGCAACGTGCAGACTTGGGGTTGGTCAGTGTATAGACTTGTCCAATGTATAGACTTTGAGCCATCCAATGTATGGACTTTGAGCAGCCAACATATAGACTTCGAGCCCGGGGAACGTACAGACTTTATGCCATCCCTATTGCCTCCAGCGGCACACTCCCTCCAGCCTTCAGCGGCACACCCTCACCATTTCCGCCTTCAGCGGCACACCCCAAGTAGCCTCCAGCGGTACACCCCTTTCCAGTCCCCAGCGGTACGCCCCTTTAGCGCCCAGCGGCACACTCTTGCCCTCAGCGGTACACCATGTTTCCTTCGCCGGCACACTATATATATATATATATATGCATATATATGGCCCGATAAGGGCACCAACACTATCAAATAAATTAACAAAAATTACGCTAATTGAAGGACTCCGAAGGCGCAACGTTAATAATGATTCGAAGGCATAAATAAACAACAAACATCAAATCAGAGATCAGAACATATAACCAAGAAAATCCCAAATAAAAGACGTTAGGGTCCATACTGTAGCCCCCATCTCTCCCCGCGACCCGGGGCAAAAGGAACAATAATGTCGCCCTATCAGGCCGGGCTCGGATCTCGGGAGTCATCCCACCATGGTCCGGTCTCGACCTGGCCTCGGGCCGACATCTTGATCAGACCGGGTTTGCTCCTCGTTCCGGACACCCTCCGAGTCATCACTAAAATTGTCGGGTGTTCGGCAAACACTTGAACAGATTTGTCTCGGCTTTTCCTGTTGCGTTCCCATCACGGACCCGTGTCCGAATATGAAAAGGTCCACGAGTGACCGACATGGCCAGTGGCTCGCATCCTAATGCATACTTTGGTGTGATTTTCTCCTGCCTCTTTCTCGCACAATTAGTACTATTCTTTCGGACACGGGTCCCCTAATTTCGGCAATTAATCAAGGGTATTCCCTCGTATGGGGGATATAAATGACGTCGTGACCTTTGTGGCGCGACGGGATTCGGTCCCGACACGAACTACATAATCGTCTGACGAAGTCAGATCGAGCGCACCATGGGCTCTTCGAAGCCCGAACAAATTGTCACTTCGGTGACTGGCACGCCCACGCACTTAATAAACGAATAAACCAACGAGAAAATAACAAGCGATAAAAAGTGCGTCCATAACTCTGGCACGCCCGGTGGGACCGATCCACCCTGCATCTCTTTGCCGAAATCAGGGGCCCCGCGGCCCCCTTCTTGTAATACTAATTGTGCTACTTTCTTAAATGCAGAAAAAAGAGAAAGGCATCATGGAGCCGACAATGGCTGTTGTCTGCAGCCCTAAGGTCGTAGAGAATCATGTGCGAGGCGGCTACCTGGCGGTGCCCCTCACTTTCGGGAGCTTCCCTCCCACCGTGGGCTTCCCCAACTTCTTGGGGGTGGCCTTCGTTGACATCCTCGACGCACAAGCGCCCGAGGAGCCTCAAACCAACGCTCCCGCTCCGAGAGCCGTCGAAGCTGCCGCCGGCCGAGCTATGGCCGAAGACAACAACAGCGTCCCCACAACGACGCTCAGCTGCAACGTGCACCACGTGCACCACACCGCCGGCCCACCCCACCAGGGATCGACATCCCACCGGAGAAGGCTCCAGAGAAGCAACACCAGCGCCGGATCAGGGCGTCGCGCCTCCAACTCCGGGAAGTCCATGATAGTTGGGGCCCTCCGAGTCCGCCTAGACGGGCAGAGGTCCCAAGTGACACCGGACCGCATCGTCCCAACCGTTCCAGTCCGCAACTCCTTTGAAGGACTGGCGAAGCTGAAGGAGAAGGCGATGCCCACAGCCCAGATCGTAGCACCAAAGGGGACGTCGGCTCACAGGCCGGCTAAATTGAAGCAAGTCTGGGTACCTAGGGAAACCCAGCCCACTGTACTCGCCCAGGCAGGGCCCAACACTTTCCGCCCCAGGAGGACCCGACGTGGTGACAGGGTCGAGGCAGTGACCCCCACTCTTCGACCGGCACCTGTCATCCCGGTGCCGTCCGAGAATGCTCATCGCCGTCGCCGAGGGCGCCGGCACGATGACGCCCGCCCTGCTCTCACGGCCTACTCTCCTCCTGCCGCTGTCATCGACGCGCGACCCCAGGCTGCTCTCCCTGACCAGGAGTGGGAAGGGATCGAGCAGGCCATGAGGAACTACCTCCGAGGCCCGGGTAGCACCCCCGCTGGCCGCCAGAGACTACTGGGGGCAATGGCCTCCGCCTTCCAGGAAGAAAGGGGGGGACCTGCACCTAGTATGGAGTCGAGGACCCGCCCGGAGGAGCCGCGCCAGTCCCCTGTACGGGAGGAAGCGCCGCCCCGACGGTCGGTCTTCGACAGGCTGACATTCCCAGGGGGACCGTCCCGGAGGGCGTCAAGAAGAAATAAGAGTGAGAGATGGCAGACATTCACCTGCAATATGGCGGGAGTCCATGGTCGGTATGGGACCTTGCCCACCGACCCGGAAGAATTGGCCAGAATAGCCGCCAAGCCGGGACCCCTTACCAGAAGAAGGAGAGCGGCAGGCGGCGCGACACCCACAGGAGCCGAAGGAGCCCTACCTGAGGAACCCCTCACGGCCCTCACGGCCAATGTAGTCACCACCGGCGACACGAGTGGCGGACCCTCGACATCATCCGAGGACGCCCCGGCCGAAGAGACGGGGGGCATGCCCAGTCTCCCCACAGCTGACCCAGCAATGCTGCTCATGATGCAACGATTCCAGCAGGAAATTGAATCACTTAAAAAGCAGTTGAATGAGCGAAACACACCACTCCCAATGTCCTGGCAGACCGAGGTCACACCCGAGGTACCCAGGGACAGGGGGCAGTCTTCCGAGGCAGCTCTTCCGTCAACCCTCGATCCCCTCGGGGGCACTCCCCCGCAGCAGGCACATTGCACAGCGGTGACCCCGCCACAGGCTCCGTTTTCACAAGGGTCTCCCATGGCCCCCCGAGCGACCGTGGTAGCCACCCCGAGCGCACAGCCCGCTCATTTCTACCCGAGCCCAGTCGACCCGGCGGCAGTCAGCCGATTGATGCTCGAGCAGATGATAGACATGAAGTTGGCCGAGAGGGGCGATGGGGATCGGACGCCTTTCGACGTCTACCGGGTACCCTACCCGGCTCATTATGCTGCCAGGAAGTTGCCGGCTGGCGTCACCAAGCCGCCGAAATTTGAAAAGTTCAACGGGCAAGGATCTCCCAGGGAACACATTGCTTACTATGTGAACGTCATGGGAGACCTGGCTGCTGATGAGGCCTACCTCCTGAAGTTCTTCGGCTCGACACTCACCGGACTTGCCTTTGAATGGTACTCCGGCTTGTCACCCGGGTCGGTGGCCGATTGGCCTGACATGCAGAAGAAGTTCAAGGAAAGATTCTACGTGGCCGAGAGAGAAGTTACCATGGCTGAACTTTACGCCACAAGGCAGAAGAATGATGAGTCAGCCCTCGACTACATCAAAAGATGGAGGAACCTTAGTATGAGGTGCAAACGCCCCCCGCATCAGGAGGACGCAGTTCAGATCTGCAAGCAAAACTTAAAGAAAGAAATCCTAGAAAGGATGATCGGCACTGAGGTCAAGACATTTGACCGTCTGAACAATGTGGTAGCGGAGATCGAGGCATTCTTGGCCCGATACTCCTCCACCCCAGCCATGTCAAGCCAGAGGGCCAGGCAGGCGAAAAAGAAGCCGGCTCCCCCGGAGGTGCATGCACTAGACTTCCAGGCTTTTGAAAAGCAGAAGGAGAAAGCCAAGGGAGCGGCCAACCCTCCGCCGCCTAGAACCACAGAGCGGCGGGAAGGCCCCTCGCTAAGGGAGAAGATGAGAAACAAGTTATATTCCTTCTCCCGGGACAAGTCCAAGCTCCTGTTTGAATGGGCAACTAGCTACAACAAAATCACACTGCCCGAGCCGAAAAGGCCTGGCGACTTGAAGAAGAAGGATGACCCGCGCTTCTGCAAGTACCATCGGGTGCTCGGGCATACCATTGAAGACTGCTACGTCTTCAAGGACGTTATTGAGTCCTTAATCAGGGACGGGGAGCTGGACATGGGGGAGCATAAAGTAGACCCCCCGCAGCCACACGAGCTGCCCAGCATAACCTCCTCCGTCAATATGATCTCACTATATCAGGAGTTGCCAGAAGAGTGGGCGGAAGCCTGTGCCCGTACCACTTATGAGACCTTTATCATGGCCCCAGCTCAAGACCAAGAAGGGTGGCAGACTATACCCAGAAAAATTAGAAAGGCGCGCGCCTCTCGACCTACCCCAGGAATTCACTCGAGGGTAGCAGCGCCCCTGCCTGCACCGCCCCCGGTAAACCCGGGTTGCCACGACACGGCCCCTCGGCTGGTCATGAGGCGGCCCACTCACAACAAGAAGAGCTCGGCCCCGTTACGGATGTATAAGAAGACTAGCCCGGCGGTTGAAAGACTCCAGGCTATTATTGACGGGCTTGAAGATTATGAGCAGCCCAAAATCCAGCCCGTCGAATTAAAACAATATGTCCCCTGGGAGGAGTTCGAGTCACTCGAGCTGGCTCCAGGAACAAAAGCTGATGCAGATAAAGAGCCTCCCCTGTGGGGTGAACCTATTCGGGAGCAGCCATCCGCTGCGGCGGGCAAGAAGAAGAAGAAGAGAAAACCCAGGGGCAAGAAGAAGAAGGAGGTCGTCTTCGCCTGCAACACCCTCTCGGTGATGTTCGACACCGCCCTCTCCCTGGAAGAGAAAGAAGAAGAGCCACCCCATGAATCGGCAGAGGTGAGTCAAGCTGAAACATCCACCTCCCAGCACGCCACCAGGTCAGGGAGGAAGTGGGGGCGCCCTCCTCAGGGCAGCCTCAACATCATGCTCAAGGAGGAACAACCATACCAGATTCTCGACCCTGAGGTCCGAGGCACCGAGATCCCTCCCCCATCAGGTCTCTACCCTGGGGGTACCAAGAGTCAAGGCGCCCCGTCATTTGCTGAATTCCTGTTAGCCCGGGCAGGCGGGCAGGCGCACCCCCAGGGGTCCGTTGCGACCAGTAAAGCAAGCATTCCTCAAGCTCTACCAGCTACAGCTCCTGCCCAGCCAGAAGGAGAATTCAACGGCATCCCAAACCTCGCCGAATTCATGCGAGAAATAGAGGAAGCCCAGCAGGCCCCGCCAGCTCAACAGGCCGCAGCAGAGCCCACAAAACAGGCATCCCTTGAGCGGGCACTCCAGCCTCAGGATGAGGGTAGACGCAGTAAACCCGAAGAGATGAAATTGCTCAAGGTGCGGGCGGCCGAGCGAATAGTCAGACACCTCAAGAAAATCCCGACCCGGTTCACGGTGTGGGAGATGCTGTCCTTGAACGAAGAAACGCGGCAAGCCATCATCGCCGCACTCCAGACGCCAGCACACCTTGAAGCCTGTTTGGCAGAAACACCACCTGAAGTAGCAGTGGCTTTCACAGAAGATGACATGCTCCTATCGACTTGCAGCCATAACAGGCCCCTCTACATGAAAGGGCAGCTGAACGGCCAGCCTATCAACAGGGTCTTGATCGACCCAGGGGCAGCAGTGAATATACTCCCGTACCGGGTATACCAGAAACACTACTTTGACGTATACCTGGTCGAAGTTAAAAATGTCAAGATTGCCGGCTTTAACCAGAAATGTGAGGTTCCCATGGGGGTCGCGGAGTTCAACTTGACCTTTGACGACTTTACCTCCAAAGTCCAGTTCCACGTCATCAACTCCAACACGTCCTACAAGGCGTTGCTCGGCCGGCCTTGGCTACACCAAAATAGGGTGGTGCCCTCCACCTTGCATCAATGCATCAAGTACCCCTGCGAGGGAAAGGAAGTTAGAATCTTTGCCGACCTCCACCCATTGGAGGTGTTCGAGTGTCACCTGTCAGATGCTAATCTATACTTAGAAAAGGCGAAGCAAGCTCCTCAAGTCATCCAAGACAAGGGAAAGAAGAAAATGGAATCGGGAGGCTGGTTTCCTCCGCCGCCCCCAGGCTATGTGGCTCCCCCACATGTACCATTTATTGCACAAGAGGAAGGGGTATTTAGGGCAGCCCCTCTCCCTATCTACCCCACACCGGGGGCACCCTGCCTCGAAGACCTGCTAGAAGATGTCAGGGTCCCGCCAGGGATCGTCAAGCCGATAGCGAAAATTGAATGCCAAGCGGCTGAGCAATTGAGAACCTTCGAGGTGCCTAACCCCGAGGGGCCGCCCACTATCTTCTATGTGGCCGGGGAGAAGCCGGTCAGGGAAGACGACGATTGTCGGTTCCCTGACGAGTTGCATGACCCGCACGTCCCCATTACGGGACTTCCCCACATGACTGACCGGGCAGCCAGAATGGTCAGGAAGCAGAAGATTCCTCCCTACCAGCCCTCCAGCCGGAAGGAAATGTTTGAAAAAATTTGGAACCCACCAAACCTGGATCGACGGTTGCTGAAAATCACCAAGCACCCCGGTCTGGGCTTTTCACTAGAAAATTACTACGAGACTGATGTCATATCGGTCTCAACATGGCCCGGCGACGATCCCGCAGAAGCTACAGATTCGCGGGAAGCCTGTCAAGATGCACATCCTGCGCCCCCAGTTCAGGAGGCACAAGACGAGGAGATCTTCCTTTGGAAACCTCCCCGCCGCCGTTGCATAGAGAAGACCCCCTCCTTCTCCGAAGTGTCGACCTCGAAAGGGCACACCGGCGAAACACCTTCGCCCCGGCCGGCCGGCGAAGCAAGGAGCAGCAGCATGGCCCATGCTCCGAATTCCCCTCGATACGACCCCGTCATGTATGCCTTGTACCACAGGCAGCAACGGGAGATCGAGATGCTGAAGAGGCGGCTAGCCGAGTTAACCTCGCTAGTCGCCGACCTGATTCAGGGCTCCCTCCCCCCATGGGGTGGCCGGATGCCTCGGCCCCGAGGCACCAGTCCCAGCACCCCCGCTTTGTCAAGGCGGGAAATGAGAGACATGGCAAGCTCGCTGACCGAGCGGCCGACCAGGCAAGGGCTGACACTCCAAGAGAAGGTACAGAAGCCTTATTCCTTTCCGAGAGAGAAGACCCGGGGCATCTTCGACTGGGCTTGCCACTACGGCAAAGTCTCCCTTCCACGGTCCAAGTGGCCGCAAGACACCCGAAGAAGCGGGGACCCGCTATTTTGCCCTTACCACCAGATGCTGGGCCACGCCATTGAAGACTGCTATGTCTTCAAAGACATTGCCCAAGACCTCATTGACAGGGACGAGCTCAGGATGGGGGATTATGTGATAGCCCCGCCACGCCCCCATGTGGCGGACAGCCCCAGAGCGGGAGCCTACACCGTGTCCATCCACTACCAGGCCCCTGAAGATGCGGCTGCCCCGGCCCCCATCCAAGCTATCTACGACGAGTACATAGAAGACCCCGGGGTGGCCCTGTGCCTTTCTACACCAGCGGACCTCACAGACCCGGCGTCTGCGGTCCAAGAGGACTGCACGGCAAATCCAGCCACCACACCCAGCCAGGAGGAGCAAGAAGACGAGGATGCCATCCTCGAGCCCGAAGACAATGAAGGCCAAGACTTCGTCAATTTGTCGCCAGCCCCACCGGAAATTGAAAATGGCGGCCAGGCCATAGTCGACGAATTGATTGAGATCAACCTCGGCACAGAAGGCGACCCCAGGCCGACCTTTCTAAGTGCTCTCATCCCCCCTCTTGAGAGAGAACAATACATGAAGCTGTTACAAGAGTTCCGGGATTGCTTTGCCTGGAACTATAAAGAAATGCCCGGACTCAGCCCCGAGGTGACTCGGCACATCCTGTCCCTTGATCCCAAGGTGGAGCCAGTGAAGCAGTCTCCCCGACGCATGAGGCCAGAGTTAACTAGCCAGATCTGCAAGGAGGTCGACAAGCTCATAAATGTCGGCTTCGTGGCGGAAAACCAATACACCACATGGTTGGCCAACATTGTACCAGTGAAGAAGAAGAATGGACAGATCAGGATTTGCGTGGATTTTCGCGACCTGAATAAAGCATGCCCAAAAGATGACTTCCCGGTGCCTATCACCGAAGTGATGATCGATGCAACTACTGGCCACGAGGCCTTGTCCTTTATGGATGGGTCGTCCGGCTATAACCAAATCTGGATAGCCGACCACGACCGGATTCACACCGCCTTTAGGTCACCTAAAGGGATATTTCACTACAAGAGGATGCCCTTCGGCCTCAAGAATGCTGGTGCCACATATCAGCGGGCGATGACCAAGATCTTCGACGAGCTGCTATACAGCAAGGTCGAATGCTACATCGACGACCTGGTTGTCAAGACTAAAAAGAGGGATGAGCATCTGAATGACCTCAGGGTCGTCTTCCAAAGGCTCCGTCTGTACGGGCTGAAAATGAATCCCATGAAGTGCACCTTTGGCGTGTCCAGTGGAAAGTTCCTCGGCTTCATTGTCCGACACAGAGGGATCGAGATCGACCCCTTTAAGATAAAAGCTATCCAGGAGCTGCCCCCTCCGAAGAATCTGGGAGAGCTGAGATCCCTACAGGGGCGTCTAGCTTACATCTGCAGGTTCATTTCCAACCTGTCGGGGCGCTGCCAGCCATTCCACAGACTAATGATGAAGAATGCACCTTTCAGCTGGGGTCATGAATGCCAGCACGCGTTTGACCAGTTAAAGGAGTATCTGAAGACCCCGCCTGTCCTGGGGGCACCTGTCAAAGGTAGACCGCTTATTCTCTACATAGCAGCTACTGAATATTCACTGGGGGCAATGCTCGCCCAGAACAACGATGAAGGAAAAGAGCATGCTCTCTACTACCTTAGCCGGAGACTGGTAGGGGCGGAGGCCAAGTACACTCCAATAGAGAAAGTCTGCCTTGCTTTGGTCTTCGCAGTCAAGAAGATGAGGCACTACATGCTATCCCATGAAGTCAGTCTAATATCCAGAGCTGACCCCATCAGGCACATTCTCTCCCGGTCGGTCCCGAAGGGGCGCCTTGGCAAATGGGCCATGCTACTCATGGAGTTTGACATTAACTACGTGCCGCAGAAGGCCGTTAAGGGACAAGCCGTCGCGGATTTCTTCGTAGCACACCCCGTGCCCGAAGGCTCCCCGTTGGCCACAGAGCTGCCCGAGGATGAAACACTGGAGGTATACCATATACAACAAGCCATCTGGCAGCTGTACTTTGACGGAGCCTCAAGAACAGAAGCGACCCCGTCCGGACATACTAAGGTGCGGGCCGGAGCGGGCATCGTCCTTAAGTCTCCAGATGGAGAAGTGCTACACACTTCGTGTTGCATCAGGAAGCCCTGTACAAATAATGAGGCGGAGTATGAAGCTATGATTATCGGCCTCCAGGTGGCCCTCCACATGGAGATCAAAATGCTCCAGGTATTCGGCGACTCTCTGCTAGTCGTCAAGCAGGTCCAGGGACAGTTTGATGTTCGGAAACCCGAGCTGCTCCCGTACCACGCTAAGGCGAAAGGGCTCATGGAGCGATTCTACCTCCTCGAAATAGGCCATGTGGCCCGAGGGGAGAACGCCCAGGCCGACGCCTTGGCAAAATTGGCAAGCTCATTAGCAGTGCCTCCAGATGGATCTCTCAGCATCCAAGTAATAAACCAACGCCAGATGCCCAGCATGGTAGAAGAGGAATCAGAAGAAGAAGACCTAGAGGTCACTACAGTGGAAGCCGTCAGCCTGCCCGACTGGAGAGACCCCTTGATGCAGTGGTTCAAACACCAGCGGTTGCCTGACCGAAGAGAAGAAAAGGTCAAGCTAGTCAGAACCAAGGACTCTTATGAGCTTCGAAGCGGAATATTATTCCGAATTGTGGCAGATGCCAGGCGAAAGCTGCTCCTCCGATGTTTGGCCACCGAAGAAGCTTGGAGGGTCATGAAGGAGGTCCATGCCGGGACGGCGGGTGCGCACCAGGCGGGACCAAAGATGAAAATTGAGATCAAGAGACTTGGCTACTATTGGCCTACAATGTTCGACGACTGCTGCAAATATGCTAAATCATGTCAGAAATGTCAGGAGCATGCCGCCATACCTAGAAGGCCTCCCGTGCAATTGCACCCAATGGCGCCCAGCTGGCCATTTGCCCAATGGGGAACAGACGTTGTGGGCCCCTTACCCACGTCTTCCACAGGATGCAAGTACATTTTGGCGGCAACCGATTACTTCTCCCGCTGGGTAGAGGCTGTAGCCTTGCGGGAAGTCACCGGAGAAATCGTGGTCAGGTTTGTCCGTCGCAACATCATATTCCGGTTTGGCGTGCCCGACCGGATTGTATCGGATAACGGCAGCCACTTCCACAATCAGAAGGCCTACCGACTGGCAGAGAAATACAAGATTGATTGGAGGACATCGACTCCTTACAATCCGCATGCTAATGGGCTGGCCGAAGCTTTTAACAAGACACTCTGCACCCTCTTGGCCAAGACTGTCAACTCTAACAAGAAGGACTGGGAAGAGAGGATGTACGAGGCGCTATGGGCATACCGAACTGTATACAAGACCCCAATGGGTTGCTCGCCCTTTTCTCTCGTATACGGTTCGGAGGCAATCGTCCCCGTCGAACTGGAGATACCTTCCCTCCGGGTCGCCATTCAGCATGGGCTTGTCCTTGAGGGACAGACCAACGCCGAGCGAAGACTCGACGAACTCTCCAGCCTGGAAGGAAAGCGGCTTCAAGCCCAACAGAATATTCAGGTCTACCAGGCCCGGATCGCACGCGCCTTTGACAAGCTCGTCAAGGAACGTGAATTCAAGAAGGGCGACCTTGTCATGGTCAAGAGAAGAGATCTCATGGCGGCCAACCCCAAGGGTAAGCTAAACGAGAACTGGCTCGGGCCCTACGTAGTCCAAAAAGTCTACGAAGGCGGAGCCTATGTAATTGTCAATCACCGCGGGGAGGTTCAATTCCCGCCTCTTAATGGAAGGCACTTGCGACTGTACCACGCTCCGGCGCCCCCATTCAGGTAATAATATTACTCTTCGCCCCATTTTGGGTCGGATGTGCGTAATTAATGTCCAAATGATTTGACCACCAGCCAGGTTTCAAGAAAATATAAAAGAATAATAGGAAGAGAAGAAAGAAAAGAAGAAGCAAAAAAGAGAGACAAAAGAAAGAAGCAAAAAAAAAGAAAAAAAGGGAAGAGAGAAAAAAAAAGAAAAAAAAAGGGGGAAGAGAAGAAAAAAAAAGAGAAGAGAAGGAAAGAAAGGGAAGAAAGAAGAAGCCCGAAAAGGGGAACGCCCCCCATTTCCAGTCACCGCCCCGCATCAGCGGGGGTACCAAAAATTGATGTAAAAAAAAAGAGGAGAGAAACAAACTCTTCTCTCCGTCCTCCCCGGGCGGTAAGTACCCCTTTGGCTCGGACCTCACGTCCGGGTCATTGACTAAACAAACTCTTCTCTCCGTCCTCCCCGGGCGGTGAGTACCCCTTTGGCTCGGACCTCACGTCCGGGTCATTGACTAAACAAACTCTTCTCTCCGTCCTCCCCGGGCTGTGAGTACCCCTTTGGCTCGGATCTCACGTCCGGGTCATTGACTAAACAAACTCTTCTCTCCGTCCTCCCCGGGCGGTGAGTACCCCTTTGGCTCGGACCTCACGTCCGGGTCATTGACTAAACAAACTCTTCTTTCCGTCCTCCCCGGGCGGTGAGTACCCCTTTGGCTCGGACCTCACGTCCGGGTCATTGACTAAACAAACTCTTCTTTCCGTCCTCCCCGGGCGGTGAGTACCCCTTTGGCTCGGACCTCACATCCGGGTCATTGACTAAACAAACTCTTCTCTCCGTCCTCCCCGGGCGGTGAGTACCCCTTTGGCTCGGACCTCACGTCCGGGTCATTGACTAAACAAACTCTTCTCTCCGTCCTCCCCGGGCGGTCATTGACTAAACAAACTCTTCTCTCCGTCCTCCCCGGGCGGTCATTGACTAAACAAACTCTTCTCTCCGTCCTCCCCGGGCGATGAGTACCCCTTTGGATCGGACCTCCCGTCTCAGTCACTGACTGAATAGACCTCGCTGTCCGCCACCTCTGAACGGCGAAAGGGGTCCCTGGCCAAGTACCCCTCACTCGAGACCAGCACGCGCTTCCAATATTGCGGCAAAACCAGGGAGTTGCCCGTTCGGTATGGTGGAGTGGTCCCCTCGTCCTCCCCCTGGGAAGGCGAGCACTCTCCTGTACCCTGACATGGGTTCCTGCCTGGTCCTCCCAAAGTGAATCCCTGCAAGGACCCATACCTTGCCAATGAGTCTCTACACAAAAAGGGGGGAAAGATACAAGAGCAAGGGAACAGGAAGAAGAAAACAATATGCAAGGAAGAGAAAGAAGGGTAGGAAAGACAAATGCATACACAAAGAACGCGTGAAATCATAACTACTTCGCTCTATTCAAAAGAGGATCGAACTACATGTGCTGTGGGGCATACCCCTGTGTTACATTCAAAAAAAAGGAGAAAGGAATTAAGGGATGCAATGCTTAGTCGATGTCCCTGAAGATGTCCTCGAGATGGAGGATCCCAACGTAAGGGAAGTTCGTCATATCGCGCAGTCGGCCCTTCAATTCCTCAAGACGGGCGAGCTCCGCTTCGACGGACACCATTTCGACGTCGGCGACGGCAAGAGCTTCCCTCTCCTCCGCCACCCTCCTTTCCGCCTCGGCAAGGCCAAGTTTAGCCGCAGCGAGGTAGCCCTCCAGCTTCTCGATCCGGTTCTTAAAGGAACGGACGCTGCCTTCGCCCTCCTCCAAGGCCTTTCCGTGGCGTTCTCTATTATGGCGTCGGGCCTCCAAGGTCTGCAGGTACTCATCTGCCTGAGCGTCAAGGGCGGTACGTTCGTCGGGAGCCTGGCTCTCCAGGAACTTGCGGCGCCTGACATACTTCAGCAACAGCAGAACCCGCCGTGACCATTCCTCCAGTGGGCAGCTGAGCACTTGCAACGCCCCAGTCAACTGCGTCACTATGGTATGCACCTCCCGATACGACAGAGGAGGGTCGGCGAGGAGCATGGTTCGCAGAGTGATCAGCATTTTTCGGACTGGTGCTTCTGATGACATATGGCTGACTGAGGGCACGACCGGGGGAGTGAATTCCACGGTGCTGTCCACTTCTGCCCACAAGTCAGCGTCCACAGCCGCTGAAGAGGAAGGACGGGCAAGGGTCAGACCGCCTGGTCGGTGTAGCTCAAACAGAGACCCTTGACTAGCCACTGCCTGGGAAGTGGACAAGACCATTGCCGAAGCCTCCAGTACTCCCATTATATGGAGCTCCCCTGCCTCCTCTGCCTCCGCCTGACTCGCTGCTGCCACTCCAAGGGGCAGGGGTGTGGCTGTCGCTGCTCCGGCTAGAGGAGGGGCTTCAAGTAAGGCTGGGCCCGAAGTAGTCACCCATGAACTTCTTGATGGGGACATCGCTTACTCCTTCACATACCTCCGAGGGTCCTGCTACTCGCCATTTTGCTCGCCATGATTTTTGGAGTCTAGCTATATAATTTCCACAATTTTCTTGAGTCATTATCATGTAATTTTGCCTTTTATTGAGTCTATTACCTAAGTTAGTTAGTCATTTACCTAAGTCCAAGTTTCATTAACTAGCTTAGTAGGTTATTGGGCCTGTTCATTGGGCCTGGCCCATGGGCGCCCCCCTCTCCCCACCCCTTGGTCTTCTGTCTTTAGTCCTTTTCACATGGACTTTTTGAAAAAAGGGGATTTCCTATATATAGGACCCCAACCCCCCCTCTTTGGGGATAATGAAGAATTATTGAAAGATTGCATCCACTTGAGTCTAACCCTCTCTCCCTCTAGTTCTCTCTCTCTCTCTCTAGTTCTCTCCCTCTCTCCTAGGGGCGAACCCCCTCTCTCTCCTCCCTCCTTCTCTCTCTAAAATTTGAAATTCCCCTCTCTCCTCACCCCTTGCCACCTCACTTGCCACCTAGGCAAGTCTCTTCACCTCCCAAGACCCCCATTACTTCACCATTAATCACTCCACCTCCCCAAGCACCCTTTCACCTTCCCAAGGCATCCCTCCCCCTTCCCCAAGCAACCTCCCACCTCCCTAGGGCCCTTTCCCCTCCCCAAGGAGCCCCTTCACCTCCCTAGGTCGTCCACCCCCTTCCCCTCCCTCCTAGGGTCGACCCCCTCAACCCCTCTCCACCCTCCCATTGCCTTGGCCGACCCCTCCACCCCCCCCCCTTTTGTCAACTTCAGTTCTGTCTGCAGGCTGACCTGCAGACCAGCCTCGAGTTGCAGCGACTACCACGACAACATCTTGAAGCTTCTGGGGGCGTGGCCTACCTTTCTGGAAAGGCCTCCCTTTCCTCTTCGCAGGCGAGGTGGAATCACCCCATTCTGAGTTCGTGGCCGTCCGGGAAGGCTGTTCTACCCCGACTGCGCAGAGCTCCATCAGCAGAGCCCCTGAACCCTGTTCAAAGCTACACCACGGCCGACGGTGAGAGATTCAAGTTGTGAGTTCTTCTACAAATATCTTCCTCCACCAGTCCTCTTACTGGATCAAGAAGCGGAAGTGCGTTCGCCATCCGGAGGTCAGAGTTTTGGTCTTTCTCCCTCGACTGGTCGGGTCTGCCTCCCACAGTGGGCAGTGACCTGCCTCCACTCATTGGCATCCCCCAGTCCACCCTGACATCAGACGGCTTCCCCGTCAGTTTAGCAGCGCAGAGGGATTGTCCACGGTTCCAGAAACTCCAGTGGCTCAAGATTTGGCATCCGGGAGCGGCTGGGACAACGTCTGCAATCCACTGTTTGTTTCTGGTAGCCGCTGTGGCCAGAGTCTGCAACCCGGTTCGTTGCTGCACCACGACTAACCGTGGAGGAATCAGGCTGAACTCTCTTCTTCAAAATTCTTCCTCCATCTGTCCTTGACCAGAAGCAAGAAACGGAACGACATTCGGCATCCAGGATGCAGAGTTACAAATTTTTTCCCTCCGTCGCGCGGATCTGCCTCCTGCAGTCTGCAGCGACCAGTGCCTACTCTTCAGGGCACACCGACCGTCCACGGCCTTGGATCGCAGCCCCATCGACTCCAGCTGAAAGCTACCTCGACCACGGAGACGACGACGCTGGTTTCGTGCCATTCGGAGTTCGGGAGAGCTCACAACAGCGTCTGCAACCTGCTGCTACAGAACAGGTCCGGCCAGAGACCACATCTGCCGACTCGGTTCAGTCGCTGGTGTCGCCAGTCCCTGGCTCCAGAGGCCGCCCAAAAATTCAGACAACACCGGCTTCAAGTCAGGAATCATTGCGAGGTGGTTTCGCTCAATTCGGAGTCCGGACGAGCCCGGGACAGAGCCAACAACAGCACCCTATCCAGCAGTCCAGATTGCAGCTGAACCCACATTGATTTCCTTTTTAACCACTTCGGTCCGTCCTCCCATCCCCGCCTGGCCGGCTTACCGCCCCACCCTGCGTGGTGGTAGTGTTTGTCTGTAATTAACCAATTCCCACCCCCGAGATCACCCTCCTGCGCGAGGTGTAGTAATTGTACTCTTGAACAGGTTTTGAAGCTTCACCGGCGCAGTGTGCGGGGAGCACACTTCCCCGCTCGCCCTCGTCTCCGACCGGGATCGGCGTCTTCACGCCGATCAGGTGAGCTCCTGGCCACTCTTCGCTGCTGGTTATTACCATTGCTAGCTTAGTATCGCTCTTAGTTGTCCGTCGGAGGTGAGACGAGCGCTCGATCTATAATTCAATCCAATCAAGTGTTCACCGCGGAGCGAGTTGAGAGAGAGCCATTGCATCCCACGCCCTCGGCGTGCCGGCCGCCCTTGAAATCGGGCATCCCTGGCCCATTGGGGTCCCTTCCTAGCTAGCCAAACCCTTGGGACCTTGAGGTCCAACCCCCGGACCCTCACCGCCATCGTCGGTCCTCCTTCGGACCCGAGTGTGCCTACGCGAGTGAGTCCGCTAGTGTGACGTTGCCGAACTCGTGTGTTGCTTGCTATCCTAGGTCCAAGGGAGTCGCGTCACATCAAATTAGTATCATTGTCCTCCGCTGCATATTGTGTCACATCAATTGGTATCAGAGCAAGTTTTAGACTTGTCTCTACGAGTCTAGTCCTTGGGCATTATCATTTGAGTCTCCCTTGCATCATGGTTTCCATCACTCCATTGCATGACCACCCTAGGGAGATGTCCCAAATATCCATGGACCGATTTGACACTCTCACCAACAAGATTCATAACTATCTTGATACCCTCACCACCCGACTTGACCGGCTTGAAGCAAAAAGGAACCACGACCCTAGAGCTTGGTCACCTCGGGATGAATTTAGATGGGAAACCAAAGGACCCATAGACTCATTGGAAGAGATGAGGAGTGAGATTAGGAAGATCTTCACTCCCCAACCTACCCACTCCCACCTTGTGAATCATCACTCGAGGAGCACTCCCACTCCCCCTTCCCCTCCCAGTCAACCCAAGACCTCCCTTAGGGTCCAAACTCCACCACCCCAAATAATTCCAACTTGCACCACCCCATCGCCAAAAGGCCTTCCCACTCCCTTGGAGAGCAAGACCCCCACACCACAAAGGAATGAGATTGAAGTTGAGGAATATGAGGCCTCCCCCGATTGGGAAGAAGAGTATGAATCACAATATCATGGGTTAGGCCAAGAAGTTCCCATCCCAAGTGGAGGAAGCATCATGGCTCACTCCACCCTCACCATTCCAACCCGTGTGGTCCCCATGTCCACTCCACCTAGGCCCATGATGGCCACCACCACCCCACCCAAAACTCTCCCACCAACCCACACTCCACAAACTTCCTTGGTCCCCAAAACCACCCCTCCATCTTCCCCTAAAAGAGACACACCCCCTAAAACCAATCAACCCAATCCTCCTCAACCCATCCATCTTCCACTACCAATCCCTACCCAACCCCAACCTAGGCCCCCACTTCTCCCCTTACCGATCCCAAACCAAGTTCCCCTTTACCTCCCACCCCGGGGGTACCACACACCTACCCTCACCACCCCACCCTCAAGGAACCATCTCACCTCCTTGATAGAGGAACCCATGATTCCCATACCCGACCCCATAGAGGTGAACACACCAACCCCCGCCATAGAGATCGCCCATGTCCAGGAAGAAGAAGGAACTTCACATGGTGGTCTTCACCTTACACCACCCTCCTTAATAGGGACCGAGCTTATCTTAGGAGAACCCCTTTCACGTTGGCTAAAGGAGAACCCATTGAGAGATCTCGTGGTCCATGCTTACCCACCCATGGAGCAAAATCTTCCTATAGTACCCGTATCCACCTATCACACCACAATCCAATCATCCTATCAGGTGGAAACATTAGGGGATTTTCTTGAGGGTCTAACTTGGCAAATGAAGCTAACTGGCATGTTGACCACTGTAGCCGACCAACCTAGGAGTCTTAACCTCCTACATCTATGTGTCGGGTCCATCTCTTCCATTTACACTGTGGGTTGCTACACTAGCGACCTTCTTTTATCCCTCCCCATTCCCGAAGAGCCCGATGCTATCCGCGAATTGGAGTTACTTATTTCGGGTAGGATGCCAAGCCCTCCAATCATGACCAACCAACCCTCCTCGAACTTCGGTTCAATTACTACATTTGAGGAGGAGGACTCACCATCATTTGGAGACCTTGAGGTGAAAGAACACCTCACCCTTGGTACACATTCCATGACCCCTTTGATCCCACCCTATGGAAGACAATGAACCCATGGGACCTGACCGCCCTACCCACCACCCACTCCCTCCTACCCTCACCAACCATGCTAGAACCAACACACCTCGTCCTAGACCCAGTCCCACACCAAGGGAACCATGACCATGGGCAGTATACACCTAGGGAACAAGGTAGTGCCCCACCCCATGATGCATACCTACTATGATCCCTTCGACCCTTACAAATGGGAGCTTAAAGGCCACCCCAAACCCACACACATGGTCATCATCTCTAGGAGAAGAAAGCACCCACCTTGGTATGTCACATCATTCGACAAGGGTCACGAGTCCAGCCCTCCCATGCATGTCACGCACAGTTTAGGGTCAATGCATAACTGGCCTACATTTGGTTGTACTGGTCCACCCACATTCTTCATAGCCCTTACACTTAAATGGAGCACACGTGGATGTCCGGGTCCCCCGGTAACTCTCACAGCCATACACAATAGATCCGCCTATGGTTTCCCAGGCCCCCCTGAGTCCACAAGATGCCTCATCACATCCATGAATGATAGGTCTATGTATGGTTGCCCCGGTCCCCCTTTGCATACCACATACTTCCCACCCCCACCGCACCATCACTCAAAGCATACTCATTCAAGCAAGCATCCAAATATGGGTAGTGACGATCATAATGAGCGGGCTATAACTCACGGGTGGCACTTTGAAATCCAAGGAGGTAACCTCGCGATGGTGGCATTGGAACGACTCTATCTTAGGGCCACCTCCAAATCAAGGGCACGAGGACTTGGACCTTTCATGTTCCGAGTGGCTTTGGCAAACCTGGCTTATGGATTAGATTTACTAATGGGCTATGGGATATACCCCAATTATCATGCGGCTGATCCGGCACCCTACATGGGCACCGCGGTGAATCCCAGTGAGTACTTTGAGCCTATAACTTCCTTTAAGAGGGACACCCCGGAGTGCTTCCACAAAACAGCCTTGAGAGCCCGACGTGTACACAGAGGGGCAATACTATGCAAGCAGGGTTCCATCGCCAGCATGAGGGTGTGTCCGGGCCGCCTTGAGAGGATGAAGAGCCGTCCCCTGGTCGCAGGTGCAGGTTGGTTTTGGAGATTGCAGGTCGCCCTGAGCTGCTCCCCCGGTGGGCCCTTACTCGACGGAGTCGAGTTCTCCGCACCCCGAGAGTATGATGGGGACATCGCTTACCCCTTCACATACCTCCGAGGGTCCTGCTGCTCGCCATTTTGCTCGCCATGATTTTTGGAGTCTAGCTATATAATTTCCACATTTTCTTGAGTCATTATCATGTAATTTTGCCTTTTATTGAGTCTATTACCTAAGTTAGTTAGTCATTTACCTAAGTCCAAGTTTCATTAACTAGCTTAGTAGGTTATTGGGCCTGTTCATTGGGCCTGGCCCATGGGCGCCCCCCTCTCCCCACCCCTTGGTCTTCTATCTTTAGTCCTTTTCACAGGGACTTTTTGTAAAAAGGGGATTTCCTATATATAGGACCCCAACCCCCCCTCTTTGGGGATAATGAAGAATTATTGAAAGATTGCATCCACTTGAGTCTAACCCTCTCTCCCTCTAGTTCTCTCTCTCTCTCTCTAGTTCTCTCCCTCTCTCCTAGGGGCAAACCCCCTCTCTCTCCTCCCTCCTTCTCTCTCTAAAATTTGAAATTCCCCTCTCTCCTCACCCCTTGCCACCTCACTTGCCACCTAGGCAAGTCTCTTCACCTCCCAAGACCCCCATTACTTCACCATTAATCACTCCACCTCCCCAAGCACCCTTTCACCTTCCCAAGGCATCCCTCCCCCTTCCCCAAGCAACCTCCCACCTCCCTAGGGCCCTTTCCCCTCCCCGAGGAGCCCCTTCACCTCCCTAGGTCGTCCACCCCCTTCCCCTCCCTCCTAGGGTCGACCCCCTCAACCCCTCTCCACCCTCCCATTGCCTTGGCCGACCCCTCCACCCCCCCCCCTTTTGTCAACTTCAGTTCTGTCTGCAGGCTGACCTGCAGACCAGCCTCGAGTTGCAGCGACTACCACGACAACATCTTGAAGCTTCTGGGGGCGTGGCCTACCTTTCTGGAAAGGCCTCCCTTTCCTCTTCGCAGGCGAGGTGGAATCACCCCATTCTGAGTTCGTGGCCGTCCGGGAAGGCTGTTCTACCCCGACTGCGCAGAGCTCCATCAGCAGAGCCCCTGAACCCTGTTCAAAGCTACACCACGGCCGACGGTGAGAGATTCAAGTTGTGAGTTCTTCTACAAATATCTTCCTCCACCAGTCCTCTTACTGGATCAAGAAGCGGAAGTGCGTTCGCCATCCGGAGGTCAGAGTTTTGGTCTTTCTCCCTCGACTGGTCGGGTCTGCCTCCCACAGTGGGCAGTGACCTGCCTCCACTCATTGGCATCCCCCAGTCCACCCCGACATCAGACGGCTTCCCCGTCAGTTTAGCAGCGCAGAGGGATTGTCCACGGTTCCAGAAACTCCAGCGGCTCGAGATTTGGCATCCGGGAGCGGCCGGGACAACGTCTGCAATCCACTGTTCATTTCTGGTAGCCGCTGTGGCCAGAGTCTGCAACCCGGTTCGTTGCTGCACCACGACTAACCGTGGAGGAATCAGGCTGAACTCTCTTCTTCAAAATTCTTCCTCCATCTGTCCACGACCAGAAGCAAGAAACGGAACGACATTCGGCATCCAGGATCCAGAGTTACAAATTTTATCCCTCCGTCGCGCGGATCTGCCTCCTGCAGTCTGCAGCGACCAGTGCCTACTCTTCAGGGCACACCGACCGTCCACGGCCTTGGATCGCAGCCCCATCGACTCCAGCTGAAAGCTACCTCGACCACGGAGACGACGACGCTGGTTTCGTGCCATTCGGAGTTCGGGAGAGCTCACAACAGCGTCTGCAACCTGCTGCTACAGAACAGGTCCGGCCAGAGACCACATCTGCCGACTCGGTTCAGTCGCTGGTGTCGCCAGTCCCTGGCTCCAGAGGCCGCCCAAAAATTCAGACAACACCGGCTTCAAGTCAGGAATCATTGCGAGGTGGTTTCGCTCAATTCGGAGTCCGGACGAGCCCGGGACAGAGCCAACAACAGCACCCTATCCAGCAGTCCAGATTGCAGCTGAACCCACATTGATTTCCTTTTTAACCACTTCGGTCCGTCCTCCCATCCCCGCCTGGCCGGCTTACCGCCCCACCCTGCGTGGTGGTAGTGTTTGTCTGTAATTAACCAATTCCCACCCCCGAGATCACCCTCCTGCGCGAGGTGTAGTAATTGTACTCTTGAACAGGTTTTGAAGCTTCACCGGCGCAGTGTGCGGGGAGCACACTTCCCCGCTCGCCCTCGTCTCCGACCGGGATCGGCGTCTTCACGCCGATCAGGTGAGCTCCTGGCCACTCTTCGCTGCTGGTTATTACCATTGCTAGCTTAGTATCGCTCTTAGTTGTCCGTCGGAGGTGAGACGAGCGCTCGATCTATAATTCAATCCAATCAAGTGTTCACCGCGGAGCGAGTTGAGAGAGAGCCATTGCATCCCACACCCTCAGCGTGCCGGCCGCCCTTGAAATCGGGCATCTCTGGCCCATTGGGGTCCCTTCCTAGCTAGCCAAACCCTTGGGACCTTGAGGTCCAACCCCCAGACCCTCACCGCCATCGTCGGTCCTCCTTCGGCCCCGAGTATGCCTACGCGAGTGAGTCCGCTAGTGTGACGTTGCCGAACTCGTGTGTTGCTTGCTATCCTAGGTCCAAGGGAGTCGCGTCACATCAAATTAGTATCATTGTCCTCCACTGCATATTGTGTCACATCACTTCTCCTTCACGGCTGGAACCCCTCCAGATGTGCACGGAGCCCCGCGAATATTTGTCTCAGGAACGGGTCCTCCATCTGGGCCGGCAGCTTCGGAAGAGGTGGAAGGGAGACTAATAGATGGGGAACGCTTCCTGCCTGCACGAGCGTAGCAAGGGTCTTCACCTCCGGAATAGATGCCGGAATCGGTCCCCCCGCTCGTGGCTGACTGGTAATCGGCCACCGCTTGGCGATTGCCTTGCGGGAGCGGCTGGGCATCTTCCCGGTCGTCGGCACCACCTGCCCACGTGAAATACGGTTAGCCGCCCGTCGTCGGGAATGATTTACGCAAGGGCGAGGAGTGGGAAGAACCATGAAGCCCTGCTTACCTCAGCCCCCGTAAGGACGCGGTCTGCGGGCACAATCTCTCCTCCCTCCAGAGGCTCGGCCGCCGCTTCGGAAATATTCGAAGCCCCTGCGGCCGACTCTTGCTCAAGAGCCTCGAATAGAAGGGCTAGTTTGCCCGAGCCCACATCGATCCCTATCTGACGGTCGATCGACGCAATTGGGGCACCCTCCTCCACAGCCTCCGGCAAGTCAAGCCCCTGAAACCCGAAATTGACAAGAAAAGGTCATTAGGTAACCAAGAAGGAGATGAAGGAGCCGGCCCAAGCAAGCCCACACTTACGGCAGTCCTCCCCACAAAGCTTGGGGAACCAGCAAGTAAGGGGGCCCCGAAGACCGGCTCGGGCGGCCCCGATGCCCCGGACACGCCCTCGTCAGGAGCCGCTTCATCGGACGAATAATTGTAGTCTACCTCTTCGCCCGACGATGACCCGACTGCCGTAGGCTCTGTCGACAAAGGGGCCTCCACTTCGAGGCCGATGGCTGGCGTGCCCTCCCTCGGGCTAGACGAGGCCGGTATGCCGGACTTCAGCTTCCTCCTCACATATAGAAGCGTCGTCGGGGGTTGCACGCGGGGTCCGAATACTCCAGCGACGGCCTCTGCTGTGCCTGTCACAAAAAGAAAAGAGTGGATTACCTCAAACCCAGTCGGCTCTCCGAAAACAAAGAAGTCATTTAGGCTGACAAAACAAATACCCTCTTCGGCCCCTACAGCCCTGGATGACCCACGGGCTTCCTCGACGGGCAGAGCCTCCTCGGGAGTTGCAGCCCTGCCCTCGCCCGGGATTGACATAGGCGCCGGCTCCTTTGCGCCGCCCGCGGAGAAGAAACGCATCGTCGCCATACGCGAGTGCGAGGCCAACCCAGGAGGCAAATTGATCACGGACGACGCAGGCGGCCGGTGAACCTCACCAGCTCCGTAACTCAGCCCGGTCCGGGTAGTCTCAAATTCCTCAAAAGACAGGACGGGGGCCACCGGAGGGGCTACCGTCGGGGCCAGAAATTCCTCAGCCCGCCTCCACTTTGCCGCTTGTGGCCCGGCCACCTTGGCAGCAGCCAACGCCTCCTTAACAGGCGACTTTGCTATGGCCACGGCTTCACCCGTGTCAGGCGCGGGCACAGGAGCAGGCTCCCTCGCGTGAGGAACAGGTGTGGGCACGGGCTCTTCCACAGGAGCTGAGACACAAAAAACATTCAAGTGTTAGGGATCTGCTCCAAGATGGAAAATAAAAGGGGGGACTTAAAAGACACGGCGATAGTCGAAGGTACTGACCGGCAGGTTGGCTGGGCTCGGGTCGGGCAACCTCAAATTCCTCAAAAGAGGGGACCCGTGGCGCCGAAGGAACGGCGGTCGGGGCCTTGGCCACCTCCGTTTTTCTCCGCTTCGTGTCCCTCTGCTTGGCCACCTTTGCGGCGTCCACCGCTTTCTTCATGGGAGAGTTTGCCCGGGGCCTCTTCGCTGCCTTGGGCAGAGGAGCCGCAGTCGGGGCTAGTGGCACGGCTTCAAAGTATGCAGGCTTCTGCACAAGCCGAAGGAGATTCCGGTACGTGGCCATTTGCGCGCTATCGGGGTGGTCTGTCAGAAAGGAAAAGAGAAAGAACAGACACGCGCTCACGATTAGCATCCAACTGTCCGCAAAGGCCGCAATGATAAGAGACGAAGACAAAGGAAGAAAAAAGAGATCAAGTACCATGAGGGCCAGTATACAGTCGCAGGGTAATCGGCCAGTAGCTCAGGGATGGCTCTTTATCCCGACGCGCCGCCTCTCGAACGAGCCAGCACACATCCTCGATCTTCTGGCACCGGTCCGTAAGACTGGCCAGATCCGCGTGCTTCTTCAAGGAGAGGTGGCAGAAGAGGCTGAAGTGGTCTATGCCCCACCCGTCAGCATAATAGTACGGGATGTGCAGGCGTTTGCCCAGGACGGAGGCCCTCTGGTCTTCGATCGTCAGTCCATTCACCCAGAGAAGGACATATAGCCATGTGGTGTCCTTATAGTTCTCGGGCTTCCTCTCCTCCCGCCTCATGAAAGTGCGGTATGGGCAAAGTGTATCTCTCTCCGGACACTAGCTCTTGGCGGGAGTCCCCTCTTCCTCTATGGGGAATGGATAATTGATGAGGTCCAGACGGTCGCTCCCTACCCAGCACAGATCCCTCAGCGTCTTCTGATAGCTGTCCTTCGCCACTGGAGACAGCTCCAATTTCGGCGTCGGCCTCCTATCCCGGGCTTCCCGACGAGCTATCATATATGCCGCCACCTCCTTCTCTTGCCTATTCTTGAGCCGAAGAAGATGATCTGGCTCAATGTCAAGTACTGGCACCGGTTGCCGGCTAAGGAATCTCCTTTCGGCGCCATCCCAACAATCGGTCTTGTGCAACCGATAGAAAGCTGTCCGGGCATTCCACCACTTTATATAGTCCTCGGTCACTCGGGGCACGCGACCCGGGGCTGGCACCCTGAAGGAGGCAGAGTCCGCCCGGTGGAAGAAGTCCCACCAGCTTCTAGCGTGCTCGGCAACCACACTTCCCCGGACGTTCCGCGAAGGCAAGCCGAATTGCGCATGATAAGCAGGGATATGCTGGTCATACCCGAAGTTGCGGCCAAATCGGAAGGGGTAATACGGCTCCAGCAGTACGTTGTCTCCCTTCCGGAACACCAACACGCTCGGGCGGATAGCCAGCGCCCAATCCCTCAGCTCGGGCTCCAGCAACGGGCGCACCACGTTTTCCTGGCTGACAGGGTGGACATACCTCTCCACCTGGTCATCCTTGCATTCCCTCTTATTATTCACGAGGGGGCTTGAATGCGCGGCCAGCGTCCAGAAATGAATAGTACCGGATGCATCCCGGGGAACCGTGGTCAACCGGCCCCGAATATCATACATCCGCATGGAGGTAGAAGCCGGCTCTGCACTCGCAAACTCCAGCATCCTCGGCACCAGCCCCCAATCCTGAAGGACTCGCGGGGCGAACTCCGAAAACAGCGAACAAACCCACGCGTTGAAGAAATGCAGTGGGCACACGTACCGGGCCTGCCTCGGGAACTGGTGCGTGCTGATGTCTCCCAGAGCCTTATAAATCAAACAGAGCACCGCCGGGCACATAGAAAGTTTAACACCCCACGCCATCTGGCACGCCGGATAGATGGCATCTGGCCGGATCACTGTCTCGTCCCCGTACGGCATAGCAAATGAACACAGCCAGTACGTCAGATAGGCGGCACAGTGAGTCTGTGGGTCGACCCCCATCGGATTGGCCCCGTTCCGACGCCCCCTGGAGGAGATCTTCACATCATGCTTGGACTTCGCACATTTCTTGCGAGCAACGGCGGTGCCAACGCAAGGAAAATCTTCATACTGCTTCAGCCCGTCGTAGAAGTATTCCAGCCACACTGCCATACGCACCCGTTTTCTGTCCCCACGGGCGGGCTGCTTACCCTTGTGCGACAGCTGGTACAGCTCCCGGTACGCCTTCATCAGGTACCGGTATGAATACCCCAGAGAATAATAGCCGTCCCCGTTAGTCTCATCTTTGATCAGGTCCGGGAGGCATACTTCTTCATAAGGCTCCCCGTCAATGGGCAAGCCGCTCAGTTGGCTTAGGCTCCACAGATCAAGTGAAGTCTCTCCCTCCGCCGTGTAGAAAGTATTAGTCTCCGCACTAAATACTTCTATCATGCCGCAACAGAGACCCTTCGAGACGGGGTAACCATACCGGGAGGCGTACACGCTGTGGTAGATGCCAACCCGGACCAGCAACGGGGCGTAGTTGAACAGTACATATTCAGTGAACTCCACCGCCCCTTCTCGGAAGCTGTGGGCGTCTTGAAGCTTCAGTTCCCCAAACCAGCCCAGTGATAGTTCGTACTTGAACCTGATGGCTAAACAGTCCAATATGAACGGCTCCTCCCTATAACCCCATTTTAGGGGAGCCAGGAATAAGCCAAATCGGGGCGACTCGCCATGCACCTTCCCCGCAGACATGTCCCACCTTGCTGGTGTGAATTGAGGGGCTCGCACTAATTTGTCTTCAGCCGGCAGCACTCCCTCAATACCCAAGACCGGCTTCCATTCCCGGGCTTCTCCCACCAGATACATCGGAATGCTCCTGGGGACGCTGTACAAAAGACTGTCCCGGGCATGCAGGATGGCCCGCTCGACGGCTTTTATAGTGCGAAAGTCTCGCCCCTCTCGGGAGCGCAGGTGCTTCAGGAATCGAACAAGGTGCCTATCCTTCGGGAAGTCTTTCCTGTACTCCCCGGTGGCCCGGTCGAAAGTGAAGCCGCTGTCAACTCTGGTGAGCCGGCCGAAGTCCATGCTCTCCCGGTCGGACCCCGACGACTCAGCCAAGGCAGCTATCTCCCCATGTTCACGGTCCAGGTCTTCCACGTTGAGCCATGTCACTGCCGGCACTGGACCCCGCGGAATGAGGTCGGCCCCGATAGCAGCAGCGGGGGCGGCAGAACCACTTGGAGCAGCCATATCTCTGCAAAGATATGCAAAGAAGAAGGTCAGAACAAATCACAAGCAAAAGGACTGCAAAGAAACTTTACTACAAGTCAAGTGAACAAAATATTGCCAATTTCTGATGAAATTTCGGCAGAGTTTCCCCTAGGCCAAAGGCGTAAGGGAAAACACGGGTGCGCGCCCACAAGGAGTGACGGCCCCAACAAAACATGGTGGGCCCCGAGAGGCAACACCAGAAGTCCGACGGTCGAAGGAGTCTTCTTCCCTAAGCTAAAGTCCCCACATACTGCCTGAAGCCCCTTGGCCGATACTCCCCCTGCAACGGCCCTCACCGGTACGCCCAGCAGTGCCTTCCCCGGCACACCATGCAGCGGCCCTCACCGGTACGCTGCTCAGGGCCTTCGCCGGTACACCCAGTGGCAGCCTTCCCCGGCACGCCCTGGAAAAGCCCTTCCCCGGCACAGCCCCTGGGATGTCTTCCCCGACACACCCCCCAGATAGGCTTCCCCGGCACAGCCCCTGGGATGTCTTCCCCGGCACACCCCCCAGATAGGCTTCCCCGGCACAGCCCCGTGGCACTTCCCCGGCACGCCCACGGAGGGCTTCCCCGGTACACCCTTAGCCCCCCTTTGCCGGCACACTCCCAGCGTCGCTCCCCGGCACGCTTCTGGCTGCCTTCCCCCGGCGCACTCTTAGGGGCCTTCCCCGGCACACCTGAAGGCGCCCTTGCCGGCACACCCTAATCACCTTTCCCCCGACACACTCCCAACAGCCCCTCCCTGGCACGCCGGGAGAGCTCCTCCCCGGCACGGTGCCAACGGCTTCACCGACGCACCCTAGGGCGGTTCCCCCGGCACGCTCCGATGCCCCCTCGCCGGCACGCCTTCACGCTCCCTCACCGGCATGACAGGCGCCCGACGGCCTCCCCTACCATGACGCTAGAAGAGAGGAAGGAGAAGAGATGAAGAATGGAGAAGAAGAAGAAAGGAAGAGGGAAAGAAGAGAAAGAAGGGGCTAGGGCCCCGTCGCCCCACGGCGGGAAAGGGAAGGAAGGAGAAGAGAACGGGAGGAGAAGGGAGGAGAGGGGAAGAATAGAGAGGGGGAAGAGAGAAGAGAAGACGGGGGGGGCTCTGCGGTAGTGCCCTCACCACGACGACGACGACGGTGGCAGCGGCGGCGGCTCCCGGTGACAGAGAAGATGAAGAGAAGAGAAAGGGGGGTGTTTCGCCCGTTGAAGAAAGAAAGAGAGAGGGTAGAGAGAATTCGAAAGAGGGGGGGGAACGTTAACCGCCCCCGCCCCCTTTTATATGTGAAAGAAAAAGAGGAAGGGAGAAATAAGAAAAGAAAAAGAGAAAAAAGGGGAAAAGAAGAAAAAGGGGGGGAAAGACAAGGGAGGCGAAGAAAAAAATAAATAATAAAAAGGGGGAGAGGAAATAAAAAAGAGGAGGAAAAGAAGAGAAAAAAAATCCTGAATGAATAAGAGGAGAAAATAAAAGGAGAAAAAAATAAAAAAAATAGATATGAAGGATATTAAGTGGGTGTATATATACGTACCCATGCATGTACACGCATTTATATACTCATCCGCTCACACACGCAGGGGAGTAAGTCTATGAGATCGAGTAATAAATGTCTTCACGGAGAACATTCCATCCCCACGATCCCAGTCGGACGAACGTCCACACTAGCAAAGACGACTCTACCCCTGCGGCTCTATCCTTGTCATAGTGTCACTACCCTACCAACAAACAAGGCTTTCCCCGGCACGTAGCCTCATGCCCCAGCCACCTTCTGTCACACAAAACCACCATCACGGACCTTACGTCCGGATCGGCAGAACCTCTATCTTTGCGTTGGCATTAGTCACTTGCCAACAAATAAGTCCCTCTCTGGTGCAAGGCCTCGGGCCCTAGCCACCCGCTCCGCACAATATTGCCATTACGGACCTTACGTCCGAATCGGCACGAATTCTCACGTTGCGCTGGCATTCTATTCTTGCCAACGAAAAAACCTCATTTCCCGGCGCGAGGCCTCGTGCCCTAGCCACCCACTCCGCACAATATGGCCATTATGGACCTTACGTCCGAATCGGCACAAATTCTCCCGTTGCGCTGGCATTCTATCTTGCCAACGAGTGAACCTTATCTTCTGGTGCAAGGCTTCGTGCTCTAGCCTACACTCGTATATTCCTCGCTTGTCAAAAAAATATATAAAATAAAATGGGGTTAAAAATGGAGATACCCCGCCGGACTTGTCCCTACACGGGGACAAGGGCAAAAATGGCAACAACCCGGCTGTGGCGAAAACCCGAAAGGGCACTACGGGTAAAATCGGGTACCCCGCCACGCGAAAACCCGAAAGGGCGCGTGGGCAAAAGCAAGAGGGGGCCGGTACCGGCGAAAACCCGAAAGGGCGCTTGTATCGGTAACGTGGTACAAAAAAAAAGGATAAAGAAAAGACAAGAAGAGATCAACAAACCAGGTCAGCTCCCGGCACCCTGTCGGCATTGGCGAAGAGACCAAGAGATCAACAAACCAGGTTGGTTCCCGGCACCCTGTCGGCACTGACAGATCAACAAACCAGGTCAGTTCCCGGCACCCTGTCGGCACTGGCGAAGAGACCAAGAGATCAACAAACCGGGTCAGCTCCCGGCACCCTGTCGGCACTGACGAAGAGACGAAGAGACCAACAAAGTATGTCGGTTCCCGACACCCCGTCGGCACTGATGAAGAGACGAAGAGACCAATATATTGCTTCAGTCCCCGACACCTCGTCGGCACTGATGAAGAGGCAAAGAGACAACAAAACTGCTTCAGTTTCCGACACCTCGTCGGCACTGATGAAGAGAATAAGAGACCAATATGCTACTTCAGTTCCCGACATCCCGTCGGCACTGATGAAGAAATCAATAAATCTGGTCAGCTCCCGACATCCTGCCGGCACTGACGAAGAGACTAAGAGACCAAGAGACCAGGTCAGTTCCCGGCATCCCGTCGGCGCTGATGAAGAGACAAAAGATGACAAACTGCTTTAGTTCCCGACACCTCGTTGGCACTGATGAAGAAACCAACAAATTGCTTCAGTCCCCGACACCCCGTCGGCACTGATGAAGAGACAACAAACTGCTTCAGTCCCCGGCACCCCGTCGGCACTGATGAAGAGACAAAGAGACAACATGCTGCTTCAGTCCCAGACACCCCGTCGGCACTGATGAAGAGACCTACATTCTCCCGTTGCGTGAGCATTCTGTTCTTGGCAACGAAAGAACCTTACTTTCCGGCACAAGGCTTCGTGCCCTAGCCTACACTCGCATATCACTCAACTTCAAAAAAAAGGAAGAAAAGAAAATGGGGTTAAAAAAAATAGAGATACCCCGCCGGACTCGCCCCCACACGGGGACAAGGGTAAAAATGGCAACAACCCGGCTGTGGCGAAAACCCGAAAGGGCGCTACGGGCAAAATCGGGTACCCCGCCACGTGAAAACCCGAAAGGGCGCGTGGGCAAAAGCAAGAGGGGGCCGGTACCGGCGAAAACCCGAAAGGGCGCTTGTATCGATAATGTGGTTCAAAAAAAGGGAGAGAGAAAAGAGTAGAAGAATTAAAAGACCATGTCAGCCCCAGACACCCTTTCGACGCTGGCGAAGAAACCAAGAGATCAACAAAGCAGGTCAGTTCCCGGCATCCTGTCGGCACTGGCGAAGAGACAAAGAGACAACAAAGCATGCCAGTTCCCGGCATCCTGTCGGCACTGGTGAAGAGACAAATAGACAACAAAGCATGCCAGTTCCCGGCATCCTGTCGGCACTGGCAAAGAGACCAAGAGATCGACAAACCAGGTCAGTTCCCGGCATCCCGTCGGCACTAACAAAGAGACCAACAAACAACCAACCAAGTCGGCTCTCGACACCCCGTTGGCACCGACGAAGAGAAAAGGGACAAGTACACCCACGGGCACCGCCCGGCTCATCCTTCGCCTGCGCTACCCTTGGGTGGGGGGCATTTGTGGACACCAAAAATTGCACACCCATGATACCCCGCTCGGCCCAGTGTCAATGACGGCCTGAGTGAATAAACCCCGGGAGAACTGTCGCAAAGCCACCGCGAGGAGTCACAACAGTGAAAAGGAACCGAGCACAAGAAGCCCCCACAATCTGTGAGCCTCGGAGAAAGCCAAATAGGTCATGACTCGTGTCCATAACGGGCTCAGAACGGGCTCAGAAACACGCCCAATTTGGCCTTTAGCGGCACACCCCTGGTGGCTTCACCGGCACACCCCCTTTGGGGTTCAGCGGCACACCCCTTTGGGTGTTCAGCGGCACGCCCTCAGGGCTGTTCAGCGGCACGCCCTTGAGGTGGCCTTCGGCGGCACGCCCCTTGGGCAGCCCCAGCGGCACGACCGGTTCAAGCCCCAGCGGCACACCCCCCCCTTGGGGTCCAGCGGCACACCCCTGGGGGCCTTCAGCGGTACACCCCCTGGGGGTGGCTTCACCGGCACACCCCTTTGGGGTTCAGCGGCACGGCCCTTTGGGGCTTCAGCGGTACACCCCCAGGGGTCTTCAGCGGCACGCCCTGCAGGGGTCTTCAGCGGCACGCCCTGCAGGGGCTTCAGCGGCACGCCCTGCAGGGGCCTCAGCGGCACGCCCTGCAAGCCATTCAGCGGCACGCCCTTAGGGGCTCCAGCGGCACGCCTATTCAACTCGCCAGCGGCACAGCGGTGAAGCTTTTCAACGGCAAGACGACGTGAAGCCCATGCCCTATGCATCCTTGGCGCGCAGTGGAGCCGTCTGAGGTGGCGGCCGATCCTTGGGCCACGCAGGCTACCCCACTGACACCCAGGACAGGGGAGGTCAAACCCCATGATCACAAGGCCACTCCCCGCCTTCGACGGCCGTGCTTAAGGCTCCCGCTGCTGGGAGTATAAAAGACTCCCGTTCCCGTTGCAAAAAAAGGAGGGAGGCAAGAAGGAAGAAACACAGAGAAGAGAGAGCAAAAGAGAGAGAGACACCCACAGATAGGAAAAGAGGAGAAGAGAGAAAAGAAGAAGAGGCATCCCGGCGTGAGCTCCCTCCAGCGATCACCGGGAAGAAGCAAGAGTAAGGGAGAGATAGAGCTCGATGTAATGGGAGAGAGAGTTAGGGGCTTTCCTTTGTAGCCGGTTCCTTTCCCCCCTCATGTGCTGTTTTCTTTTTCTTTCATCTCTTTCAGTCCACAGCCTTGTCGTGGGCATTTTCTTTTGCAATGTATGTGTAGGGCTCCGACCCCTTTTGCTTCCCATGAATGAGAAAATCATCTTCCTTGGGTCTTCCTTGCTATGTCTGATGGCTTGTTCTCGCCTTCACAACGCATGCGGTGCGTGGTTAATTTTCTTTGTTTCTCCGGTTTCTCTCAAGTCACCGTATCAATGTGAGGCCTCCCCTTTGAAGCCTGGCCTTGTGGGTCCTTCACTCACTTCCAGCAGCCCTTCCCTGACCTCGAGCTCCCCTTCTTTCCATAGAGCGCCTGCAAGCCCCCAGCCCACACACTTGGCTCCCTTTTAATCCTCCAGCGACACATCTTTCTGGCCCTTGGCCGGCACACCTTTTCCATCCTCAGCAGCAAGCATTTTTCGGCCCTCAGCGGCACACACCCCCCCCCATCAGCCCTCAGCGGCACACTCACCTTGGCCCCCCAGCGGCACACCTTTCAGTCTCCCAGCAGCCCACTTCTTGGCCTCGCCCCAAGCCCCTTTCCTTCACGTTTTCCGAGGCTCTATAAAGGTGTTGCTCCCCCCGGGGGCCCACCTCCAGTTGTCGGGTTCCGCCACTCCACGTGGGCGCGTTCCCTTTATCTCCCTTGCGCCCCGGGTCAAGGGGAGATGCTGCCGAATTTTTGTGAGAAACTGATAAACAATTAAAAGAGGCAAAAGGAGGCAACAAACGAGCAGAATAACTAATGAAACCTTCCAACTCATCAAATCACTGCCGGCACCACGACGAGAACTGAACCAAGCTAGCTAACCACCCGGCCGCCCGAGCATCCGACCCACAAGGAAAGAGATCGAACCGAACAAAGAAAACAAAACAAGGGAGGAATTTTATATGAAACTACACAAGGGTTAAGACAAGAAAAGTCTTAAAACAAATAATTGAAAACTGATCGAACCTCCACCAGCACGTTCCGATCGGCCCTTCAACGGTGCTTTTTTTTTAATCAACCGGACTGCTCACCAAATCCCTCCCCCAGCGGCACGCCTCTTGAACCCTCAGCGGTACACCCCAATCCCCTTGGCCGGCACACCTTGTTGCCCCCCAGCGGTACATCCTATTCCCCCCACCTTCAGCGGTACACTCCCCTCAGCGGCACACCCTTGCTTTCATAACCTCCATCGGCACCTTTTTTTGTGCCCTCAGCGGTACACCCTTTTTCTTGTCCTTCGCCGGCACGCTCCCCTCTAGGCCCCTCAGCGGTACACTCTTACCTTCCCTTCGCCGGCACACCCTCAGCCACTGTATAGACTTGAGCCAGCCAGCGTACAGACTTCATGATGGCCAGCGTATAGACTTAGGCAGTGTATAGACTTCACACTCCAATGTATAGACTTATCCAGCGTATAGACTTGTCCAACGTACAGACCTTGGGTTTGGCAACGTATAGACTTCAAGCTGCAGCCAAAGGGGCAATGTACAGACTTCATGTCTTGGCCAACGTACAGACTTTGGACTTGGCCAATGTATAGACTTTGGGGCCAGCCAACGTATAGACTTCATGGTGGCCAGTGTATAGACTTGGGGCTGGCCAATGTACAGACTTGGCCAATGTATAGACTTGGGGTTGGCCAGTGTATAGACTTGGCCAACGTATAGACTTTGGGCCAGCCAATGTACAGACTCTATGTCACAACGTGCAGGCTTTGGGTTTGGCACCGTATAGACTTTGAACAGCAACGTGCAGACTTGGGGTTGGTCAGTGTTTAGACTTGTCCAATGTATAGACTTTGAGCCATCCAATGTATGGACTTTGAGCAGCCAACGTATAGACTTCGAGCCCGGGGAACGTGCAGACTTTATGCCATCCCTATTGCCTCCAGCGGCACACTCCCTCCAGCCTTCAGCGGCACACCCTCACCATTGCCGCCTTCAGCGGCACACCCCAAGTAGCCTCCAGCGGTACACCCCTTTCCAGTCCCCAGCGGTACGCCCCTTTAGCGCCCAGCGGCACACTCTTGCCCTCAGCGGTACACCATGTTTCCTTCGCCGGCACACTATATATATATATATGCATATATATGGCCCGATAAGGGCACCAACACTATCAAATAAATTAACAGAAATTACGCTAATTGAAGGACTCCGAAGGCGCAACGTTAATAATGATTCGAAGGCATAAATAAACAACAAACATCAAATCAGAGATCAGAACATATAACCAAGAAAATCCCAAATAAAAGACGTTAGGGTCCATACTGTAGCCCCCATCTCTCCCCGCGACCCGGGGCAAAAGGAACAATAATGCCGCCCTCTCAGGCCGGGCTCGGATCTCGGGAGTCATCCCACCATGGTCCGGTCTCGACCTGGCCTCGGGCCGACATCTTGATCAGACCGGGTTTGCTCCTCGTTCCGGACACCCTCCGAGTCATCACTAAAATTGCCGGGTGTTCGGCAAACACTTGAACGGATTTGTCTCGGCTTTTCCTGTTGCGTTCCCATCACGGACCCATGTCCGAATATGAAAAGGTCCACGAGTGACCGACATGGCCAGTGGCCCGCATCCTAATGCGTACTTTGGTGTGATTTTCTCCTGCCTCTTTCTCGCACAATTAGTACTATTCTTTCGGCCGCGGGTCCCCTAATTTTGGCAATTAATCAAGGGTATTCCCTCGTATGGGGGATGTAAATGACGTCGTGACCTTTTTGGCGCGACGGGATTCGGTCCCGACACGAACTACATAATCGTCTGACAAAGTCAGATCGAGCGCACCATGGGCTCTTCGAAGCCCGAACAAATTGTCACTTCGGTGACTGGCACGTCCACGCACTTAATAAACAAATAAACCAACGAGAAAATAACAAGCGATAAAAAGTGCGTCCACAACGCCCCTATAGAGGGGTATATTTCTCTTCATGTGCCCTTGTTGACACCTGGAAAATGAACAAGGGTGAAAACATAATTGAAAAGAGGGTCGGACCAACAGTGAAAGACCAATGATGAAGCTCATCAACTGTCTACCCGGCTAAAATCCTTGTCGGCAAAGCTGATGCCCGATGCCAATGTCACTCAGACGGCAGCACTGATAAAGCAGCAGTCACTTGACTGATGAGACCTTCCAGCCCTTTAATGAGAGCTGTACTACCGTTTCGTCCAAGAATCCACGGATGATATGTCAGGGTAAGTCAGATGTCGGCTTACTAATAGATGTAATATGAGATGAAGATGAAGCCGGTATCGGCAGATGAAGATTGCAAAGGCTTTTGCAAAGTCAGAACAGAAGAAGAATGGTCTCCACAGATTATATACCCGGCTGAGGTCTTCCCAGACTAAAGCTGATGTCCGAGCTCGTCACCATTCAAGTGACGGTGTCGATAAGATGATACCCGGTTTTGTCACCATTCAGATGGCAATACCGATGAAACCCCTGTCTACGGACTGATGAAACCCCTGTCTACGGACTGAACCCTACGGACTGATGAAAACCGTAATGATGATCTCGATACAAGATATGTCATCAATGAAAGGCCCTTTCGGGTGATGATGCACTTAAAAAGTCCCAAGTGGGCCTGTGTGAAGGTCACGCCGAGAGCCTGTGGTCGAAGCCCAAAGCTGCGCCGAGAGGTGGGATTCGAGCGCGCCGGGAAGCCCGTTTCAAGCGCGCCGTGATAGTATCTGCCGAGAAGGAAAAGGAGGATGGATATAAAAACCCTCTTCCTTCGAACGAAGAGGGGGCGGACAAAAAAAAGAAGAGAATAGAAAAAAGAGAACAGGATAGAAGAATAGAAAAAGAATAGAGAGGGAGTCTTGCCAGGAGAGAGAGAGACCCCCCCCTCGGCTGAGAGAAGAGAAGAAGCAGAAGAAAAGAAGAAGAAAAGGCTCCAGGTGGGCTGCTAGGGGGAGGGAGAGGAGTCAATGCTCCGCCCTCCCCCCCCCCATGTTCGCTGTTCCTTTTTCATTGTTCTCCGTATGTAGTAGTCCAAGTCTTAGTGCTTCGATTATTCATATGATTCTCCCCCTGTTCCTCCCCTTTATGTTTCTCGGCTTTAGTCCTGCAGTCGATGTAAATAATGGTAGTGGGATGAAATAAATGCAGTTGCCGTGATGGATATTAGGCAATATGAGCTTCCCCTGTCTCTATACGCATGCGTATTGTTTGTCTGAATGCCCCATGGGCGGAACGATTCAAGCTTCAGAGTTGAGTCTGTTCTTAGAGCAGGGATGAAGATAGAACTCCCACCCCTGTTTAGTGGGTCGTTGGGTTCTATTCTCTCCTCCCTTCCTGTCTCAATGGTATGCCCTCCGTATACGTTCGAGTTTTTCCCCTCGAGCCTCTTGTGCTGTTCGGGAACCAGAGACATCAATCTCTTGGTTTCCCGGACTGCCGGCTATAAAAGATGTATTTGAACCCGCAGATGAACGCAACCCTGGGTCTTCACTCTAACCGTTGAGTGATTAAGACCTGGAGTCCCGACGCCGAGGGTTCTTTCATCGCCGTTTTGCTTCTTCGATGCCACTGTGCTAGTCTGGGGGATCAGAGACAGCCATCTCTTGACCCCCCCAGACGTCTGGCAGCAGATAGATGAAAGCTACTCAGGGCCCTAACGATGGCCTCTCCTCCTCCTGATGATTTGGTCTCTCAGCTTCCCTGGCATCCCTCTAGCAGAGGCATCCATGAAACCTCCTCCTGCACCCCCGATTCGGTCTCACTCTGAGCCACAAAACCCAGAAACTCCCGGACAGAGTACCGCAATCAAACCCTGAAATCCTTCCGCAAAACCACCTTCTCGGCGTGCAAAATTCCCCGCCGAGAGCTGTCCCGCCGAGATGCCCTCTCCCCCAGCTAAACGACAAACCCTGCCATTTAAACCTTTTTCACGTGAGCCTCCATGCAAGCCTCTCGGCGCCAGGCTCCCGGCGCGGCCAGGAGCGCGCCGGGAAGCTCCACGCCGAGACCCCCTCCCCTATAGGCCTATTCAAACCCCTCCATGCAAGCCTCTCGGCGCCACCTTCTCGGCGCGGCCAGGAGCGCGCCGGGAAGCCGCCGCCGAGACCCCCCTTTTTGAACCAATAAACCCCCGCCGAGAGGCCCTTTGGCCAGCCAAGAAACCACCGCCGAGACCCCCCTTTGGCCAACCAATAAACCTCCGCCGAGACCCTCCTCTGGCCGATAGAAAGCCATGCCGAGACCCACCTTCTTGGCCAATTGAAGTCCAGTCAGAGGCTCTTCTCTGCACTGCCATCTGTCAACCTTCTGATTTCTTCAGACATATGCCCCGGGGATGTTCAGAGATCGTCATGGATGCCTTGAGAAGACACAGTAATGGGGAAGACCTCCCCTACAGTCCTCATTCCCGATCCGGATTTCACCCTTATGAACCCAAAGGGCCATGTCATTACATGAGTTCCGAGGGATTTCAAGGGGATATTAAACGATGGCATAAATGCAAGCGATGTCCCGGGGCCCGGTGCCCATCCTCGTTCGGTCGTCATCCCGGCATTCCGTGGATGATGACCTATTCTCTCTTGGCATAATCCAAGTTGAGCGGACATGCTGCCGAAATTTATGCATATCCTATTGGGTGACTGTGATGTTCTCCCTCTCAACCCCGTCGGCCCACGGAGTTATGCCTTTGCATGCCCTCCGATGGTCCCTCCAAGGGGGATATAGATGTGCCATCGCACCCACATGGAGCGTGCCATGTCACGCCGGTCCCCATTCGGACTCCGGGTCAATTATGCCCGATCTTTTCCGGATCCTACTCTGCCACCGCATGGGTAGTTTCCTATTCCCCACTTGGCATAGTTCAAGCTGGTGGGAATATGCCGTCGGAGCTATCCCCTAAGATAACGAACCCCTGCTTCGTCTAATCCATTTAGCGTCTTGCAAACGAATGAATTCCGTTTCTTTTGAGCATGTGGCTTTACCGATGTCCTCCTCCTATCTTAGCGTTTAATCAAGGGTTGTCCTCCTTAGGAGGGCGTAATTAACGTCATAGCCTTTATGGTATGACGGACTTCTGGTCCAGACACGATCTCACAATCGACTGACCAAGTCAGATCGAGCGCACAATAAAATCGTCACTCCGGTGACTGGCACGCCAATAAATCAATAAACTAATAAATCAATAAAATAAAATAAATAAATAAATAAAAATCCCGCGTCCACAAGTCTGGCACGCCCGGTGGGACTGAGTCTCCCTTCATCTTTACGCTAAAGTAGGAGGCCCAGCGGGCCCCCCTCAAAATTCTGATTCTGTGTACTTTCCTTATTTTCAGGAATCTACAATGACAGCCGGAATCATGTCCGTTTGCTTCGACCAGCAGCCGATTGACATGCATGTGCGAGAAGGCTACCTGGCGGTACCTCTCGCGTTCGGATCGATGCCGCCTGCCGTCGGGCTGCCCAACTGCTTGGGCGTCGTCTTCACTGACCTTCTGCAGGTCGATGACAATGAGCAAGGCACTGCTGCAAGTGCCCCGGTGAAGATCACTGACCAGAAGAATATCTTACCAGAGAAAACGGTCCCCACGGCCGTCGCCTGCTACGTCCATCATGTCCAAAAAAGGGGCATGGTCCCTGCTGCTGCTCAGAAGGGGAGAAGAACCAACCGGAGGAGCCGGTATGATGCTGTTGACCGTCGTCTTTCCAACTCCGGAAAGACCATGATGATTGGAGGTGTCCGGGCAAACATGAATGGTTGCCCAAGGGAGGTCAAGCCGGACGTGATCATCCCGATGGTGCCCACTACCAACAGATTCCAGACTCTGGCCGCCAGGCAGGCCAATTGGGAGGCTGATGAGAGGAAGCCGCTGGCGCCCAAGCCAGCAAAATACAAACAGGTCTGGCGACCGAAGAGGATTCAGAGCTGGGTTCCAGCTCGAGATGAGGAGAAGGCTGCTGAAGATGCTGTTGCCCGCTTCAGGGCAGAAAGCCGAAGAAGAGAGGGAAAAGAGACAAGAAATGCTGTTGCTGCTCGCCCCAAAGCCTGGGGCAGAAGAGATGAGAGAAATGATGAAGAAAGAAATTTGACTGCTGCTCGCCCCATGATGAGGGGCAGAAGGGATGAGAGGAAGGAAGACCTTACTGTCACCCGTCCCAGGGCTGGGGGCAGAAGATGGCAAAGAAAGAAATATGATGCTGCTGTCAACTGCTGCCGAAACGGCAATGTGGGAATGAGCGAACCAGTCACGGTCGCCATCCCAAGAAGACCGAGGGCCTGTGCCAGACAGGCCGACTTGTTCAAATATTCCAAAGCCGAGCATTTGAATGCTCAGGTAACAAGACTGGCCTATCAGCAGAGAAGCCAGGAAAGACTAATGCTCCAGCCTGAGCCACAGAGGCACAATTCTGAAGAGATGAAGCAGATAGTCCAAGACTACTTCCACTACCTGGGGAGCTCTGCCCTCGGTCAACAAAGACTATCCCGTGCCTTGGGCACCAGAGGTGAAGAAAAAGAAGAAACACTTCGAGAAACGATGATCGGAGCCTCTTCCTCCGATTCAAATCACTATGAAGAAGGTCTCAGGGCCGGATATGACAAAGAAGACCTGTACCGGGAAGAAGCCAAAGAAAGAATATCGGTCTTTGACCGGCTCAAATATCCTGACCAGGTGAAAAGAAAGGTCTACAGGCGGAAAGAAAAAATGCAAATCTTCGCCTGCAACATGGCTGGACTTGCCAGGGGGCAAGATATACTACCAACTCGGCCAGATGAACTGCTCAGGTTGGCTACTAGACCTGGTCCTGTCACAAGAAGAGGCCAGGCCGCAAAAGATAAGATGAAGAAATATGATGAAGCCCGCAAGATCACCACCATGACAGTCAATGTGGTGACGACAGAGGATGAGGACAATCCCCTTATTGATGATGCTGAAGGGACTTCTGAAGATATGCAAATCCCATCAGCCTTGGATCCTATGGTCCAGATGATGTTCAGAAGATACCAGCAGGAGATCAGTGCTCTCCGAAGGCAGCTCAATGAGAGACATGAAGCTACATCAGTCTCAAAGCAAGCTGAACCTGCGGGGCAGACATCCAGCTCAGCAGAGACGGCTATCCCAGCTAACCCTCTCCTAGCTGATAAGGGCAAGACACCGAGCCAACCTATTCCACAGCAAACAGCAGCTCAGCCCTCTGTGTCTCAGACACAGCCTACCGCGCCCATCTTGCGCGCCACTGTGATGACAACTCCTCACAGCCAGCAACAAGCTCACTTCTTTCCAGAAGACATAGATCCAGCTGTAGCCCACAAGCAGATGATTGAAAGAATTGTGGAAATGAAGCTGTCAGAAAAGACTGGTGGTGATGCTGGTACCTATGATGTGTACAAGGTACCGTATCCTCCCCAGTATGCTGCCAAGAGACTACCCCCAGGCGTCAGTAAGCCGCCGAAGTTCGAGAAATTTAATGGCCAAGGCTCCCCTAGGGAGCATATAGCCTACTACACTACAATCATGGGCGACCTAGCAGTCGATGAAGCTTATCTGCTCAAGTTCTTTGGCTCATCCCTCACTGGGTTGGCCTTTGAATGGTACTCAAGCCTGCCAGCTGGGTCAGTGGTTGATTGGCCTGATATGCAGAGAAAATTCCGCGACAGATTTCATGTCACGGAAAGGGAAATCACGATAGCAGAGCTATATGCAACCAGGCAGAAGCAAGATGAAACTGCACTGGACTACATCAAAAGGTGGAGGAACTTAGCCATGAGATGCCGAAGACCTCCTCATCAAGAAGATGCGGTGCAGATATGCAAGCAGAGCCTCAGGAGGGAGGTGCTAGAAAAAATGATCGGTGCAGATGTCAGAACATTTGACCGACTGAACAATATAGTGGCAGAAGTCGAGACGTTCTTGTCCAAGCGTCCGACCGCCAATGTCCCCACCATGCCGAAGGGAAAATCCAATGAGCGACGGCCATCACACTCTGAGGCCAACACCGTCGATTTCAGAACCTTCGAGCAACAGAAGGGGAAGAAAGGGGCAGATGAAGCTCCCCCGCTGGCAGATACAGCAGAAAGAAAAGATAAAGTCTCTCTGAGAGACAAGATGAGAAAAGCATATTCCTTCCCAAAAGATAAGACGGCCGCACTGTTCAACTGGGCATACAAGTTCAATAAGGTAACATTGCCTGAACCCAAAAGACCAGCAGATGCAGCAAAGAAAGATGATCCGCTGTTCTGTCCATTTCACCGTGCGCTGGGGCACGCAATTGAAGATTGTTATGTCTTCAAAGATATCATGGAAGGAATGGTCAAGAAAGGTGAGCTGCAGCTGGGAGATTACCAGGTAAAGCCGCCCCATCCACATGAGCCTCCACCCTGGAGAATGGCTGCCAATATGATCTCAGTCTACCAACAGCTGCCCAAGGAAGCCGTTGAAGAATGCACCAAGCACACCTATGAAGCTTGCTTCCTCACCCCACAGAAAGATCAGGAAGGATGGCAGATGATACCCATAAAAAGCAAAAAGAAGACTCCTGCAGCCAGTACCAGCGGAGCAGTTATCCGGGGTGTTACCCCAAGGCCCGAGCCGCCTCCAATAAAGCCAATATGGCATACAACTGAGACTGGACCAGTCATCCGGATCCCTACTCACAACCGGAGGAGACAAACTCCCCTCCCTACACATAAAGAAGTAAGCCCTGCAGCCAGGCGTCTGCAGCAATATATTAATGAGCTTGATGAGTACGAGCAGAAGAAGCCCAAGCATCTGCTGATGAAAGACTGTATACTCTGGGAACAGCTCGAAGAATTGAAAATCAAAGAGCAGCCAGAGGCAGAACAAGAAAAAGCTGAGAATGAACCCTTCTGGGGGCAGGAGCTAGCAAAGCCAAATTCCCAGAAGAAGAGGAGACGACCCAAGTCCAAGAAGGGAAAGAAGGTCACGACAGTACAATGTAACACTCTGTCGGTACTCTTTTCCTTGCCCGGGGAGGATGATGAGCCAGAAGCATCCGACGCCCCGCTAGAAGCTAACCATGCCGAAGCCTCCACCTCGGCCCATGCAACACGTTCTGGGAGAAGATGGGGGCGCCCACCACCAGCCAACCATAATATTATGTTCAGAGGGGAGCAACCCTATCAAATCCCGGAACCAGAGATACGAGGTGCCCAGGTTCCTCCCCCTGCCAGTCTGTACCAAGACAAAAAGAAGGCAGATGAAGCCCCTTCATTCCTGGAGTTCCTGTCCAGCTTAGAGAATGAGCAACCGGCTCATACTGCTCCAGCTAAAAGCAATAAATGCCAGCAGACAGCAGCTAGAAAGCAGAAACAGCATGAAGAAAATGAAGAAAGTAACCCTCTAGCAAAACCAGGGGCAGTCGCTACAGAAGAAGCCTTCCGGGAGACCGATGAAGAAGATGAAATTGGGACTGGGCAGCAAAGGCCACAGGCACCACATGAACCTCCAAGACCCCGATGGGCAGAGGAGATGAGACTATCTAATGTCCGGGTGGGCAGTCGAGTCATGAAAATGCTGAAGAAGCTCCCTACCAGATTCTCCATCTGGGAAATTCTCTCTCTGAGCGAAGAAGCTCGCCAAGCAATCGTGGATGCCCTGCAGTCTCCGGCACAATGTGAAGCACTCCTGGCAGAAGTGAATGCTGGGCCATCGGTCACCTTCACGGAAGATGATATGCTAATCCCAAATGTCGGTCATAACAGACCGCTGTATATGAGGGGCTCCCTGAACTGTCAGTCGCTAAGCAGGATACTGATAGATCCCGGGGCTGCTGTAAATATCTCCCGTATCGCATCTATCAGAAATACTACTTTGACCTGCAGCTTACCAAGGTCAGAGATATGAAGATTGCGGGGTTCAATCAGAAATGTGAAACACCTCTCGGGGTGGCTGATTTCAACCTCACACTGGGCGACCTCACTACCGTGGTACGATTCTATGTAATCGACTCCAACACCACGTATAAGGCCCTGCTGGGAAGACCGTGGCTGCACGAATATCAGATAGTGCCATCCACGCTACACCAATGCATAAAATACTGCCATGAAGGAAAAGAAGAAAGGGTGTTTGCTGACCTACATCCCTTCGAAGTGTTCGAGTGCCATATGCTCGATGCATCCTACTACACTGAGGTGTCACAAAGGATAAAGAAAAGAAGCTGTGGTCAGCCAGAAAAAGCCGGCGACGAAGACAAGAAATTGGTCTCCGCCGCCGCCAAAAGGCTACATTAGAAAGCATGGAGTATCTCACATCTCTTATGCTGGTGATTTTGCTCGGATCACTCCTCCTGGCATACACCCAGATGATACTGAAGAAAAAATGAAAGAAAAATACACACAGGTGGAAGTTCCTCAGGGTCTAGTCAAGCCCATAGCCAGCATAGAATACCAGACGGTGCTGCCACTGAAGACTATGGAAATCCCTCGCTTCTGCGAGCCTCCTATCATATTCTACACCGGGGAGGCAGTCGAAGAAGATGATCAAGATTGCATGGTCCCTGAAGAAACCGCAAACCGGATGGTGCCAATTACAGGCCTGGAGTACACTACCCAACGGGTTTCGCAGATGTTCTCCAAGATGCAAATGCCATCGATACAGTCTGCAGCCCAGAAGAAAGCATTCAAGGAGCTATGGGATCCACCTCGAGATAATAAAGAACTGAGGAAGATCACACAGCACCCGGGACTGGGTTATACCCTGCAAGAATACTATGAAGCTGAGGTAGATGTCATCTCTGCCTTCTACCAGCATGAAGATTCCCCCGGGATGGACTATGACCAATACCCTTCGGAAGATGAAGAAATCATTTATCAGTCCGTAGTGGACAATGAAGTCCCAGACAATCAGCCGGGGACGGGGACACCTGACGAGACAAAGAGAGATTGGTACTGGGAGGATCTATCTTGCAAGGAGGATCTGTTCCAGGATGAAGCGAAATTTGATACGGGAACCCCGGATGAAGATCAAGTAGCCAGAGAGCTGCAGAGTGCCTGGAGTTTGGGCGCATTCTAGAAGAATTCCGAGCTCTACATAATGATGACCTCTCAGGGGAGCCCACATCAGAAGAGCCTCTAAGCACGGAAGACTCCACTTCGAAGTTTTCCGCTGAGCCAGTCACGTCCTCGGGGCAGACTGAACAGAATCCGGCCATATTGGCCTTATACGATGCACCAGCATCTGCCGATGATCGGTATGATGAAACAGAAAATCATGAGAATGAAGAAGATTATATCCCGGGAGGCTTTATTGATTTGCAAGAAGCCCCACCCGAAGTTGAAGACGGAGGCCAAGCCACCGTCGATGAGCTGATAGAAGTAAATCTGGGGTCAGCAGATGAGCCAAGGCCGACATTCCTCAGTGCACTGCTGGAGCCAGCTGTCAAAGAACAGTATATTCAGTTTTTGAAAGAATTCTGAGACTGCTTCGCATGGACATATGATGAAATGCCAGGACTGAGTTCCGATGTGGCACAGCACCGATTGGCGATAAACCCAGAGGCAAGCCCTGTGAAGCAGCCTTCCAGGAGAATGCGCCCCGAACTGATAAATCAGATTAACAAAGAGGTTGATAAGCTGATTGATGTGGGCTTTGTTGAAGAGAACCAGTATACTACATGGCTGGCCAATATAGTGCCCGTGAAGAAGAAAAATGGGCAGATCAGAATATGTGTAGATTTCAGGGACCTGAATAAGGCTTGCCCGAAAGATGATTTCCCAGTGCCGATCACTGAAGTCATGATCGATGCAACCACTGGCCATGAAGCCCTGTCATTCATGGATGGGTCATCCGGATACAACCAGATCTGGATTGCTGAAGAAGACAGAGTGCACACTGCATTCCGCACCCCGAAGGGGATATTTCATTATAAAAGAATGCCGTTCGGCCTTAAGAATGCCGGCGCTACCTATCAAAGAGCTATGACAAAGATCTTTGATGATTTGCTCTTCAAGAAAGTAGAGTGCTACATTGATGACCTGGTGGTGAAAACCAGCAGAAGAGAAGATCATCTGCAAGACCTGAGGATAGTGTTCCAGAGGCTGCGCAAATATGAACTCAAGATGAATCCTATGAAATGTGCCTTCGGCGTGTCCAGTGGAAAATTCCTTGGGTTCATTGTCCGTCATAGGGGCATTGAGATCGACCCATCCAAGATTAAAGCTATCCAGGAGCTCCCTCCACCAAGGAATCTCCACGAGCTGAGATCTCTACAAGGGCGTTTGGCCTATATCCGACGATTCATATCAAATCTGTCGGGGAGATGCCACCCTTTTCACAAGCTCATGATGAAAGATGTACCGTTCCTCTGGGACGATGGCTGTCAGGAAGCCTTTGAGAAGCTGAAAGAATATCTCAAGACCCCTCCAGTGCTGGGGGCACCTATTAAGGGCAGACCCCTGATACTGTACATTGCAGCCACACACTGTTCCCTGGGGGCAATGCTAGCACAGATAAATGAAGAAGGCAAAGAGCAGGCTCTATACTACCTGAGTCGGAGGCTGATTAGAACTGAAGAAAGCTACACCTATATAGAAAAGACATGCTTGGCACTAGTCTTTGCCGTTAAAAAGCTCCGGCACTATATGCTGTCACATGAAATCAGATTGATATCTGCAGCAGATCCACTCAAATACATATTGACTCAGCCAGTACTGAAAGGCCGGTTGGGCAAATGGGCAGTAATTCTGATGGAATTCGATATCACATATATACCCCAGAGGGCAATAAAAGGACAGGCCGTGGCCGATTTCTTCGCAGAGCATCCTGTGCCAGAGAATGATATGTTGGGGACTGAGTTACCCGATGATGAGACACTAGAAGCCTGCCAGGCTCAGTCAACTATGTGGCAGCTATTCTTTGATGGAGCATCTAGAACAGAGACGGACTCCGATGGAAAGACCAGAATACGGGCCGGAGCCGGTATTGTGCTAAAATCACCAGAAGGGGAGGTTGTGCATACTTCCTGTTCTATAAACAAGCCCTGCACCAATAATGAAGCCGAGTATGAAGCTCTGATAATCGGGCTATGTATAAGCCTCAACATGGGTATCCAGATGCTTCAGGTATTCGGGGATTCAATGTTGATAATAAAGCAAATCCAAGGGGAGTTCGAAGTGCGAAAGCCGGAGTTGAACCCCTACCACCAAAAAGCTGTGCGCCTCATGGCGAAATTCTATCATATTGAGCTCAAGCATGTGGGCCGTGGACATAATGCCCAAGCTGATGCACTGGCAAAGCTAGCCAGCTCAATAGCAGTCCCACCAAATGAAACACTGAACATTGTTGTTATAAACCGGCGGCAGGTCCCCAGCATGCTAGAAGAGTGCCCCGAAGAAGAAGAAGTTGCTACTATCAGTACAGAACAGGCATCTGATTGGAGACAACACCTGCTACAATGGTTTTTACACCAACAGCTGCCGCAGAAAAGAGAAGAAAAGATGAAACTTCTAAGGATCAAAGATTCTTATGAATTCAGAAATGGAACTCTGTTCCGAATAATGGCAGATGCACGCAAGAAGATTTTGCTCCGCTGCCTGTCTACTGAGGAAGCTTGGCAAGCAATGAAAGAAACACATGCTGGGACAGCAGGTGCCCACCAGGCCGGTCCCAAGATGAAGATAGAGATTAAGAAGCTGGGCTACTATTGGCCCACTATGTTTGAAGACTGTTGCAAGTTTGCAAAGTCATGCCAGAAATGTCAGGAGCATGCTGTTGTGCCTAGAAGGCCACCTGCCGTTCTGCACCCTACAGTCCCTAGCTGGCCGTTTGCACAATGGGGAACTGATGTAGTCGGGCCATTGCCAACTTCCTCGGCCGGACATAAGTACATACTGGCCATAACAGATTACTTCTCCCGATGGGCGGAAGCTATAGCATTAAGAGAAGTGACTGGTGAGCTGGTCTCCAGATTCATCAAGCAAAACATTATCTTCCGGTTCGGGATCCCCAACCGAATAATATCTGATAATGGAAGTCATTTCAGAAATCAGAAAATCTATCGGCTTGCCGAGAAGTATAAGATTGAATGGAGAACCTCCACGCCCTACAATCCACAGGCAAACGGATTGGCAGAAGCTTTTAATAAGACCTTGTGTACATTGCTGGCCAAAGTCGTCAGTTCCAACAAGAAGGACTGGGAAGAGAAAATGTATGAAGCTTTATGGGCATACCGCACCGTCTTCAAAACACCTACAGGGTGCTCACCATACTCATTGGTGTACGGCTCAGAGGCAGTAGTCCCGCTGGAGCTGGAAGTCCCGTCACTCAGAGTGGCAGTCCAATATGACCTAGCCCGTGGCGAACAGACTAATACAGAAAGAAGATTAGAAGAACTGGCTGAATTGGAGGGAGGCGCCTCCAAGCTCAGAAGAATATCCAGATGTATCAGGCCCGCATGGCCACTGCATTCAACAAACTCGTAAAAGGACGAGAGTTAAGAAAGGTGACCTCGTCATGGTCAAGAAAAGAGAAGTCATGGCGTCCAACCCAAAAGGAAAGCTAAATGCTAATTGGGAAGGTCCCTATGTGATACAAAGGGTCTACGAAGGTGGGGCCTATATGGTTGTCAACCATCGAGGGAGATCCAATTCTCGCCACTCAACGGTAGGCACCTAAAGCTGTATCATGCTGCACAACCGACATTCTCCGAGTAATCGGGCCTAAAGCTACCCTTCTTCCTTGGTCTAGCGGCACTCCGCCCTGACCGAGCTACCTTCTTTCTTGGGCTAGCGGCACTCCGCCCTAACCAAGCTACTTCTTTCTTGGGCTAGTGGCACTCCGCCCTAACCAAGCTACCTCTTCCTTGGTCTAGCAGCACTCCGCCCTAACCAAGCTACTTCTTTCTTAGTCTAGGGGCACTCCGCCCTAACCAAGCTACTTCTTTCTTGGTCTAGTGGCATTCCGTCCTAGCCGAGCTACCTCATTCTTGGTTTAGTGGCATTCCGCCCTAACCGAGCTACCTTCTTTCTTGGTTTAGCGGCACTCCGCCCTAGCCGAGCTACCTCATTCTTGGTCGGGCGGCACTCCGCCCTAGCCAAGCTACCCTCTTTCTTGGTTTAGCGGCACTCCGCCCTAGCCGAGCTACCCATTCCTCGGTTAGCGGCACTCCGCCCTAATCAGGCCACTTCATCTTGGTCAATGGCACTCCGCCCTGATCAAGCTACCCTCTCCTTGGTCCAGTGGCATCTCGCCCTGCCCAAGCTGCCCTCTCTCTCAGCTCGCATATCAAATAAAAAAAAGAAGAAAAGAAAAGAAAAATGGGGTTAAAAATAGTGATACCCCGCCAATCTTGTTCAGACATTCTGAACAAGGGCAAAAATGGCCAAAAACCCGGCTGTGGTGAAAACCCGAAAGGGCACTGCAGGCAAAATCGGGTACCCCGCCACGTGAAAACCCGAAAGGGCGCGTGGGCAAAAGCAAGAGGGGGCTGGCTCCGGTGAAAACCCGAAAGGGCACTTGGGTCAGTAATGTGGTAATCCCAAAGAAAGCCTCACCTCCCGCCATAAAACTCCTCGTCAATCGACCGGCGCCTTGCCCGATCGACGATTAGACCCACTCAGTATAGGCCCTACGTCTATCCTGATAAAAGCCCTCATACCTTGTCCCAGGTCCCACCGTGATGAAACCTGCTGCTGATCAATGGGCTCACTCACCCGATCAGCAATGAAACCTGTCCGGTTTAGACCTTACGTCTATGCCGATAAAACCTATGAAATCCTTGCATTGGTATAAACCCAATACCGATGATGAAACCTGCTGCTGGTCGATCGGCACACTGCCCAATCGGCGATGAAACCTATCCAGGCCAGACCTTTCGTCTATCCTGATGAAACCTATGAAATCCTTGCATTGGTATAAACCCAATACCGATGATGAAACCTGCCGTTGATCGATTGGTACACTGCCCGATCAATGATGAAACCCATCCAGTTTAGACCTTACGTCTATCCTGATGAAACCTATGAAATCCTTGCGTCGGTATATACCCAATACCGATGATAAGAGCAGCCGCCAATGAAGCAGCACATCGCCTGACCTGTGCTGAAGTCCCAATTCAAGAGATATATATATATATATGTATATAAAAATGGGGTTAAAAATAGAGATACCCCGCCAGTCTTGTTCAGACATTCTGAACAAGGGCAAAAATGGCCGAAACCCAGCTGTGGTGAAAACCTGAAAGGGCACTGCAGGCAAAATCGGGTACCCCGCCACGTGAAAACCCGAAAGGGCGCGTGGGCAAAAGCAAGAGGGGGCTGGCTCCGGTGAAAACCCGAAAGGGCACTTGGGTCAGTAATGTGGTAATTCAAAGTTCCGTGCCAACAGGCACGCTGCCCTTACTTCCCCTTCGCTGATAAAACCTTCTGTTGGTCATCTGGCTCCATGCCCCACCGACGATAAAACCTCTCCAGGAAAGACCTTACGTCCGTCCTGATGAAATCTACACACCCTCTTTCAAATGTCCCACCTGCGATAAAACCTGTTGGAATAGACCTTACGTCTGTCCTGACGAGACCTACACCTTCACGTACGTCCCGCCGTTGATCAACCGGCACCTCGCCCGATCAATGATGAAATCCTCTGTCCGGTTTAGACCTTACGTCTATTCTGATGAAACTTATAAACCCCTTTGCATCGATATAAACCCAATATCGATGATGAAACCAACTGTTGATCGATTGGCACCCTGCCCGATCAATGATGAAACCCTAGCCAGTTTAGACCTTTCGTCTATGCTGATGAAACTCTTCTTTGCGTCGATATAAACCCAATATCGATGATGAAACCAGTTGTTGATCGACCGGCACCTTGCCCGATCAATGATGAAATCCTGTAGTTTAGACCTTTCGTCTATTCTGATGAAACTTATAAACCCCTTTGCATCGATATAAACCCAATATCGATGATGAAACCAACTATTGATCGATTGGCACCCTGCCCGATCAATGATGAAACCCTAGCCGGTTTAGACCTTTCGTCTATGCTGATGAAACTCTTCTTTGCGTCGATATAAACCCAATATCGATGATGAAACCAACTGTTGATTGATTGGCACCCTGCCTGATCAATGATGAAACCCTAGCCAGTTTAGACCTTTCGTCTATGCGGATGAAACTCTTCTTTGCATCGATATAAACCCAATATCGATGATGAAACCAACTGTTGATCGATTGGCACCTTGCCCGATCAATGATGAAACCCTATCCAGTTTAGACCTTACGTCTATTCTGATAAACATATGAAATCCCCCTTGCATCGATATAAGCTCAATATCGATGATGAAGTCAACCGTTGGCTGATCGGTACATCGCCCGGCCAATGATACAATCTGTCCAGTTCGGACTTTATGGCCGTTCTGATGAAAACCCCATACCCTTTTTCAATGTCCCACCTGCTATAACCTCTACCCGGTCTAGACCTTTCGTCTATTCCGATGAAGCCTCTTCTTTCACATTTCTGCAAATTGTCTCCCTCGCAGCACATATTGCCAAGAGGGACGATTGCTGCTACCAACAGAATCCGGTTTAAGCACCTCCCCGGATGCCGTCACGCGGTGGAGCGAGTTCCCCATCCTTTCTCTGAGGGGGTGGACGCTCTCCTGCCAAGTACGGGCCATTCGCATGAGGAATTGCTAAAACCGCTACCCCACTTCTCAAAGTGATAAAACCACATGCAGAAGAAAATGGATACGCGTGAAGCCAAAGATTTCTTTTCATTAATAAGTGAGTACATAAAGGGCCCCGAGGGGACGTTGTATCGCAAAAGAGTACAAAAGAAAAAGAAAGAGAAGGTGGTTCATGGCTGCCTGAAGATATCCTCGAAAGCCAGAAGACCCACATAAGGGGCGGCGCCCAGTTCATGAAGACGAGCCTCCTCCTCCTGCAGTCGAACGGACTCGTCTTGAAAGGACGCCACCTGCCCCTCTAATAGAGCTGCTTCTTCCTCGAGCTGCGGTCGAGAAGTTGTTAGCTGCGGCAGCTCAGCTCGGAGATCGGACAGTTCAGCTTCCAGGGTAGTTATCCGGTCGCGCACAAACTGCTCCCGCTCCGCCAAAGACTGCATTTGGCACTGTCGCTCCTGAAGAATAGAGTTCATCTTCGCCAGCTCGGATTTGCATTCCATTCTTTGCAACTTCAAAGCCGCCAGTTTGTCAGACATGATATGTGTCAAGAAATCCCGGCGATGAACAAATTTTAACAATAAAAGAACCCGCTGGGCCCATATTTCTGTGGGACATCCCATCGCCTGCAAGCCGGCGGTGAAGCGCTCGGCTATCTCCTTCAACTGTGGATAGGTTAGTCCGGGCTGGGACTCCACTAGCTGGCGCAGCATGCCCAGATGTTGCCAGACAAAACTCTCAGGTGAAGTAAAGCCAGGCAAAGGAAGAGGAGCTACTTCAAAGGTTACTTCATTATCAATGTCCGCCCATAGGGTGATATCCGGCTGCGAAGAAGAAGATGGGAGGTCTACCGAAGGTACCAACTGAGCTCTCCCTGCAACCTCTGGCGTGGCCAGAGATCTTCCACTTCCATCTCCTCGGAAGCGGCCGTCTGAATACCCCAGATGCAACTTCAGGCACCTCCTCCTCAGATTCTGAAAGTATGGAGATAGAGTCCGGGGCGGTTACGGGCAATACTCCCAGTTCCGCAGCAGCCACCTCTCCTTCTTCCATCTCCGCTTCGGTGGCCAATTCCTTCAATGTCGAGGCCGCGGAGGCCACAGTCTGAAGAGGCAAAGGTTCACCCTCCATGATTGATGTTGTGGGAATTGTTGACTCAGGAGCGATGGTCATCACTGCGGCCGGTATGAAAGCAGAACTTCTGGCTAGATCAGCTTCGGCTCTGAAATCTGAAGCCCTGATAGGAGTGCATCTGTCTCCTGAGGCCCCCAGGTCCAACGATGCTAAATCTGTTGAAGACTGTATTCGCATCGGAACAGGGCGAATGACCTCAGGAGCCCCCATGCAGGATAAAGGTAGAAAAGGGACAATAGCCCAGTTTGCAGAAGAAACCTCCATAAAAGTTGCAGTTGTGTCTGAGCTGGCAGGTGATAGGGCCCTGAGACCAAAGCAAAACAACCTTCAGCACTAAATGAAGATGCAGATGAAGCAGCAAGCCTGAAAGGGGACCCACCTTTGAAGCAGGGTTCGCGTCCTCGAAGTGGGGCGAAAGAGGAGGAAACTCCGAAGTTGAAGCGACAAAGAGTGAAGATATGTCGATCTCGGTGTCGAGCCCGGCAAACTCCTCTTGCAACTCCTCCTCGGAAGACGGCACCAGCAGCTTAGCAGGCTGAAAAGACAGAGCACCTTTTGCAAGTACGAGCGGGGCTTCTGATTCAGGAGCATCCCCCTCACTGCCGCTGAAAGCCACTTCCTCCTCATCAGAGACGGTTGTAGAGCTACCCGATGATATTTCTACCCTGGCTACATGCTGTGGGGACACCTCTAAAGCATGTCGGGATGTGGACCGGGTAATTATGCGCCTGGCCGGAACAGTACCCCGCTTCGACTGAGTCTTGTGACCCTCCGGAGGTTGAATCGGCTCTTCTGTCATCCTTTCAACGTCAGTCTGCTCCTCGGCTGCCACTTCAACAGAAAAGGGACCTCTGAGGGTTATAGTAGAAAAAGCAATAGAAGTGTGAAACAGATGAGAAAGCACACTTACCCCCCGCCTCACTAGCCGGCGTGGGGGAAGGCAGCCTGGTCTCTGCTTCGGAGGGTGCCACAATTGGCTCTTGAGCTGCGCAAAAAGGGAAGGGGTCAGAGTCGAAGACTTCTTTGAAAATCTGCAAAAGATGATGAAGAATGCAAATGCAAGCTAATGATGTTACCCTGAACCGGTGTCTGAGCAGCCTCCCTTTGCAACTCAAACTCATCGAATGAGGGAATGTTGGGGAGAGGGGTCCCAGTGTCCATCGCCACCGAAGTCGACTGCTGAACATGGGCCTTTTTGGCCTTCCTGGCCTTCCCAACTGCAGCCTTGACTGCGGAAGCCTTCCTCTTCTTGCCAGGAGGCAGGGGAGTAGTGGTCGGTGCTGCAGCCGGGACTTCGAAATAAGTAGGCTTCTCGGCCTGCGCAATAATCTTTCTATAGAGCCCCTGCCGCTTTATATCAGGCCGGTCTGTTGAAAATGGCAGAAGGGTGATGGGATCAGTGGGTGCGAAATTCAGATGCTAAGCAGAAAACACTGCAATCAGAAAAGAAGAAACCTTACCTGCCGGGCCGTCGTAGAATACAGAAAGTGGCCAGTACAGATAAGCTACCTCCTTGGAGCGGGAAGCAGCCTCCTTGATGAGCCAGCACACATCACCAAATATCTGGCACTTCTCTACTAAAGCTGCCAGATCATTATGGCCGTGAGAGTCAAGGCATCGAAATAAGTCAAGATGGTCCATGCCCCAACCATCGACATAATGAAATGATATAAACAGTGGCTTGTTCAATATGCCAGCTATCGGGCTTTCTGCAGATAATCCATGCAAATTCAGCAGAATGAACAGCCAGGACGTTTGCCTATAGTACGTCTGAGTTCTATCTTCTCGGCGTACAAACGTCCTATATGGATGAAATTTATCAATTGGACCCTTCCAAGGAGCTACTGTCGGGAGCGGCTCTTCAACAGGGAATGGGTACTGCTGCTCCTCCAAGCGAGCGCCTCCCACACGGCACAAGTGCTTCAAGGTCTTCATGAAAGTGTCTTCATTGATAGCAGCAAAGACAGGGACAAGCGGCTCGGAACTCTTTTCCTTCAATGCCCGACGTTGAGTCAGATAATTCTCCGCCTCCCTCGGGTGCTGCGAGTAAAGTTTTTTCAGGTGGGCCTCAGGAATATCAAACACAGGCCCAGGTTGCTGTTTCAGGAAGGAGCGCTCTGCCACATCCCAGAAGGCACCCCTACCGTCCCTGTAAAAATCGGTCCGGATGTTCCACCATTTGATATATTCTGATGTTACCCGGGGAACACGGTTAGAAACAGTGGGCACCCTGAAAACTACATCGTCCTGGCGATGATAGAAATCCCACCACAACCGGCCTTCGCCAACAATGACGGACCCGTGCTTGGCCCGGCTATCCAAAGGAAACTGAGCAGCTGAGGTGGGGATGTGCTGGTCGTAGCCGAAGTTCCGCCCAAATCGGAACGGATAGTATGGCTCCAAAAGAAGAAGGCCACCCTTCCTGAAAACTAAAACACTGGGCCGAATAGCCATGGCCCATCTGACTAGCTCCGGCTCCAGATAGGCCGAGCAACTTCAGCCCCTGTGACAGGATGAGCATAAGTCTCTATCTCTGCCAGCTTGCACTCTCTCTGAGGATCAATCAAAGGAGCTGAACCTGCCGCCAAGCTCCAGAAATGAATGCTGCCGGGGCGTCCACTGGTACCCTTATCAGTCGGCCCCTTATTTTAAACAACTGATCATAAAAGGGACCAGACTCAGCACTGGCGAATTCGATCATTCTAGGCAACACCGTATCTGCCTGCAAGGTTCTCGGAGCCAACTCAGGGAATATACTGCAAACCCAGGCGTTGAAGAAGTGAAAAGGACCCACGGTCCTCAAAGAACGGGGAGTCCGATGCTTGTGCAGGTCCCCCAAAGATTTATATATCAAACACAGGGCCACTGGGCAAAGCGACAGCTTCATCCCCCATGCCATCTGACAAGCTGGATATATGGCCTCTGGCCGAATGACTGTCTCGTCCCCTTGTGGGAGGGCGAAAGTACACAACCAGAAGGTGAAATAGGCCGCACAATGTGTGATGGGATCTACTTCTGCCGGATTGGGACCACCTTTGCCCGCATGACGCAATGAGGATGGCAGCGCCGACTTGTAGCGAGGGGCCCTTATCTGTTTGCTGGCAACTGGACCCAGGGAAGGAAAGTCTGCATACTTCAGGGGACCGTCAAAGAAATACTGGAGCCACTGCCCTATCCGGACCCTCAGTTTGCTGCCTTTCTCTCGGGGATGATAGCCTTTGGAGGACCCTCTGTTGTACGCCAGACAGATGGAGCGGTATACCTTCATCAGATACCGATATGAGAAGCCGATGGAATACTTGCCCTCGCCATCAGAGCTATCCTTCTCGGAATCTGTCAAGCAAACTTCCTCATACGGCTCGCCATCAATGGGCAGACCGGAGAGCTGTGATAAACTCCAGAGGTCCAGGGATGTCTCACCCTCCGCTGTATAAAAAGTGTTGAATAAAGGGCAGAACACTTCGAACATCCCGCAGCACAACCCTCTGGATATGGGATATCGAAATCTAGAAGCGAAAATGCTGTGATATACCCCGGCTCTGATCAGCAGAGGGGCATACTCCTTCAGAACAAACTCTGTGAACTCCACTGCCCCTACTCGGAATAAGTGCGCGTCAGTGATTTGGTATCCCCGAACCAACCAGCGGCCAAATGGTACTTGAACTGAACGGCCGAACAATTCAGCACGAAGGGCTCTTCGCGATATCCCCACTTTAATGGTGCCAAGAACATGCCATAGCCGGGCTTCTCCCTATGAACTCGGCCGCTAGCATTATCCCACCGGGCAGGTGTGAATTCCGGGGCCCGGGCCAGCATCTTCTTCTCTGGTTCCAGCTCCGATATGCCGAGGACTGCATCCCAGTCGCGCTTTTCCCCAGGAAGATAGATGGCCTTGCTGCGATACACTGATTCCTTCAGGCTATCCCGCTCAGCAAGGATGGCAGCTTCAACTACGCGAGCTATCCGGTAGTCTCGCATGCCGCCCACTGTGAAAGTCCGGATGAACGGCATCAAATGTCGGTCCTTCGGGAGGTCTGGCCGGTAGCTACCATCCCGCCTGAAGCATGTCTCGGTCGCCGTGGAGTATACCCGGGCCGTCGACACTGTGTCAGTCTCAGAGTCAGACGATTCATCGACTGAAGCAATCCTGTCGTATCCGAAATCCAGACTGTGCACGTTCAGCCAGTTTACTTTGGCTCGTGATATGTCGGGCTGGGCCGATGAGCTAGCACCAACAGCTCCGGAAGATGCAGCATCAGAACTGGAAGCCATTGCAGTGTCTGCAGTCGGAGAAAAAGTGTGAATTAGAAGCCAGTCTTATAAAGATTATAACATGAGACCCTATGAAAATTTCGGCAGCATCTCCCCTTATTCGGGGTCTGCCCAAGGAGAATAGGGAGTCACCAACCAAGAGGGGGTGGTCCCGAAATCAAAAGGGATTAAATCCCCAAAGAACGTCCTGACGGGCGAAGAAAATGAGACGGCCGAGAGAGGAGAAGAAGCTCCCGCCGATGAAAGAAAGCGAAGAAGAAGAAAGGAAATGAGACGGCCGAGAGGAAAAGATCGCTCGGGCCGAAGAAGAAGAAAGGAAATGAAGAAAGAGAAAGAAGAAGCAAGAATGAGGAAAAAAAAGGCTTTCGGTGCCTTAATATAGGGCCCGAAGCAGATGGGTTCTCGGCGTGGCCAAATGCGCACCGAGAACCGCCCAGGCCGAGAGCCCCCGTCGGCCAGAAGGCGCGCCGAGAACCCCCAGGCCGAGAGCCCCCAGGCCGAGAAGCCCTGGCCGAGGCCCCCTTCCGCCAGGGCGCGCCGAGAAGCCCCAGGCCGAGAGCCCCCTTCGTCCGTGCCGAGAAGCTCCGCGCCGAGAGGTCCCTCGCGCCGAGAAGCTTCGCGCCGAGAGGCTCACGCCGAGAAGTCAGTGCCCTGTGCTGAGAAGCTCCGAAATGCTGAAAATAAAGAAAATGCGAAGATAAAAAATATGAAAATGAAAGATCCGTGTGCAGAATATTGTTGCAACGAGATGATCAGGTCTGAGAACCCGATTAAAGACAAATTGAGGAAGATACCCTCGAATGATGAAAGACACCTGCAAGCCCCGTGCCGCTTATTCTGCGCTTACGCCGCCCGCAGGTGGGGGGCATTTGTTGACACCTGGAAAATGAACAAGGGTGAAAACATAATTGAAAAGAGGGTCGGACCAACAGTGAAAGACCAATGATGAAGCTCATCAACTGTCTACCCGGCTAAAACCCTTGTCGGCAAAGCTGATGCCCGGTGCCAATGTCACTCAGACGGCAGCACTGATAAAGCAGCAGTCACTCGACTGATGAGACCTTCCAGCCCTTTAATGAGAGCTGTACTACCGTTTCGTCCAAGAATCCACGGATGATATGTCAGGGTAAGTCAGATGTCGGCTTACTGACAGATGTAATATGAGATGAAGATGAAGCCGGTACCGGCAGATGAAGATTGCAAAGGCTTTTGCAAAGTCAGAACAGAAGAAGAATGGTCTCCACAGATTATATACCCGGCTGAGGTCTTCCCAGACTAAAGCTGATGTCCGAGCTCGTCACCATTCAAGTGACGGTGTCGATAAGATGATACCCGATTTTGTCACCATTCAGATGGCAATACCGATGAAACCCCTGTCTACGGACTGATGAAACCCCTGTCTACGGACTGATGAAAACCGTAATGATGATCTCGATACAAGATATGTCATCAATGAAAGGCCCTTTCGGGTGATGATGCACTTAAAAAGTCCCAAGTGGGCCTGTGTGAAGGTCACGCCGAGAGCCTGTGATCGAAGCCCAAAGCTGCGCCGAGAGGTGGGATTCGAGTGCGCCGGGAAGCCCGTTTCAAGCGCGCCGTGATAGTATCTGCCGAGAAGGAAAAGGAGGATGGATATAAAAACCCTCTTCCTTCGAACGAAGAGGGGGCGGATAAAAAAAAAGAAGAGAATAGAAAAAGGAGAACAGGATAGAAGAATAGAAAAAGAATAGAGAGGGAGTCTTGCCAGGAGAGAGAGAGACCCCCCCCTCGGCTGAGAGAAGAGAAGAAGCAGAAGAAAAGAAGAAGAAAAGGCTCCAGGTGGGCTGCTAGGGGGAGGGAGAGGAGTCAATGCTCCGCCCTCCCCCCCCCCCCCCCCCCATGTTCGCTGTTCCTTTTTCATTGTTCTCCGTATGTAGTAGTCCAAGTCTTAGTGCTTCGATTATTCATATGATTCTCCCCCTGTTCCTCCCCTTTATGTTTCTCGGCTTCAGTCCTGCAGTCGATGTAAATAATGGTAGTGGGATGAAATAAATGCAGTTGCCGTGATGGATATTAGGCAATATGAGCTTCCCCTGTCTCTATACGCATGCGTATTGTTTGTCTGAATGCCCCATGGGCGGAACGATTCAAGCTTCAGAGTTGAGTCTGTTCTTAGAGCAGGGATGAAGATAGAACTCCCACCCCTGTTTAGTGGGTCGTTGGGTTCTATTCTCTCCTCCCTTCCTGTCTCAATGGTATGCCCTCCGTATACGTTCGAGTTTTTCCCCTCGAGCCTCTTGTGCTGTTCGGGAACCAGAGACATCAATCTCTTGGTTTCCCGGACTGCCGGCTATAAAAGATGTATTTGAACCCGCAGATGAACGCAACCCTGGGTCTTCACTCTAACCGTTGAGTGATTAAGACCTGGAGTCCCGACGCCGAGGGTTCTTTCATCGCCGTTTTGCTTCTTCGATGCCACTGTGCTAGTCTGGGGGATCAGAGACAGCCATCTCTTGACCCCCCCAGACGTCTGGCAGCAGATAGATGAAAGCTACTCAGGGCCCTAACGATGGCCTCTCCTCCTCCTGATGATTTGGTCTCTCAGCTTCCCTGGCATCCCTCTAGCAGAGGCATCCATGAAACCTCCTCCTGCACCCCTGAATCGGTCTCACTCTGAGCCACAAAACCCAGAAACTCCCGGACAGAGTACCGCAATCAAACCCTGAAATCCTTCCGCAAAACCACCTTCTCGGCGTGCAAAATTCCCCGCGAAGAGCTGTCCCGCCAAGATGCCCTCTCCCCCAGCTAAACGACAAACCCTGCCATTTAAACCTTTTTCACGTGAGCCTCCATGCAAGCCTCTCGACGCCAGGCTCCCGGCGCGGCCAGGAGCGCGCCAGGAAGCTCCACGCCGAGACCCCCCTTTTTGAACCAATAAACCCCCACCGAGAGGCCCTTTGGCGAGCCAAGAAACCACGGCCGAGACCCCCCTTTGGCCAACCAATAAACCTCCGCCGAGACCCTCCTCTGGTCGATAGAAAGCCATGCCGAGACCCACCTTCTTGGCCAATTGAAGTCCAGTCAGAGGCTCTTCTCTGCACTGCCATCTGTCAACCTTCTGATTTCTTCAGACATATGCCCCGAGGATGTTCAGAGATCGTCATGGATGCCTTGAGAAGACACAGTAATGGGAAAGACCTCCCCTACAGTCCTCATTCCTGATCCGGATTTCACCCTTATGAACCCAAAGGGCCATGTCATTACATGAGTTCCGAGGGATTTCAAGGGGATATTAAACGATGGCATAAATGCAAGCGATGTCCCGGGGCCCGGGGCCCATCCTCGTTCGGTCGTCATCCCGGCATTCCGTGGATGATGACCTATTCTCTCTTGGCATAATCCAAGCTGAGCGGACATGCTGCCGAAATTTATGCATATCCTATTGGGTGACTGTGATGTTCTCCCTCTCAACCCCGTCGGCCCACGGAGTTATGCCTTTGCATGCCCTCCGATGGTCCCTCCAATGGGGATATAGATGTGCCATCGCACCCACATGGAGCGTGCCATGTCACACCGGTCCCCATTCGGACTCCGGGTCAATTATGCCCGATCTTTTCCGGATCCTACTCTGCCACCGCATGGGTAGTTTCCTATTCCCCACTTGGCATAGTTCAAGCTGGTGGTAATATGTCGTCGGAGCTATCCCCTAAGATAATGAACCCCTGCTTCGTCTAATCCATTTAGCGTCTTGCAAACGAATGAATTCCGTTTCTTTTGAGCATGTGGCTTTACCGATGTCCTCCTCCTATCTTAGCGTTTAATCAAGGGTTGTCCTCCTTAGGGAGGACGTAATTAACGTCATAGCGTTCAGGGTATGATGGATTTCTGGTCCCGACTCGGACTTCACAATCGACTGACCATGTCAGATCGAGCGCACAATAAAATTGTCACCCCGGTGACTGGCATGCCAATAAACCAACAAACGAATAAATCAATAAATAATAAACAGATAAGATTTAAATAAGAGGAAAAAAAATCCGCGTCCACACCTGGTCACGTCGTTCGTGATTGCCCGCTGAGACCGAAGCAGGTACAAGCTCCCTAGTTCTCTCAGCCTCAGCAGTCGCAATTCAGACCTCCTGTACCTCAACAACAGTTCTATTCTCAAGCGTCGGCGTCTTCTCAGCAATCTTCAGCCGGATCAAAGAAGCAGAAAGGCAAGGTTTCGCATATAACTTGAGCTGAAGCGGTTGCATCCCATCTGGTGGAAGGTACGATTATGCTTTATGGTCATTCAGCTCGTGTCTTATTTGATTCTGGTGCTTCTCACTCTTTTATTTCTGAGGATTTCATGGCATGTGTTGAGGAGCCGACATCAGAAATGACTTGTGAGCTATTTGTTGAATTGCCTTCTGGAGATTTCATGATTACACCTCTATGTTTGGAAGAGTCTCCTGTTATGATTAATAATAATTGGTTGCCGGTGAGATTGTATGCGTTGCAGCTGGCAGATTATGATATTATTCTGGGAATGGATTGGTTGGAGCAATATGGAGCTGTGGTTGACTACAGATCGAAGAAAGTCTATTTTCAGCCACAGGGAAAGATAACTTTTTATTTCCAAGGTATTCGATCCCGTTCTTCTCGTTTGATTATTTCTGCTATTCGAGCCTACAGGTTGCTTAGTGCAGGTTGCCAGGGATTCTTTGCTTCTGTGGTTGCTGTTGAGAAACCACGACAGGATGTCAGTGAGGTTCCCGTTGTTTGTGAGTTCCCTGATGTGTTTCCTGACGAGTTGCCAGGCTTGCCTCCAGAGTGAGAGATTGAAATGGTGATTGAACTGATTCCTGGTATTGGCCCGTTAGCAAAGACACCGTACCGAATTGCTCCAGCTGAATTGAAAGAACTGCGAGCACAATTGCTTGAATTGCTGGAAAAAGGCTATATTCGCCCCAGTTTTTCTCCATGGAGTGCTCCAGTGTTGTTTGTGAAAAAGAAAGATGGAAGCCTGAGGCTTTGTATTGATTATAGACAGTTGAATCAGGTGACTATCAAGAATAAATATCCGCTTCCCAGGATAGATGATTTGTTTGACCAGTTACAGTATGCTACTGTCTTTTCACGGATTGACCTCCGGTCTGGCTACTTTCAATTGCAGATCCGGGAATCTGATGTGGAGAAGATAGCCTTCAGTACTCGATATGGTCATTATGAATTTCTGGTAATGCCGTTTGGATTGACGAATGCCCCAGCAGCTTTTATGGACCTAATGCAGCGTATCTTTCATCCATTTCTCGATCAGTTCGTGGTGATCTTTGTTGATGATATTCTGATTTACTCTGCTTCTGATGAAGATCATGTGCAGCATTTGAGGATCGTTCTACAGACTCTAAGAGATCACGAGCTTTATGCGAAATTCAGTAAATGTGAATTCTGGCTTCGGGAAATTCATTTTCTTGGCCACGTGATTTCTGGTGACGGAGTAGCAGTGGACCCTGCAAAGATTGAAGCTGTTTTGAATTGGCAGAGACCGAGAACTGTAACGGAGATTAGAAGCTTTGTAGGTTTGGCTGGGTATTATCGAAGATTTATCCAGGATTTTGTAAAGATTGCAGCCCCAATGACTAGAATGACTCTTAAAGATGTACCTTTTGTCTGGTCGGATCAGTGTGAGGACAGCTTTGTTGAATTGAAAAGGCTCTTGACTTCTTCTCTAGTATTGGTTTTGCCTTCCGGCTCGGGTGGATTTGTTGTTTGCACAGATGCTTCTCGAGTGGGTTTGGGTGCAGTGCTGATGCAACATGGTAAGGTTATTGCATATGCATCTCGGCAATTGAAACAGCATGAAGAAAATTACCCTACGCATGATCTGGAGCTAGCTGCAGTTATTTTTTCCTTGAAGATCTGGAGACATTATCTGTATGGTGAGAAATTTTAGATTTTTACTGATCATCAGAGTTTACAGTATATATTCTCCTAGAAAGATCTGAATCTCAGGCAGAGGCGATGGATGGAATAATGAAAGATTATGACTTTACACTCTCCTATCAGCCGGGTAAAATGAATGTTGTGGATGATGCTCTGAGCAGAAAGGTGCAAGTCAATCATCTGTTGCTTCATGAATGGAAATTGTGGGAATAGCTTCCGAGCGAGGCATTTAGTATAGAGATTCCTGCCGATCCGAGGATAGCAGTTTGTGCTAGTTTGGCTTTGGGTTCAGCTTTGTATCAGCAGATTCAAGAAGCCAAGCAAGCTGATTCAGATTTGGCCCGTGTTGTATCAAGATATGATGTGGAATTTGATGATGAGCTGATCATCAGTTTCCAGGGCAGATTATATGTTCCCGCTGATGATGCATTGAGACTTGAGGTTCTGAGTGAAGCCCATGGTTCCCGCTTTGCTGTTCACCCAGGTGTCACCAAGATGTATCAGAATTTGAAGAAGCAGTTCTGGTGGCCAGGTATGAAGAAAGATGTGGCTGTGTTTGTTTCCAAGTGCTTGACTTGTCAGCAGGTTAAAGCCGAACATCAAAAGTCAGGTGGATTACTTCAGCCTTTAGAGATTCCAATGTGGAAATGGGACCATGTTACTACATATTTTATGGTGGGTTTGCCTCGGACTTCTCAAGGTTTTGATGGTATCTGGTTGCTTGTTGATAGATTGACTAAGACTGCCAGATTGTTGCCAATAAAGGTTGCTTGGAATGTGCAGAGGTTGGCCGAGCTTTATGTGCAAAAGATCGTGCCACTGCATGGAATTCCAATTTCACTTGTGTCAGATCGTGATCCACGTTTTACCTCCGGCTTCTGGCGCAGTTTTCAGAGAGCCTTGGGCACTGAGTTAGCATTCAGTTCAGCGTATCATCCACAGTCAGATGGACAGTCGGAGAGGACTATTCAGACTCTGGAAGACATGCTGAGATCGTGTTGCCTTGATTGGCAAGGTTCGTGGAGTCAACATTTGCCACTTGTTGAATTTGCTTATAATAATAGTTTTCACTCCAGTATTGGCATGGCTCCTTATGAGGCACTATATGGTCATCCTTGTCGTACTCCTCTGAACTGGTTTGATGTTGGGGATAGACATTTGACGGGACCTGACATGGTGCAGTAGTGTTCAGATGTGGTTCGTCTGATTCGGCAGAGATTGTTGACGGCTCAGAGTCGACAAAAAAGTTATGCAGATCAGCGTAGACGCCCACTACAGTTTGAGCCAGGAGATATGGTTTTTGTCAAGGTATCTCCGATGAAAGGTGTTTCCAGGTTTGGGAAGCGTGGAAAGCTTAGTCTGCGGTATGTTGGCCCATTTCCTATTGTTGAAGCTGTGGGTCAAGTGGCTTATCGTCTGCAACTACCAGCGGCTATGCAAGCTATTCATGATGTGTTCCACGTCTCTCAGTTGAGGAAGTATGTGCCATATGCATCCCATGTTCTCGATGATTCAGTTTGGCCCGAAGTGACTGCTGATTTATCCACGCCAGAGTTTCCTATCAAAATTGAAGACCGTCGTGAGCAGCGGTTGAGAAATAAGGTTATCCCTCTGGTAAGAGTTGCTTGGCAGCCTCACTCTGGTAATGAGTCTACTTGGGAACGTGAAGATGAGATGCGTCAACTTTTTCCTTTCTTATTCCAGTGAGGTATAATTCTTTTCTCAGTTTCCTCCTTATCCATTGTTGTAAATTTCGAGGGTGAAATTTTTATTAGGACGGAGGGACTGTGAGGCCCGTGCCTTAGTGGATCCTTAATGGTTTGGATCTAGTATTTATTCTGGAATTTCTGGCTATTTTCCAGGATTTTTAGGAATTTTTCTGGTATTTTTTCAGATTTGTTTGGAATTAATTGAGATTATGGGAATAATAAGATTTTTATATATAATAAATATATTATATATATTAATTTTTTTCCCTTTTATCCCTTCACCCCCTCTCTCTCTCTCCCTCGTCGATCTCAATCTCTCACGCTCTCTCTCTCTTGGCCGATCGCCTCTCCCCCTCTCCTAGGGATTTCGGGCGAGACGACGTCGGTTGGAGGTGTGGAGCGCGCCGTTGGAATCCTCACGTCGAGTGGAGCGCGTGGACGCCCACCTTAACGCGGATCGTGGCTTGTGGAGACGAGGCGGAGCGAGAAGGCCCGATGAACCCTCCTTCTTGCATGCGGCTTTTCCGGCCGTTTCAGCTCGAACGAGGTAGGGGGATGGAATCTCGATCTCGCTAGGATCATTTCCTATAGCTCGGTTGCTTAGTTAGAACCCCGTGGCATGCTTAATGGTTATTTTCCATTTTGGGGGTTTAAGCTTTGTTCTTCATGTTTAATCACTTGTGGGAATTGCATGTGATGGTTTTAGTTGTTATATTGTTGTTTAGGACGTGTGGTTTGACATGAACAGGTTTGTTTCGTCGTTACCTGGCGATTCCAATCGTCCGGGAGGGAACCGTTTTCAAACATAACCCGTCCGTGACCCAGATGGTGTGACGGTCCTTCCAGGAACCGTCACACTAGTAACGGTCCGTAGGGGACGCGTTACATAAATGTAACGGCCCTTTGAAGGGGCGTCATATTGAGAGTAACGGTGGGGCTCCCAACCGTTACTCGTCCGTTGATTCTCGTTGACCGGTTTGGCGGTTGGCCTGACGGCCAGTCGGGCGACCGTCAGGTGGCTATAACGCGCCTGGGCGAGCGCGTTACTTCGTGTTCTGAGCGATTAAAAACTGTTAGTTGAATTTTAGCCTCGGGTGGATCTGACGGCCTATCGGCCGACCGTTTGGGAGGTGTAACGCGCCTGGGCAAGCGCGTTACACTCTGTTTGGTTTGCTTTGAGCTGGAACTTTGGTGGATGTAATGGATAGGGGCGGACGCGTTACTGTTGATATAACGCGCCAGTCCCCGACCGTTACACCCTTGTGACGCGGTGGCAGTAGGCCGCCACTCGCCTGTCAAGTTCAAAAAGTTGCCGGCTTATTCTTTATGCATTCCTAAATGTTTATACGCCATGTTGAGTTATTTTATTATAAAATGGCATGTTTGTAAATCCCAATAGAGTAGCTTTTCTTTCCTTGCAATGGAACCACTGTTGTGACCCTAAGGTCTTTGAGTACCGACCCGCTTGGGGATAGCGGAGGGGCGTTCCCGTACACGGTTTGTAAGCTAGTTCTGTGGGCTCCCGGCCAATGGTAGCGTCCTACCGAGGGAGAAAACTAGCTAGAGGGCCTGGCTCAGGCGAGAGTCAGTGTGTGCACACAATGTCAGAGGTTGTGGACTGACATTGACGAATGTCACTCTGACTGGTCACTTGGTTTGGTACTGTTTACGCGCTCAGCTTGTCGTGTTGCCGACTGCGAGTGCTTGAGACGCAGTGTAAGTCGTCAGTGGACGCATCTGGTTTCTGTTCCTAGTGGTTGTCCTACTCCTTGCTGCTTGGATTAGTTGAGGCATATTCTACTGGTAGATTTAGTTTCTGTCGTTTGGACTTACTCGTTATTGGCATGTATTAGCTGTTATACCTGTTTAGTTAGAGTTTACAGCTTTTCTGTGATTAGTTTATTCATGCCAATGCCTGTTATTTTATTTAAATGCATGCTCTAATTGCCTTTATATTTGCATGTATGCTTGTTTAGTGCGAGGTAGGGATCTGCGTGACCCCTACTGAGTCTGGCTGTGACTCACCATTCTTCTTTCAGGTGAGCCGCGCCCGCCGTCTCCCGGTGTTTCATGAGTTACTCAGAGACCGTGCTTAGCTGCCAGCAGTAGACGGGTCACCTTTTTGGGCCTTTGTTGTACTTTTTCCGGGGTATGGCCCTTGTAGTTGTACTTTTTTTGGACTAGTACTTTTGTGTCTCTAGACTAGTTTATATATGTATCACTTTGGTTATTTTGAATTGCTTCTGCACTTCTGTTAATTTTATTGCTTAATTATAATATGCGCGTTCCAAATTGCAATTCGTTATGCACCTCCTCGACAAACCCCCACTAACCCTTCAGGGGCCTCATCAGCCTCTTGGGTGGCTTCCCCAGTTCTTGGTATCGGTGTATCGATGTTATCGGTATATCGGTATCCTGAACTCTGGGTCGTCACATAAACGAACTCCTTCAAGTGCACATATGGGTCACCGACTCCACCATAACGGTGATACGCGGGGATTTGGGAAGATGGCGGAAGCTGAAGACCTTGAAATGCGAATGGAACATTTAGGGAGGACTTAAGATCAATTCAACGTTGGAGTTCATCAAGTTGACGCTGGGTTTGAGCAAGCATCTCCAAGGTAGGGAGAGATCGAGAGTAATGCGGGTCAACCTGAGCAAGAGGTTGTGAATTTGGACCAGAATGATGATATTGGGCCGGATAAGAGGATCTGGGCTGAGAAGAAGAAGGGCCCATTCTGGGAATGGAAGAATATGCGGTCCTGGAGGAAACATTGGCATATGGACTGAATGGGTCGGCAGCAACATGGGCGGAAGAATGAGGCCCCTTAATAGAATAAGGCCTACTAGAAATTGGGCCAGCGGCATATGAAGGAGAAGAAAGAGGCCCATGAAGGGTAGATGTAATATCCCGGACCTTTCGGATCCTTCTTCGTGGGTCCCGGATCTGGTTTTCGGAGTGTCCGGCTCCGTTGTGTCCGAAATTTCGTTTCGGACATCTTTCGTGTTCGGGTCGGCGCGATCCGGAGTTGTTTCGGAGGCCCGGAGGCGTTCCGCGGCTTTTCCGCGTGTGTTTTCCGATTCCCGGTGTGTGTTTCGGCTTTTCTCTTCGGACGCTCGTTGCGGGTGAACCAGGCTGTTCACACGGACACGAGTGGTACCGTTGCGATCGGTGCGTTCCGAGGATCGCGGGGGTGTGATTTCCTATTTTTTGGAATTTTACGGATTTTCCGGGTTTTTCTATAAAACCCTTTTTCTTTTCTCTCTCCCCCCACCATCTTCTTCTTCCTCCTTCCTCCTCCACCGTGTCTCCCTCCCTCTCCCTCTCTTCCTCCCGGTTGGCCACGGCGAGCTCCCCTTCGGCTGCAGACGGCGGCGGGGCGACGGCGCGGCGACGTGGGCGGCGGCGAGGCGGTCGTGGGGGCGTGCGGCAAGCGTGGGAAGCTTAAGGAAGAACGAGGGTTTTCAAGCGTTCTTCGCGATTCGTGGACGATCCGGCGGAGCATTCGCTCCATTGAGGTAGGGTGACGTTCCCTAGCTCTTCGCCGTTCTTTTCCGTGGTTTGTAGGCCGCGGGGAGGCCGAGAGAGGCATGTTTGGGCGTTTTTGGGGTTTTTCCATGTTTTGGGGTGAGCCGCCCGATCTATGGTTTTAGCCCATGATTCTATGTTTTGGTGGCTTAGATGCATGCTAGGGGTCCCCAGGGGTCTTCCCCCTTGTTTTCCCCCTCTCCGGTGGAGGTACGGGGGCGTGGTTGGTGTTTTTGGGGTTCTCCCGCCGTAGCGTGCTCTGGGGCAAGCGACGGTCACTCCAGTAACCGTCACATGCTTGTAACGCCCCTAGAGGGGTGCGTTACTTCCCTGGGTGTTGGCCTTTGGGGTCGAGGGCTGTAACGGTCCTGCGACTGGCCGCCGTTTGCTAGTGACGGCCCTGGGCTGGGCCGTCACATGCTTTCGACCGTTGGGTTTTGACCGTTGGGGGTCAGGCCATGTAACGCACCGAGATAGGCGCGTTACATGCGTGTAACGCACTGGGGCAGGAGCGTTACTTCCTGTTGTCCCCCATGTGGATGGGCCAAGCGACGCACTGGGCCCAGCGCGTTACTTACAAGCGACGCGCTGGGGCAGGCGCGTCACTTCCCTTTCCATCCCGAGCGTGAGGGCCATGCGACGCGCTGGTCTAGGCGCGTCACATGCGAGTAACGCACTGAGCCCGACGCGTTGCTTGCAAGCGACGCGCCAGGGTAAGCGCGTTACTTTCCCTGTGGTTTTCGTGGGTGTGGGGTGCCATGTGACGCCCTGGCCTAGGTGCGCCGCTTCCAAGCGACGCACTAGGGTAGGCGCGTCGCTTCCCCCTACCCCCTGGCCGTGTGACGGTCCGCCTTAGACCGCTATTTCCAAGTGACGGCCCTAGAGTGGACCGCCATTTGGCAGTGACGGTCTGAGGGTAGACCGCCACTTCCTGTGTTGCCCCATGAGGGTGGCAACCTCGCTTTTCTCCGACCGTGGTCTCCGTGTGACGGGACTGGTGCGTGGGGTGATTCCCACACGTTGTCGGGCTTGGGTGTTGTTTTCCGTGACTCGAGAGTCTACTCCTTTAGCGACCCTCCACTAGTCGTAGCCCACCAGTGCGCGGTGCTGGTCTCACCTGGGAGTGGTGTACGGGCACCCACCTTTCGAGACGGTTTGTGGACCGGTTACCGTAGGCCCCTCGTCGGTAGCCAGAGTCCGGCTACGGGGGAAAACCGGTCAGAGGACCAGACCTAGTGACGCAAGGTCTGTGTGTGCACACGTGGTTGGGGGCGGTTGGACCCACGTCGACGGGCGTGACCCCAACTAGTTACTTGTTTGTGGTTACTTGTACGGTGTTTGCGCCTCGGGTAGGACCTACCATGTCAGGCGGTGCACCTGCGGCGCGGTGTAAGACGCCAGGGGACGCTACCGGCTGTGCTTCTAGTGGGTGGTACTCCTGTCGAGTACGGAGTGTCAGACTGTCAGTCGTGTGTTTCCGACCTTCGGGTTTTTGACGGTTCAACCGTTGAGTTTCAGTTTCCTCGTACCGTGGCACGTGTCTCGATTTACGTGCCGTTAGGGTCTAGTTCTGTAGAGTACAGGGCTTTCCTTTCCGAGATACTTTTCTACCGCTAGAGTAGTGGTTTCTCGTTTTTCGAGGTAGGGTTCGAGTGATCCCTACTGAGTCTTGTTCCGAGACTCATTCCCTGCGTGTTTTCACCGTGTTTCAGGTGAGGCGCCACCTTCGGGGAGCGCGTCAGGAGCGCAGCGTGGTGCGGGTGCCCAGCGGTAGTGCCGGAGGTCAGAGCCGGGGGATGCCCCGTGTAGCTGTACTTTCCTTTCTTGTCACTGTACTAGTCGTGGACTATTGTTATTGTGTTATTTTCTGTTGTGGACCATGTAAAATGTTATTCTATTATAACTGTTTAATTTCTGCAATTATTTGTGATACTTGTGTAGTCTCCACACCATCCTTTTAACCCTTCCGAGTCTTCGGGCTCGTGGGTGGCGGTGCGAGTCTCGGGTTATCGGGCCTTCCCGGTAATCGGATTCTCGGGTCGTTACAGTAGAGGGCCCATTATGAGAAGAAGGCCCATTAAGATGAAATGAAATGAAACGTTGCACCCTGGCCGGGTCCATTTGGCGAACAAGGCTTGATAAGTGGACCATGAGATTAGCATGTTCCTCGGATGGATCAGGAGGACCACGGGAAGATGGGCCCGCATGGGAAGAGGATTCCACGCGGGAATAGGAGGAATATTGAGAAAAAGAATGATACAAGGGGTTGGAATGATGCTCCATGAGGGCAAATGGAGACTTAATACAAGGATATCAAGGGCAATACAAGTGGAGAAGTAATGGCTTAATGGGCTTGAGAATTAAAGGGGGACTGACCCACTAATGCAAAGACGAATGAAGAATGGGACTGGGCAATGGACTAGACAATAGACACACAAATGGACTGACTTAAGTGGGCCTAACAACAACAAAACATGTGGATGATGAAAGTATGCAACACAAACACCACTAATGGGGCTGGACAAGCCCAAACAACACAATCAATGCAATGTGAGAGTTTTCACCCAAGTCAAATAAGTTGATATAATGGAAAATATTTTAGGAATTTTAATTGACCTTTTAATGATTTGAATTAATAATAATTCCCTCAAGATAGGAATCCTATGGGAATAAGGTCCAAACTTTAGGTTGACTAAGGTTAATTCTCTCACACGTATGCAAAATGTAAGTCTAAGGGGTGGAAAGGTACAATCGGCTAGGCGTCCATGTGGGAATCCACGGCTCGCGGGGACTTATGGAGGTCTCAAATAAGATCACCTAGTCGACCCCAAAGAATATGGAGGCGAGAGGATCACTTAACAAGGTAGGAATGCGACTGTGTTATGCAATGCATGGCCCTATGTGCACCGGAGTGCATGCAATTTCTAGCCTAAAACTAGAAAGTCAAGACAAAATTAAACTATGCAAACATGATCCAAATACGACAAATAGTATATGGATGGAAAGACAATACAAAGGTCTACACAACGGGCCCAAGAATAGATCAATCTGACCCCGAGAGGTCAATTATATCACTGAGCAAAGTTGCCCCCGTGAACCTGTGCGTAGACCACATGCTGATTTTATGGATAAAATACTAAAATGATGATAATTTTTAACTAAGAAAATGTGACCCAAATGATGCAAGTAGTATATGGATAGAAAGATAATACAAAGGTCTACACAATGAGCCCAAGAACAGAGTAATCGGACCACGGGAGGTCAATCAAATCCTCTAAGAAAGTTGCTCCCGTGAACCTGTGCGCAGACTGCATGCATATTTTATGCACAAAATGCTAAAATGATGACAATTTTCAACTAAGCAAATGAGACCCAAATGATGCAAATAAGCTATGGATGGAAAGACAATACAAACGACTATCCAATGAAATAAAAATCAGTGCAATCAGACATCGGGAAGGTAGTCAAATCACTGAGTAAAGATGTACCTGTGAACCTGTCCCTGAGCCTGCCTGCAGAACTTATGCACAAAACTCAAAAAGTTGGACAATATTAGATTATGCAAATGTGATCCAAATACTACAAATGATATATGGATGGAAAGACAATACAAAAGGCTATCCAACGAAACAAAACTAAGCTCAATCGGACTCTGGGATCAAAAGTTATGCCCCAACGAACAGGGCCCTGTGATCATTGCCAGAATCCGTAAACGGTCTACCAAATGACCGTTTCTTTCCCTCTGGCGGTCTACTATAAGACCGCTAGCCGACCAGAGCCCGTAAAACGCCAAAAATAGTGAGAGAATGGAGGAAATACTACCTAAACATGAACATGCAACCACCCAACCTACAAAAGAGTATGAAAACAAGCGTGATGGACATTGGAGTCCCACCGTGATCGCCAAAAAATTAGGTGTTGATAGTTTATGTATCACCCCGCCCCTTAGACTAATAGGTATGCATGAATCATGCAACAATATGAACAAAGAAAAGGGCGATGGAAAGATAGAAAGAACATACCGTGATCGCCACCAAAGTTCCAACAACGCCGAAAGGATGAAGATATATGAGAATGGCGCTGTGTACCTTGGAAAAGGATAAAAACTTGATCGCGCTTGAAACGGGGTGTGGGGAATAATGTGGATTCAAACCTCCTCATCCTCCAGCCAACTAGAAGAAGAGGGCCTCACGTTGTGTTCATGCTCTCCTGCAAAATAAAACCACAAGACAAGAGAAAACCCATTAGAAAATCAAAGTGTAGTATCAATCCCAAAGTGATGAAATAGGGGTAGAAATTGAGGGAAAACTCACCGGGGAGAGGTTTTTAACCCCTGTGGAAGGGTGAAAATAATAGGTGTGTGTGTTGTGCATGCATAGGATTTGAAATCACGGAATTTGGTTGAGAGAATAGAGAGAAATCATTGATGCAAAACGGGGAAAACATCATATGTAGCAGAAAGTGCAAAAAACTGTGATGATTGGTGATTTTGAGGAGAAAAGAACTAAGAATATAGACCATGAAATTAAGCCCCAAAAGATGCAATGGAAAGCCAATACTTCCCTCTTCAAGATAGGGTCGAAGTTGTGAGTTGGAGATGCAGCATGGCTTTGCCCCACGTGCGGAAAGGGCCCTCCTTTGCAACTACGAATAGGGCAGTTATTTATAGGAGCAGAAAAGTCGAGTTTAAATCCGAGATAAACACCCAAAATAAGAGATTTAGATTGATAAAACTTCAGATAATAGTGAGGATAAGAGTCATATATCAATTAGAGACGATCTGGAAGCTTCTTCTTGGAGAAAATAGGTTGAACAGGGGTTCAAAAGAGTCCCACGATGAAGAAATCAGAGTTCAGGAAGTTTAGGACTCTCTGTCTGGCAAACGGTCTATCGTAAGATCGCCAGAGGCCATAAATGGTCTAGGGTAGAACCGCCACGCTCTAGGGGTCGAACGGGGTGATTTTAGGCAAGTTTAGGTGTAGTGGTCTAACGTAGGACCGTTTCTTGTGCTCTGACGGTCTAATAATAGACCACTTCTTGTGCTTTGGCGGTCTACTAATAGACCACTTCACTGCTGGAGGAAGATTTTGGGTAGAATGCGTGCGACTTTAGAAATTAGAGTGTATCTCTCAAACGGTGCATAACTAGTGAAAGTGGTAGAATAACAAATTATAGATAACTGAAAGAGGAACAACTTTCATGAAGATAAAAAGATGAGAAAATGATTGGAAGAGGAAGAAAAAGGGGCTAGAACAGATAGAGAAAATTCTAGGACGTAGGTGAATAGAGCAATATGCCCGAAAAATATGAGTAACTTGAAATTGGTGTAGAACTAGATAATGGCGTAGAAGAAGAAATTGTAGGGCTTTGAAAGAAGAACAACTTTTATGAAGACAACTTTTTGAATAGAGAAATAGAATGGGATTAAAAAGGACTATTTTTAAGATTGCGTAGCAAAAGAGAGTCGAATGCTTGATGGAAATGGGCCTAAATGGGCCGCAAGTCAACTTAGAAGGCCAGAAGGTGATAAGATAAGCTCCAAGGCTATAAAAATCATAATCTCCAAGGCTCAAATGGAATGGAACAATGAAAATGGGCTCGAAATTCTTCCAAGGAAGGCTCCAAAATAATGGGTAATTTGGGACATTAAAAAGGATGAATAAGATAAAAAACGTAATTTGTGGGCTAAAACAGGTGTCAACACCACCCTCTGGGAAACACGAAACAGAAAGCAATGTCGAGAACCAGTCAAAAATCTGGAACTCGCTCGTGAGTGACGGGGGAAAATCCTCTCTCACACCGGGGAACCTTCCTTCACTCCGAGAACTCTCTTGGAACTTTTCGTAGCTCTCCAATCGATCTGAGTGTCCCTCATGTCTGAACTCCACCGTCTCTCCTTTTTTCCAGAATATCCCCCTCCCTCGGGTGTTTTTTCCCTTGTTTGAGCTTCTAGCAGCTTCCTACTGCATGCCTCCAGGACATGGGCAATGAGGCGGGAAGTTGAGCTAGAATGGGGGGTTTCGAAATGGGATAGAGACGTGGGACATGGGGTGTTGACTGATGGTTCCAGGAGGCGGCCAGGGTAATGGCCATTCTCAAAGAGAAGGCGGCTAGAGGTCTGGCCATCTGCCAAACCTGGGTAGCCAAGACCTTGGCCAGCCAGCAAACCTGGGCGGCCATCGACCTAGCTGCCCAGCCTGTAGTGACTCGGGTTAGCGGATCTAGCGATTCCAGATTTTGGAATAATTCTATGGGTTTTTGAATCGCTTAAATCTAAAATTTTAGTGGAAATTGATTGAATTACAGTGGAAATGGTGGGAGAATGGGTATATGTGTGATTTTGGTTTTTTTAGGGTTTGGGAGAAAATCCCATTTTCTTTTTCTAAACCCTAATCGAACCCCCATCTCTCCCCACGTTGCTTTATCTTCTTCTCACGGTGGAACCCGCACACCCCTCTCTTTCCCATGCATGTCTCCCTCTCTTCCTCTCTCTCCTTCACTCTGGTGGCCACGGAGGCACGGAGGAGCATGGAAGATGGCGTGGACGGCGCGTGGCGGGCTCGGGAGCGCGTAAGGTGGTGGCGTTCGTGGATTTCGTGGCTAGATCGGGGTAGAATAGGGAAGATTCGACTTCCATAGTGTGGTAAAGCATAGAATGAGGTAGGGGGATGGATCCCTAGTTCGTTATGGTGATTTTCTCACGATTTTGAGACGATACGGGTGAGATTGAGTGAGTTTTGTTAATTTTTGGGGTAATTTCATGTCGGGGTTTGAGCGGCGATTCCCGCCGATCTAGGTGGCAATTTTTGATTCCATCGCATGAATATGATGTGTGGGAATGGTGGGATGTTATTCACCTCTGTTCATTTGTGTTTTCCTTGCAATTCGAGGCTGAGATGTGGTCGGATGCGCGTTATGGAATGTGATGAATGATTTTAGGGCAATCGATGTAATTGCCCATTTCCTTGCTCATTTTAGTGTTTTTTTAAGCCCTTCCGATGTGTGGAAGGCAAAGGACTCAGTATTATGTAGCTTCCCCTTCGTTTGACATGAACAGGGCGTGGAACGGACGATCACACGCTGGTTCGTAGAAGTTTGGATCCGTGACGTTATCGTGGTCGCCTTGTGAACCGTGTTAAGCCTCTGGATTATGAATGGGGTGTACCCAGAGACCGTGTTTAGGCTTGTTTAAGACCTGGGAAGGGGGTTATAGACGCGGTCATCTACCCAACTGCATTCATGAGGTCGCGGCCCCCTGGGAGACCGTGAACATCCTTAACGCGACAGGGCCCCCGACCGCGATCAGCCTTAACGCGGCATGCCCCAGACCGCGACTTTGTTGGATGCGGTTCCGCGATCAACCACGACCATGCCATCGCGGGCTGACCCTAAACCGCGTCTATCCTTGCTGATCTTGAGAGTTAGTCGGTCTAAATCGATCGATTAGGGGCCTAGATAACTCGGTGCGTGTCCAAGATTAGGTTTTCACCCTAGAGCATCTAAATGCTATCAAATTGGGTCGTTTCTACCATGCGTTGGCAATGGTTGCCCCATGTAAGATCATAGTGTTGACACCCATTTTTTAACCCGCAAGTTGCGTTATTTCTCTTATTCCTCAATTTTTATGTCCCGAATTAACCGTTATTTTGGAGCGTTCCTTGGATGGATTTCGAGCCCATTTCACTGTTCCATTCCCTTTGAGCATTGGAGATCATGATTTCTTAGAGTCCTTGAGCCTATTTTTCACCTTCCGGCCTTCCAAGTCGACTTACGGCCCATTTAGGTCGACTTCCCTCAGGAATGCGGCCCCTTTCGCTGCGTAGTCTTAAAAAATAGTCCCTTTTCACCCCCTCCCTTTCCTCTATTCATTACGTGTCCTTCACTTGTTCCTTTTTTAAAGCCCTACATTTTCTTCTTCTACGCCATTATCCAGTTCTCCACCATTTTCAAGTCTCGATATTTTCTATGTTCTCACCCCATTTTCTCTCTCTTCTGATTGTTTTTTCATCTTGGTCTCTTCATGAAAGTTGTTCAGCTTTCAGTTATCTACAATTTTTTCTTCTACCACTATTTCTAATTCTCCACCGTTTTCAAGATATTCGCTGATTTCTAAAGTCACGCGAGCTTGGCAGAAAAATGGTCAACAGTTGACCGTCTCAAGGATAAACGGTCACTTGTGGACCATCCAATGCATAAAACGGTCAACAGTTGACCGTGTGAACAGTAACTTTTTTATTTTTTTATTTTTATTTTATTTTAATTATTTTTGGAATGTCAATAAACGGTCATCTTAAGACCGCTTATGTAAAAAACGGTCTATGGATGACCGTTTATTCAATTTTATGTCAAAAGTTGCCCGATCGCCCCCTGGTTCATTGAGCGGTCTACCCCTAGACCGCCCCATTCATAGAACGGTCTATCGTGCGACCGTTTATATCCCAGAGAGTCCAAAAGTTCCTGAACTTCGTCTTCTTCGCCGCCGGATTCTAAGGTCAAACCTGTGCAACGGGGCCTCCTTGTTAGGGCTATATCTTCTAGAATACTCCACGAAATTGAGCCCCGTTTGTTGTTGTGTCTTCCCCTTTGTATTATCTTGAATTTGGTATATGGAGCATGATTTTTAATTGACTATATCTCCTGGAATCTTGGCCACACGTTAAGGTTTTATGCATTTCGTGCAACAAAAACTGCTGTAGATTAGGTTCCAGAGGCTTCTTCCAAGAGCCATAACTTCCACATCCTTCCACCAAAAAGAGTCCCGTTTGTTCCTAAGTCTTATCTTGACTATTATCTCGAGAATGATCCAGAGATCTGGAAATTTGGTGGACTCTATCTCTTAAACTCGTGGAGGAAAGTTGGGGACATGGGCAGTTTTTCTATATAAACCTGCCCAGATTTCCTGTGCGACGGGGGCGTGTTTTCAAGGCGACGGCGAAGCCATGCCAGATTTTCTACTCAACCCTTCGACCCTAGCCTGAAGAGAGAAGTATTGCCTTTCCATTGATTCATTATTTGCTTGATTTGATCATCGTTTGCCCTCCTAACTTCGCCCCTACTTTTGGCAAATCATCACAGTTTGCTGTTTTCTACTACAAAGTTCGCGACGGGAGCCTGTTCATCAAGCCGGGGCGGAGTCATGCTTCATCCGTTTTATCCTCCTTCGACTCTATCTTGAAGAGGGGAGTATTAGCTTCACGTTGATTATATGTTTGCCTTATTTCTCATATCTTTTTACCCTCTTCCAAGCCCCAACTTTTGAGGTTTCACCACACTGTTCTGCACTTTGCTAAAACTCAGATTTCTTGCGACGGGGGCATGTTTGCGTCGCCAGTGCGAGGCCGTGGGGCACTCTTGATCCGTCCTTTCAACTCCAGGCTCTAGAGGGAAGTATAATCTTTGTGTTCCTTGATTTTGCGCTCATTACCTCATCATCTTCATGCATATTTTTGTCCATGAGTTTTGCACTTTCATTCTGTTTTTACACTTAGTCATTTTTCTCTCATGTTCTGCACTCTTTTATTTTCTTGTGTTTTCCACCCCATTTTTCACTAGTCTCTTCCCCGTTTTAAACCCTACTTTTTGCCCTAATTTCACCACAACATTCCCACCTTTCCATAGCATCCACTCTTTCCTCTTTTAGTGTTCCATCTTGTGAGATATTCATCATTCTTTTAGTTCACTTTGTGCACTGTTCTTCATTTTCTGCACAGTCTGCATTTTTCCCCAAATCTCGGTGTTATAACTTTCTGTCCCGACCTCTTTTGGGAGTGATTCTTATTCCTACTTCTTCACAACACTCAAGTCTTCTGTCATCTCAAATTTCTCCCCATTTGGACTTCATTTGCCCTGCTGTTTACATCAGTCTTTGCACCCAATTTACACTATTTGCACAGTTTTTCTTGTGACTTGCACTTTTGCACCTTGTTTATCTATGTTAATCATGGCATATTAAATCAATCTCTTCACTCTAATCTCATCACAATATACACACCTATTGTTAGCACCCTTCCATAGGGGTTAAAAACCCTCCCCCGGTGAGTTTGCCCTCAATCTTTCATGCTACTTTATGCACTTGGGCAGATTTCTACACTTTGTATTTTCTAATGGATTTTGCCTCTTGTCTTGTGTTTGTTTCGCAGGAAAGTATGGAAAGTGAGGCCCTCACCTTCTAGCCGACTGGAAGGCGAGGAGAGGTAATCCACAAATCCCCGTATCTTGATATTGAGCGCGGTCATCCTCTTTTTCTAAGGTACACAACGTGCATAGTATTTCATATCCTTTGACGTTGTTATTCCTTGGTGGCGATCATGGTATTTCTTATACATCTTTGTCGCCTTTTTATCTATTGTATTATCATGCTACCATGTTCACATAGTCACACATTCATGCTATTCACTTGATTGGTGAACATATGCCTTCATGCCTATTCATGTGATTTGTGGGGTCGACACACCTATACGCATACACATTTTCTACATCTACACATAGGACGTGGGCCTTATGGGTGATCATAGGAGGCTAGTCTGTGTAGTTGCATTATGTGTGAATCCCACGTGTAAGTGTGAGTCCCAGGTATTGGGAATGCGTGAGTTTGCGTTCCGGCTTAAGGCCATGATCTTTGTTAAGGCCGTGACATGGCTTGAGGTAGCATTCCCTTAAGTGGCGAAGGCACGCCTAATGCCTTATATGTTGAATGTTGCTATGTGATTCATAGCGAGTTACCCACAGAAGGTTATTCATGTGTGGTATTGTGTGACCATATGGGAGCCGAGTTCGTGTGACCATGTGTGAGTCACTTCCGCGTGACCATGTAAGGGTCACTTTTGTGTATGATTGTGGGCCAGTGTGGTTGTGTAACCCGGTCTTAGATTGAATAGTTGTTTAGTTTGGATTGCCAGAACTACGTGAGTTCTGTAGTTCTGATTGATTGCATGACAACTGCTTTTCTATGTGGATAGTCGTGTGGGCTTGTGTAGTGCGGTCTTTGTGACGAATGCACCATGTGTTGCCCTTGAGTTGAGCTCTCGTGTTTCTGGCCACTTGTGTGTTTGCTCGTGTTTTAGACTATCGTTAGTAGTTCTTAGTGTACGGCTTGTAGGCTCGTGTTTGTTAGCTGACCGTGACCGTGGCCGTGTGAGGGGTATGTGTGTTTTCGGTAGGGGAAGGCATGAGCAGCCTGTGTACCGTGGACGGATCGGGTGAGGACAGCCCTGTGTGCGCGGCGCTCTTGCAGTAGAAGCGACGATAGCCTAGAGCGTGCAGTGCCTTGGTTAGGACAAGAGTACGTTGCTGACGGGTGCAGTGCCACGTACCCCGTGTCAGGGAGCAGGACAGGGCCATACTGTGGGTTGTAGTGGTGCGGATCCTACCCAGTCTGAGGGAGTGGTGTGCTTGTGTGTGTGTCTCTGCCCACTCGAGGTTAGGGTGTGGCTGCGTATGGGATCCCGGCTCGAGGTGTAGGCTACGTACGAGAGACGCGAGAGGCTGGGTGCCGGTTGAGGTGACTATGTTGTTGTGGCCCTCATACGAGGTTGACGTTATCGACAGCTTGTCATGGCCCTCGGGTGAGGTTGATGGTACCGACAGCGTTGACGAGGCCTCCTGGTTGTGAGGTAGAGCTGACATGGCGGCTGTTGAGTCTCTTCAAATGATTTTGATGATAACAAAACCCAGATATTACAACCTAAGTAATAACTGGCTTAAACCACTCTCAAGGCCATCCTTAAGCAAGCAAATGCCTAAATCCACCTTGGTTCAAAAAATGCCTTGGGTAAGCTCAACCAACTCATTTTGAATGTAAAAGGATGTTGTCATAAAATGAACTGATCACAGATTATGATTTGTTGGCTAACTCTCTAAAAATGTAGGTTTTCCAGACTAGCAGTCGACCGCCAGATAGGGGCCGGTCGACCGGTTTTCCAAGCGTAGAAAGCCTCATTTCCTGTAAAATTCCGGTCGATCGCCCCCTCTTGCCGGTTGACTGCCAGCCTCGAGGCAGCAATTGTTGACTTGTGTTCTTCAACGTGGGAAGCCCCTTTTATTGGGTTTGTTTAATCCCAAAGTCACCAGACATGCCATGCTTTGTGGATCTGGTTCCTGGCTTGCCCCTTGACCATCCAAGATCTATAAAAACATCACTTTGGGGTCAAAAACCCTAATCACTCAAGGAGGCTATCAAGGGGAGAAAGAGAAGTGCCACTGTAGCTCCGTGAACAGTGTTTTGGGGAAGAACTTCTTCATCCATCTCCAAGCTTTTGAAGATCATCCTGAAGCCACTCAAGAGAAGATCAAGCTATGTGATGCGGGACGGACACGGGAGGCGACTCTACGTGCGATGGACCTCAGACTCTAGATGTGGACGCGACCAGCAACACACACCAGGGAGACACTAAGCCCGACACTACGAGCTCCTAGTGGCGAAACGTCGCTAACAGAAGTGGAAGCTCACTCGTCGTCCCAAGCGAGGGAAAGCGCGGACCGTGCGCGGTTAAGGAACCGACGGAGGTCAAGGGTAGTCCGACTCAACTTCCGGACTCGAATCGAGTCGCGGGACGGGTCACTCTCACTCTCACAGCGGTGACATGGACACATGGGCTAGTACCTACACTCTCGGCAGCGGCCTAAGACCGTATACTAGCTAAGCAATGTAACGCCAAGGAGTTAAGACCTTTACCTCCACGCACCCGGCGTGGCGAAGACACCCCGGCTGACTTACGGGCCCCCGGTTAACATAATTCACAGCGGTACAAAGAGATTCAACCCACTCCATGCAGGGAGGTAAAAGGTCACATGTGGGCCCCGGGGATCACGCAAATCAGGTTGACGGGCAGCATCTTGATGTCGTCTCGAGGCGCCGAACTCCGCGTTCTCGTGCTTTCCGAACGGCGCAAGCAATGGGCCGTGGGACCCACACGCTGTCCTGTCCTCCGGGTCTGGCGGGGTGGGTCCCACTGTAATGGGACCCCTGGCAGCACCCTCCCCTGGACGGCGGTCAGCCGGCGACACTCACCGGAGGCCGGGTGCCCCGGTTCCCAAGTGGAGAGAGTGCTGTCCACGAGCTGATGTTGCTGTTTCAACAGCGCGCGCTCCGGCGAAAATGGCCGCTGCGATCAGCCCCGTCTTCGAAATGCGATGAAACCAGTGCCGTTGGAAAGAGGATTCGAAATCCTTCAATCTAGGGCCAGTGGAATTATCTGAACCTGCGCGGATCTGGGCTTTAACTATTTTTCAATTCTCTGCTCCATAGCTCCCGAAATCTCAGATCAGCATATCAGTTTTCGGTAAATGGCCATTGACTGCCTACGTACATTTGGATTCAGACTTCGAGCTCATCTTAAAAGTTGTAGGTAATCAAACAATGGAACTGGAAATATCTTTAGAATTTGATTTGGAGATGGTTGCGATTTGTTATGATTTTTGGGGTGACTGGTGGTCGGATCTGGGAACAGGTGGACAGAACTATAGATGGGTTTGAGAACAATTTTTAGAAAAAATGAAATGGGAGAATAAAAAATTTATAAAAATTGTGGATGAAGGGGTGGATGGATGGAATCACCAATAAAATTGGGAGAACTAAAAAAAATAAAAAAGGGGATCTAAGACATGAAACTCAGGGTGGAGGTGAACCTGGACAGAACTCGGGCAGAACCAAAATGGAAGAGTGGACGAAAATCAAAAAATAGGAAACGTGATCTGAATGCTGGCCTGATTTTTGTGGGTGGAGAGGAACATCCCAGGAACAACTCCTCCAAATTTGGTAGACAAATGAGCTCGGGGAAGACCTGTGAATTTCAAAAAATCTGCGGTGGTACTGTGCAGGCAGAACTCCGTTGATGGCGATGGCGGCTCGTGGCGGCGGCGGCGACGACCGGAACTGATAGGGTGGAGTCACACCACCAAGAAGCAACCTTCACAGCTGCATGGGGGAGAGGGAGAGAGGAAGGGGGCGGCCTAGGCCATGCTCCAACAATTTTCAAGTTCAAAATGGCATTAATCCTTCCAAAATGGAAAATACAAGCTTAAATAGGTTACATCTCACATCCATCCACAACCGTAGGATCTAGGGGTGGGAGATGAAGGGCTAGGATGGCATGTGACACACACACAAAAAAATAAATAAAAAATAAGGGGAGGGGGGCGCACCTTGACCAAGGAGGGAACAAGCTTGACATGGTAGGTGGGGTGGGTGGCCAAAATGTGGACTTTCCAAGCCACTTGTCCCCCACTTGGCCCACCCTTCTAGAAGCCTACATGTGGAAGGTTGACTGACCCCACACAGGACCCTAGGCTGAGGTGGCTCAATGGGATGGGGCCTGGGGGACCCGTGGGGCCCATGGGGTCCAAATTGCATATAAGCCCCTCTTACAATCAAAATAGCAAACCGAATTCAATAAAATAAACACAAATTACACACACATGAAGTCTAACTAAATATGATAAATGGGGAGGCTCACAGCGGAGTCTCCAGGCTATCTCCGAGCCAGATGGACGCTGAGGTGGCTCGAGTCGTGCTCTGTGTGCGGTACCGGTGGCTCGGCGTGTCGCGCCGCTCAACTGCTCGGGTGTCCGCACCAATTCTCCTCGGGTGGGAGAAACTCGACCCTGTAGAGTAAGGGTCTGCATCGCTCCTGTATCGCTCCAGAAGGTCCGGATCGATCCGCTGCAACTCGCCATGTGTGATCCATGTGTCCTCAGTAGCGGGCCGTCCTCTCCATCGCAGTAGGTAGCGCGGGTAAGATCCACTCCTGGTAACTGTCACTTGCTCGTCCAGTATACGATCTATATGCTCACGCTGCCGTGAAAAAGGGGCTGGAGGTGGAAGTGGACACTCAGGTGTGGGATCACTCTCAAGGGGAGGAGATGGCTCAAAAGGCTCACTAGGGATCACCGCTAGGTCCCTATATGTAACAAGATCCGATACATTGAAGGTAGAGCTTATACCATATTCCTCGAGCAGGTCCACAACATATGCATTGGATCCAACGCGTTTCAACACTCTAAAGGGACCGGCTCCGTGAGCTTGCAACTTCTTAACGGTTCTAGAGGGAAACCGTTCAGGTCTTACCCTGATCATGATGTATTCGCCCTCGTGGAACTCTCGGTGGTGTCGGTGGGCATCGGCTAACTCCTTGTACCGTGCATTGCTGGCCTCAATGTGACGACGGATGTCGTCATGCGAACTCCTAACATGCCTAGCAAACGACTCGGCCGACTCCGACACTCTAGCATGGATAGGCATGGGGACAAGGTCAACGGGTTTCCTAGGCCTACAACCTGTGACAATCTCAAATGGACTCATGCCGGTAGACCTATTCACCGAATCATTGTATGCAAACTCCACCATGGGTAAAATGAGATCCCAATCCCCAATGCGGTCCCTGACTAGACACCTCAAAAGATCTCCCAGACTCCTATTGACTACCTCGGTCTGGCCATCTGTCTGGGGATGATATGCAGTAGAAAACTTGAGGTGAGTACCCATCATATGCCATAGTGTCTTCTAAAAATAGGAAGTGAATCTAACATCACGGTCAGACACTATAGTGCGAGGCAACCCGAACTTGCACACCACATGCGTAAGGAAAAGGCAGGCTACCCTAGAAGCATCCGACGTCTTTGAGCAAGGAATAAAGAGGGCCATCTTCGAGAAACAGTCAACCACCACATAGACCGAATCATGCTTCCTGGAGGTACGTGGCAATCCCAAAACAAAGTCCATGCTAACATCCTGCCACGGGGCATCAGGCACGGGTAGAGGCGTATAAAGGCCCAAGCTTTGCTTCTTCATCTTGGCCGTAGCACATGTACGGCACTGAGCCACGATGTTAGCAACATCGCGCTTCAAGCTCGGCCAATAAAATCGATGCTCCACTGCCTCAATAGTCTTGTTCCGACCAAAGTGGCCGGCTAGACCTCCCGCATGTCGTTCCACACTAAGAAATCTCGAACCGAAGTTCGGGGAACACATAACCTGCTACCTCGAAAGAGGTAACCCTCCTGAAGCACATACTCATCAAGGTCTCTCGAGGGTCCGGCCTGGAGAGTGGTAAAAATCTGACCGAAGTCAGGACAATCAACATAGGCCTCCTTCATCTTCTCTAACCCTATGACCTCGGCACTCATGGTTGTAAGCAAACATGCTCGCCGACTCAAGGCATCAGCCACCTTGTTCTCCACTCCAGCCTTATGTTTCAGCACAAAGGTGAACTGCTGGAGATACTCAACCCAACGACTGTGACGCGAGTTAAGCTTCTTTTGGGAATGGAGGTACCTCAATGCCTCGTGATCGGAGTATAGGACAAACTCCTGATGTAAAAGATAGTGCCTCCAATGCCTAAGAGCCTGAACAACTGCGTAGAATTCTTTATCATATATGGAATATCACAGTTTCGCGTCATTCAGCTTCTCGCTGAAATATGCGATCGGGTGGGACTCCTGACTCAAAACTCCTCCAATTCCCACGCCCGACGCATCACAAGAGACCTCAAACACCTTCGAGAAATCAGGCAGTCGAAGGATAGGTGTCTGGGTCATGCGCTCCTTGATGTCCTTGAAGGCGGCAGATGCGGCCTTCGTCCATACAAATGTGCCCTTTCGGATACAATCCATGATCGGGGCGGTGACGGAGCTAAATCCGCAGATGAAGTGACGATAGAACGTCGCAAGACCATGAAAGCTGTGGACATCATGAACGGTACGGGGTTCTGGCCACTCAACAATGGCCCGGACCTTCTCCGGATCGGCGGAGACCCCCGTACTAGACACAATGAAACCCAAGAAGGTAAGCTGAGGTGTCATGAAGGCACACTTCTGTGGGTTCGCAAACAGCTGCTCTCGCCGAAGAAGTAGACAGACCTGCCGAAGGTGGTCTAAGTGGTCCCCTGTGGTGCGGCTATAGATAAGGATATCATCAAAATACACCACTACAAAGACTCCAATGAAAGGTTGAAGGACCTGAGTCGTGAGCCGCATGAAAGTGCTAGGGGCATTGGTCAACCCAAAAGGCATGACCAACCACTCATATAGACCGTCCTTGGTCTTAAATGCGGTCTTCCACTCATCACCTGGCCTAATCCGCACATGATGGTAGCCACTCTTAAGATCGATCTTCGAAAAGATAGTGGCACCTGCCATCATGTCCAGCATGTCATCAAGGCGGGGAATAGGGAACCTGTACTTCACGGTGATTTTGTTGATGGCACGACTATCAATGCACATTCTCCACGTGCCATCCTTCTTCGGGGCGAGTAATGCGGGTACAGCACATGGACTCATACTGTCCCGAACAGACCCTCTCTGCACTAACTCATCGACCTGCCGTTTAAGCTCGGCATGCTCCGTGGGACTCATGCGATAATGAGGAAGGTTGGGCAAAGAAGAGTCCGGAACAAGGTCGATGGCATGCTGAATATCCCGCATAGGTGGGAATCCCTCGGGAAGCTCATCGGGAAAGACATCAGCATACTCCTACAGAATGGGAACAACCTCGGGTGGGAGCTCACCCTCAGAGTCCCGCTCCACCTCTCGGACCGTAATGGCAAACACCGGACAGCCATGACTAAGCTCCTGCTCCATTTCCCGGGAGCTAATCATCATCAATCTCCTCGTCGAGGGCTCTCCTGGGCCAGAGGTAACGGTCATAGCCCGAGCTGGGGATGGGGTACTAGGCCCGGGAATGGAAGGCTTCGAAGTACTAGGGCCAGTAGGACCCCTGACTGATGGGCTCCTGGGCCGAACGAGTTGGAGGGTAACCCGCTGGCCAGCGTGGTCGAAGGTACAGGTGTTCGACCGGCCATGGAGCGTGGCATCCCGGTCAAATAACCACGGCCTACCAAGAATGATACTGCCCACTTCCATGGGGAGAACATCACACCAGATCGCGTCACGGTAGGAGTGGAGCTGCAGCGGGACCAAGCACCGTAGCCTGACCGAAATGGAAGTGGTATTGATGCGGGACGGACACGGGAGGCGACTCTACGTGGGGTGGACCTCAGACTCTAGATGTGGACGCGACCAGCAACACACACCAGGGAGACACTAAGCCCGACACTACGAGCTCCTAGTGGCGAAACGTCGCTAACAAAAGTGGAAGCTCACTCGTCGTCCCAAGCGAGGGAAAGCGCGGACCGTGCGCGGTTAAGGAACCGGCGGAGGTCAAGGGTAGTCCGACTCAACTTCCGGACTCGGATCGAGTCACGGGATGGGTCACTCTCACTCTCACAGCGGTGACATGGACACACGGGCTACTACCTACACGCTCGGTAGCAGCCTAAGACCGTATACTAGCTAAGCAATGTAACGCCAAGGAGTTAAGATCTTTATCTCCACGCACCCGGCGTGGCGAAGACACCCCGGCTGACTTACGGGCCCCCGGTTAACATAATTCACAGCGGTACAAAGAGATTCGACCCACTCCACACAGGGAGGTAAAAGGTCGCATGTGGGCCCCGGGGATCACGCAAATCAGGTTGACGGGCAGCATCTTGATGTCGTCTCGAGGCGCCGAACTCCGCATTCTCGTGCTTTCCGAACGGCGCAAGCAATGGGCCGTGGGGCCCACACGCTCCGGCGAAAACGCTCGCTGCGATCGGACCCGTCGTCGGAATGCGATGAAACCAGCGCCGTTGGAAAGAGGATTCGAAATCCTTCAATCTAGGGCCAGTGGACTCTTCTAAACCTGCGTGGACCTGGGCTTTAACTATTTTTCAATTCTCTGCTCCACAGCTCCTGAAATCTCATATCAGCATATCAGTTTCCTGTAAATGGCCGTTGACCACCAACGTACAGTTGGATTCAGACTTTGAGCTCATCTTAAAAGTTGTAGGTAATCAAACCACGGAACTGGGACTATTTTTAGAATTTGTTTTGGAGAAGGCGGCGTCGTGTTATGATTTTTGGGGTGACTGGTGGCCGGATCTAGGAACAGGTGGACAGAACTGTAGATGGGTCTGAGAACATTTTTTAGAAAATATAAGATGGGTGAATCAAAAATTGAGAAACATTGTGGATGAAGGAGTGGATGTATGGAACCCCCAGTAAAATTGGCCGAACTAAAAAAAATCAAAAAGTGGATCTAAGACATGGAACTCAGGACGGAGGTGAACCTGGACAGAACTCTGGCAGAACCAAAATGGAAGAGTGGACGAAAATCAAAATATAGGAAACGTGATCTGAATGCTGGCCTGATTTTTATGGGTGGAGAGGAACATCCCAGGAACAACTCCTCCAAATTCGGTATCCAAATGAGCTCGGGGAAGACCTGTGAATTTCGAACAAGCTGATGTGGTACTGCGTAGGCAGAACTCCATTGATGGCGATGGCGGCTCTTGGCAGCGGCGGCGGCGGCGGCGACCGGAACTGATAGGGTGGAGTCACACCACCAAGAAGCAACCTTCACAGCTGCAAGGGGGAGAGGGAGAGAGGAAGGGGGCGGCCTAGGCCATGCTCCAACAATTTTCAAGTTCAAAATGGCATTAATTCAAGAAAATGGTAATTACATGCCTTATATATGACTCCCACCAAACTCATCCTCCACCGTTGGATCTAGGAGTTGGGGATGGATGGCTAGGATGGAGTTTGATCAAAATAAAACAAAATATTAAACAAAAAGGGGAGGGGGGCGCACCTTGACCAAGGAGGGTCAAGGGGGGGACATGGTAGGTGGGGTTGGTGGCCTCCCATGTGGACTTTTCAAGTCCATTGTCCCCCTCCCTTGGCCCACCCTTCTAGAAGCCTCCATGGAGGGTTGACTAACCCCACAGGGGCCCTAGAGCTGAGGTGGCCCAATGGGAGTGGAGTGGGGACCCGTGGGACCCAGGGATCCCCATTTTGCACATAAGCCCCTCGAATTATCTAAATTACACACTAACGAAAAGAAAATAAAATACATTACACACAAATAAAAATCCCCAAAAAATATGATAAATGCTATGACTCAGTGGGGAACCTCCAGACTGTCTCCGAGCCATAGGGATGCTGAGGTGGCTCGAGTCATGCTCCTCGTGCGGTACCGATGGCTCGCAGGCTCGTGTCTCGCATGCGCTCGGGTGTCCGCACCAATTCTCCCCGGGTGGGAGAAACTCGACCCTCTCGAGTAAGGGTCTGCATCGCTCCGGTATCGCTCCAGAAGATCCGGATCAATCTGCTGCAACTCTCCATGTGTGATCCATGTGTCCGCAGTAGCGGGCCGTCGTCTCCATCGCACTAGGTAGCGCGGGTAAGATCCACTCCTGATAACTGTCACTTGCTCATCCAGTATACGATCTATATGCTCACGCTGCCGTAAAAAAGGGCTGGAGGTGGAAGTGGACACTCAGGTGTGGGATCACTCTCAAGGGGAGGAGATGGCTCGAAAGGCTCACTAGGGATCACCGCTGGATCCCTATATGCAACTAGATCCGAAATATTAAAAGTAGAGCTTATACTGTATTCCTCGGGCAAGTCCATAACGTACGCATTGGATCCAACGCGTTTCAACACTCTAAATGGACCGGCTCCGTGAGCTTGCAACTTCTTAACGGTTCCCGAGGAAAACCGTTCAGGTCTTACCCTGATCATGACATATTCGCCCTCTTGGAACTCTCGGTGGTGTCGATGAGCATCGGCCAGCTCTTTGTAACGTGCATTGCTGGACTCAATGTGACGACGGACGTCGTCATGCAGACTCCTAACATGCTTAGCAAAAGAAAAAAAACACACGGATGCACACACAACCCTAAACAAACCTAATGTTAGTTCGACCCAATCATATGCAAGGTGGTCCAGGACATCCGAAGGTGTGCCATGCATGCATTTGACATAACCGGAGGTTAATGTCATGGTGGACTCCTAGACATCCTACGTTGCACCAACCATGGACATGGGGTTTGGATGTGCGAAGTCCGGGAGGCTTGGGTGGTTGAGGTGGGCCGGGGGAACCAAAGTCTTCATTACCCCCAAATGACGGTTCGGACCTATTGCCATGTGAAGGTTGCCAGGCCCGAGTAGGAGGGGTGTGATAGTGGACTTCCTTAAAGAGGGGGAATGGAGGTTGTGGGCCAAGGGGCTCATGAAGAAAGGGATCGAAGGGATCAAAGAATGTGTGACCCCTCGATATGGATTCCCTCATCTCAAGATCCCATGTGTCGAAGTCTAGAAGGTGTTGTTGATCTCCTTCATCCTTGAAGGAAGATGAGACGGTGGGGATATGATGGTGGACTCTCACAAAAAGGTGGAGTAAATGTGGTGGGTCACGGGGTCCACAAGAGAATGGGTCGAAGGGATCAAAGAAGGTATGACCCCTCGGACTAGGCTTCCACAAATCGCTGTCCCACATTTGGAAATTTTGGAGGTGTAAATGATCACCTTCATTCATTGTGAGAGGTGGGACGACAATCATAGGTAGAAAGTAAGATTCCTTCCTTGGGCAAAAGGAAATGAAGTCGGACTCGGCCGACATAGGGAGGAGTAGAAGAACCTCCGTGGTAACATGACCCACGGTGTACACGGAGCTGATGGACCCTAAAGCGGGATGAGTGAAACTACGACCTGTGGGTCGGTCGAAGCCTGGAGCCAACAAGTGCGTAAATGTCAATTGCCGGTCTAATCCGTTAAGAAGGTCATCCAATGTATCCACATGGTGACTAGACCGGAAAGTGGTATGGAATGAGTTGATTGGCACCAGAGGTAGGATATGGTCCATAGATTAGAAGGGAAGTGGGACCAAGCTATCCTTGAGCCAACTAAGTAGTGGCTCGGCTATGTAAAGTGTACCCGTTAGAAATACGGGTGGCTCGGGCTTAGGTGGCTCCAAATGAGATGGTTCCGAATAGAGTTCGGAAGTAGAGGGTGGTAGCATGGGAGCTCTCGTGGGTGAGGAATACCATGGGGTAGGCTGTCCGACCGGCTTGGGAATCGACTGATAGGTAGAGGCTTGCCGAAGGGCGGCATCTGCTCGCCGAATGGCGGCATCAAATCGGGCCTCGAAAGGCTCGACCTCGAGAGCGACCTGATAACACTGCGCCAGAGAGAACGCGTCACGGATAAGACATTCATATCGGAAATGAAGCCGCAAACCTCTCCGGAACTGGGAGGCAGTCGTGGTGCTCTCATTTCCAAACCGGTACACTTCAAAGTCCCTAATGTACTCGGACACGGACTTGTCGCCTTGGACGGGTTCACATGGGTTGGCCATAGTTGCCAAAGGATGGGAACGGATCCCTAGGAATGGACATGCAAGGCCATTTGAACATGACACGAGATCGACTATGCAAGGTTGGGATGCATGCACACTAAGGACAAGACACCAAGACTCAGTACGGGGCGGAGTTAATCGATTAGAAGATCACTCGCGCAAGTGTGCGGCCTTCCCGATAGGCGTAGCCTAACGTTCGGACAACACCTTTTTATATACCGGGTTATTGGGATGAGTGCATTTGAAGCACTTTTTTTTTGTTTTGAAAGTAATGATGGTCCTAGACTCGACTTAGACCATGATGTATGCAAGACTTATGCAATGACTACCCTAGACTCAACTCGCTCTGATACCAAACTGATGCGGGACGAACACAGGAGGCGACTCTACGTGGGGTGGACCTCAGACTCTAGATGTGGACGCGACCAGCAACACACACCAGGGAGACACTAAGCCTGACACTACGAGCTCCTAGTGGCGAAACGTCGCTAACAGAAGTGGAAGCTCACTCGTCGTCCCAAGCGAGGGAAAGCGCGGACCGTGCGCGGTTAAGGAACCGGCGGAGGTCAAGGGTAGTCCGACTCAACTTCTGGACTCGGATCGAGTCACGGGACGGGTCACTCTCACTCTCACTCTCACAGCGGTGACATGGACACACGGGCTAGTACCTACACGCTCGGCAGCGGCCTAAGACCGTATACTAGCTAAGCAATGTAATGCCAAGGAGTTAAGACCTTTACCTCCACGCACCCGGCGTGGCGAAGACACCCCGGCTGACTTACGGGCCCCCGGTTAACATAATTCACAGCGGTACAAAGAGATTCGACCCACTCTACGCAGGGAGGTAAAAGGTCACATGTGGGCCCCGGGGATCACACAAATCAGGTTGACGGGCAGCATCTTGATGTCATCTCGACGCGCCGAACTCCGCGTTCTCGTGCTTTCCGGACGGCGAAATCAATGGGCCGTGGGGCCCACACGCTGTCCTGTCCTCCGGGTCTAGCGGGGTGGGTCCCACTGTAATGGGGACCCCTGGCAGCACGCTTCCCTGGACAGCGGTCAGTCGGCGACACTCACCGGAGGCCGGGTGCCCCGGTTCCCAAGTGGAGAGGATGCTGTCCATGAGCTGATGTTGTTGTTTCAGCGGCGCGCGCTCTGGCGAAAATGGCCGCTGCGATCAGCCACGTCGCCAGAATGCGACGAAACCAGCGCTGTTGGAAAGAGGATTCGAAATCCTTCAATCTAGGGTCAGTGGACTTTTCTGAACCTGTGCGGACCGGGGCTTTAACTATTTTTCAATTCTATGCTCCACAGCTCCCGAAATCTCAGATCAGCATATCAGTTTCCTGTAAATATCTGTTGACTGCCTACGTACATTTGGATTCAGACTTCGAGCTCATCGTAAACGTTGTAGATAATCAAACCACGGAACTGGGACTATTTTTATAATTTGATTTGGAGAAGGAGGCGATTTGTTATGATTTTTTGGGTGACTGGTGGTCGGATCTGGGAACAGGTGGACAGAACTATAGATGGGTCTGAAAATGATTTTTAGAAAATATGAGATGGGCGAATAAAAAATTGAGAAAAAGTTTGGATGAAGGGGTGGATGGATGGAACCTGTAGTAAAATTGGGCGAACTAAAAAAAATCAAAAAGTGGATCTAAGACATGGAACTCAGGACGGAGGTGAACCTGGACAGAACTCTGGCAGAATCGAAATGGAAGAGTGGACGAAAATCAAAATATAGGAAACGTGATCTGAATGCTGGCTTGATTTTTGTGGGTGGAGAGGAACATCCCAGGAACAACTCCTCCAAATTTGGTAGCCAAATGAGCTCAGGGAATACCTGTGAATTTCGAACAAGCTGGTGTGGTACTGCGCAGGCAGAACTCCGTTGATGGCGATGGCGGCTCTTGGCGGCGGCGGCGGCGACCGGAACTGATAGGGTGGAGTCACACCACCAAGAAGGAACCTTCACAGCTGCAAGGGGGAGAGGGAGAGAGGAAGGGGGCGGCCTAGGCCATGCTCCAACAATTTTCAAGTTCAAAATGGCATTAATTCAAGAAAATGGTAATTACATGCCTTATATATGACTCCCACCAAACTCATCCTCCACCGTTGGATCTAGGAGTTGGGGATGGATGGCTAGGATGGAGTTTGATCAAAATAAAACAAAATATTAAACAAAAAGGGGAGGGGGGCGCACCTTGACCAAGGAGGGTCAAGGGGGGGACATGGTAGGTGGGGTTGGAGGCCTCCCATGTGGACTTTTCAAGTCCATTGTCCCCCTCCCTTGGCCCACCCTTGTAGAAGCCTCCATGGAGGGTTGACTGACCCCACAGGGGCCCTAGAGCTGAGGTGGCCCAATGGGAGTGGAGTGGGGGCCCGTGGGACCCAGGGATCCCCATTTTGCACATAAGCCCCTCGAACTATCTAAATTACACACTGACGAAAAGAAAATAAAATACATTACACACAAATAAAAATCCCCAAAAAATATGATAAATGCTATGACTCAGTGGGGAACCTCCAGACTGTCTTCGAGCCATAGGGATGCTAAGGTGGCTCAAGTCGTGCTCCTCGTGCGGTACCGGTGGCTCGCCGGCTCGTGTCTCGCATGCGCTCGGGTGTCCGCACCAGGTATCCACCCATGATACCTGATAGGGACAAGGATGGTCTACGAGTGTGAGACCAAGACGGGCGACAGCGTTCGTGGAGATTGCATTGATACAACTCCCGCTATCGATGACCACCTTGCAAATTTGCTTTCCCAGCCTACAGAATACATGAAGGATAGTAGTCGGACGCCAGTCATCACTGACCTGCGGCTGGGTGAGGATACATCTGACGACCCCCACGTGGGTATCGTCCGAATGCTGGGCATCCTGGGCCTCACCTCCCATCTCATAGTACTCATCAGGTAGCTCTTCATCTGCCTCATAGCTGACTAACTCGAGGCCCGTAGGGGTGGTATCCTCGGCCTGTGTGTCCCCAATGTGAAGAGATGGGCGGGTGGGACACTGGTTGGCGAAATGGCCAAACCCATTGCAGCGATAACACTGCTGCCGTGATCCACTTGGCTCCCCAATCATAGGTCCTTTACCTTTATCCTCCCGATGGATAGGAGGTGTAGGAAACAAAGGACGTGCGGGAGGTGCGGGTGCCGGTGGACGGGCTGTGGGTGGGGCCATAAGATGTTGGGGACGAGGAAGGTCCCTCGGGGGTGGAGGACGAGGCCTAGGAGCGAAGGGCTCGGGGCGAGCGGGCTCCTGAGGTCGAGTCATGGGAGCCCTCGGATACGTGCCAGATGAGCCACGGGGCTCGACACTACGAAGGGGAAAAGAGCCCAACCGATGGGGTGACTCGAACTCGGCCTCGAACTGCTCCAATTCGAGAGCGATCTGATATGGCTGCTCCAAAGTGGTTGCATTGCGGCGAAAGAGTTCATATTGATAATTGGGCCGCAAACCTCTTCGAAAGCGGGATATAGTCATGGTGCTCTCTTCCGTGACCCCACACCGTAAGTAATACTCATCGAACTCGGCAGTGTACTCGGTCACGGATCGGTTCCCTTGGGAGATTCTCTGCCATTTGTCTATAAGACGCTGGCGATATGAGGCGAGAAGGTACTTCTCCCTCAATTTGATCTTCATATCATCCCAAGTACCGATTTGGGGTTGACGTCGCTGGTTGAGAAGGCTCTCCATATTAATCCAATAAGTTTGGGCCTGCCCTTGCAGCTTCATCTTCACGTATCGGACTCTTCGATGGTCTGTCATCTCAAACCACTCGAAGTACCGGTCCATGCCGGCCTCCCAATCTAGATACACCCTAGGGTCCAAGGACCCACTAAAAGTGGGAGGGTCCGCACGCACACTCCTAAGAATGCGGTCGTCATCCTCGTCATCACGATTCCGTCATTGATGACGACGACCGTTACCCCCCTGATCATTGTCGGAAGCATAATCATCCACTATAGGCGCCTGTTGCCTCCCGACATCCTCCACCTGAGCCCTTGGCACAGCGGGTTGCTGCATCGGCTCTTGTTGGCCGTTCGTTGGCGCGGGTTGCGCCGCTACTGGGCCTCTCTCGAGGACGGCAATTCTCCCAACTAGACCCTGGATGGACTGATCCGAAGACTCGGCCCGATCCTCGAGGGCTTTCATCCGCCCTTCTAGATGCGTTCCTATGCCATTCATACGCGTACTAAGACCATCCATACGCGTGTCAAGACGTTCCATAATGGCTCGGAACATCTCGGCTGTCGAGGACTCATCGGAGCTACGGGCTCGGGAGTCCGCCATAGGTGGTGGTGGCGAGTATTGGGTACCTCGACGGGTGGGCATGCAAAGACACACGACCTAGAAGACACCGACTAATGCAAACACTCACTAGATGATGCACTTAGACCTAACCAATATCCGATACGAGGCGGAGACAAGTGATCCGAAGATCACTCGCGCAAGTACGCTACCCTCCCGATAGGCATAACCTAATGTTCGGGCAACGCCTTTTAATATACCGAGCTATTGGGTGAAATGCAAATTGAAAACACTTTTTTTTTTGTTTTGAAATGATGATCCTAGACTCGACTTATACTATGCAAGACATATGCAATGACTACCCTAGACTCGACTCGCTCTGATACCAAACTGATGCGGGACGGACACGGGAGGCGACTCTACGTGGGATGGACCTCAGACTCTAGATGTGGACGCGACCAGCAACACACACCAGGGAGACACTAAGCCCGACACTACGAGCTCCTAGTGGCGAAACGTCGCTAACAGAAGTGGAAGCTCACTCATCGTCCCAAGCGAGGGAAAGCGCGGACCGTGCGCGGTTAAGGAACCGGCGGAGGTCAAGGGTAGTCCGACTCAACTTCCGGACTCGGATCGAGTCGCGGGACGGGTCACTCTCACTCTCACAGCGGTGACATGGACACACGGGCTAGTACCTACACTCTCGGCAGCGGCCTAAGACCATATACTAGCTAAGCAATGTAACGCCAAGGAGTTAAGACCTTTACCTCCACACACCCGACGTGGCGAAGACACTCCGGCTGACTTACGGGCCCCCGGTTAACATAATTCACAGCGGTACAAAGAGATTCAACCCACTCCACGCAGGGAGGTAAAAGGTCACATGTGGGCCCCGGGGATCACGCAAATCAGGTTGACGGGCAGCATCTTGATGTCGTCTCGAGGCGCCGAACTCCGCGTTCTCGTGCTTTCCGAACGGCGCAAGCAATGGGCCGTGGGGCCCACACGCTCCGGCGAAAACGGTCGCTGCGATCGGACCCGTCGTCGGAATGCGATGAAACCAGCGCCGTTGGAAAGAGGATTCGAAATCCTTCAATCTAGGGCCAGTGGACTCTTCTGAACCTGCGCGGACCTGGGCTTTAACTATTTTTTAATTCTCTGCTCCACAGCTCCCGAAATCTCAGATCAGCATATCAGTTTCCTATAAATGGCCGTTGACCGCCTACGTACAGTTGGATTCAGACTTCGAGCTCATCTTGAACGTTGTAGGTAATCAAACCACGGAATGGGGAATATTTTTAGAATTTGATTTGGAGGTGGCTGCGATTTGTTATGATGTTTGGGGTGACTAGTAGTCGGATCTGGGAACAGGTGGACAGAACTGTAAATGGGTTTGAGAATGATTTTTAGAAAATATGAAATGGGTGAATCAAAAATTGAGAAATATTGTGGATGAAGGGGTGGATGGATGGAACCACCAGTAAAATTGGGAGAACTAAAAAAAATCAAAAAGTGGATCTAAGACATGAAACTCATGGCGGAGGTGAACCTGGACAGAACTCGGGCAAAACCGAAATGGAAGAGTGGACGAAAATCAAAAAATAGGAAACGTGATCTGAATGCTGGCCTGATTTTTGTGGGTGGATAGAAACATCCCAGGAACAACTCCTCCAAATTTGGTAGCCAAATGAGCTCGGGGAAGACCTGTGAATTTCAAACAATCTGCGGTAGTACTGCGCAGGCAGAACTCCGTTGATGGCGATGGCAGCTCGTGGCGGCGGCGGCGGCGATCGGAACTGATAGGTTGGAGTCACACCACCAAGAAGCAACCTTCATAGCTGCATGGGGGAGAGGGAGAGAGGAAGGGGGCGGCCTAGGCCATGCTCCAACAATTTTCAAGTTCAAAATGGCATTAATCCTTCCAAAATAGAAAATACAAGCTTAAATAGGTTACATCTCACATCCATCCACAACCGTAGGATCTAGGGGTGGGAGATGAAGGGCTGGGATGGCATGTGACACACACACAAAAAAATAAATAAAAAATAAGGGGAGGGGGGCGCACCTTGACCAAGGAGGGAACAAGCTTGACATGGTAGGTGGGGTGGGTGGCCAAAATGTGGACTTTCCAAGCCACTTGTCCCCCACTTGGCCCACCCTTCTAGAAGCCTCCATGTGGAAGGTTGACTGACCCCACACGGGACCCTAGGTTGAGGTGGCTCAATGGGATGGGGCCTGGGGGACCCGTGGGGCCCACGGGGTCCAAATTGCACATAAGCCCCTCTTACAATCAAAATAGCAAACCGAATTCAATGAAATAAACACAAATTACACACACATGAAGTCTAACTAAATATGATAAATGGGGAGGCTCACGGTGGAGTCTCCAGGCTGTCTCCGAGCCAGATGGACGCTGAGGTGGCTCGAGTCATGCTCCGTGTGCGGTACCGATGGCTCGGTGTGTCGCGCCGCTCAACTGCTCGGGTGTCCGCACCACTATGGAGCAAGCTTCATCAAATCAATCTTCATCCACTAAGAGGGAGCTTTCGATTGAAAATTTTCTTTTAGTGTTTCGCCTTTCATTTCTAATTGAGCTTGAAGTGTTGTTATGTATAATCTCTAAACATTCTAGTGTGTGTGGATCTGTTTAGATCAGTGCGTGTGTGTCGTGGATCTTTCATATCCGTGTGTGGTTTGGTGAGTGTGCACCATCGTGGGAGTTTCGAACTCTCCACAAGTGTGTGTGTGTGATGCGGGACGAATGAGGGACTCGATGCCAAATGATGCGAACCTTAGACTCTACGTGACGACGCGACAAATTGGACGACGCGACCAGCAACTACACGACCATTAGAGCTACCTCGACTCGACACGAAGAGCTCCTATGGGATATATGCCCTAAACAGAAATGCGAGCTCACTCGTCATCCCAAGCGAGGGAAACGCGGATCCGCGAGGTTGATAAATCGGCAGAGTCAAGGGTGGTCAAACTCACTTCCGTGCTCGGATCGAGTCACGGGACGGGTTAACTCTCACTCTCACAGCGGTGATTTAAAATTGATTTAACAGGCTAGAATTCTAACGCACTAATGCAGCGGCATATAATCATATACTAAGTAAGCAAATGCCGAGGAGGAGAGATCGTTACCTCCACGCTCCGGGCGTGGGGAAGACAACCCCGGCCAAATTCGTACTCTCGGTTAAACAATTATCGCTGAATTACAAATTTCAAACCCACTCCACGCAGGGAGATAATAGGTAACATGTAGGGCCCGGTAGTATCAAAGTTGGGTTAACAGGCAGCATTTTGATTCGCTCCGTCGGTGCTGAAACGTCGCAGTTTGGTGCTGACCGGACGGCGCGTGCTGCGGGTTGCGGGGCCCACATGTTGCTCGGACGGCCGAACAGGGCGGGGTGGGTCCTGTTGCAAAGGGGACACTCGGAGGATCGCTCCCTGGGAAGCGGCCAGGCTTGAGCACCTGGTGGGAGGCGGGGCGGCTCCGATCGTCGGGCGTTGGAAGGTGCTATCCCGAGCTTGTTCTGTAGTTTTCGGGTTACGCAACCCGACGAGATCAGCTATTGCGATCAGTCCCGACGTCGGATCGATGCGAGACTGGCACCATTGCGAAGCTACTTCAAAGATCTTCAAACACCAGTTGTTACAGGAATTTTTCTATCCCTGTATTTTCCTCGGTGGAATTTACAACCAGCTGACATACAGACCTAGAACAGTCTGAGCAGACTGGGATCTACCTGAGATTACGATTTGACCAAAGGGCTAATGGTGGATCTGGGATCGAGAAATTTTATGATAGACAAAGGGGAAGGTAAGGAACACATGAATAATTTTTTTGTAATTTTCAGAGGTGGTTTGGGTGGGGAAAAGGATTTTATGGTGGAAGGGGTCGGATCTGGACTGCATAGGACAGAACCGACATCGGTTTTTGCAAAGATTTTATGGAGGGGTAAACGGACTCTAAAAATTGTGAAAATATTGGGGAAGAGGTATTTGGTAGACACAAGTTCCAATCCAAATTTCAGCTCATTCTGAAATTGGAAAGGGGATCGAACAAGGGAAGAATAGAGCTGCTGTGGCACAGATCTGCACAGGGGCAGACTGTGTAGGCAGTGGGAATTAAAGTGGGAAGGAGGGCAAACGACAGGGAAAAATGTGAAAATTGGTTTGGGACGTGGGAACAACAAGGGGAACTCACCATAAAAATTGCAGATCCAACAGATCTAGGAGTTGGGAGTTAAAAATCGGCCTTTGGCTTGCTGGTTGGTGAGGACAGATCTCCGGCGAAGCGGCATTGGCCGTGCAACGGCGGCTCGATGGCGACGGCGGCACTGAGCTTCACACACTGATAGGGGAGGCGTCACACCTTAGATGAGCAGCCTTCACAGCTGCCAGGGAAGGAGAGGAGAGAGAGAGGGGCGGCCTTGGCCTTGGGAGCAAAAATTGCTGAATTCTTTGTATTAATCGTGGTGAAAATAAAAAATACAAGCCTTTTATATGAAATGGGAACCCTAGGTAAATGACCAACCTTACCATCATATCTAGGGTTAAGGAGGGATACATTAGGGATGCTAAAATCCATTTTTCCCCATGTGATCATAGCTAAATAAAAAAATAAGCCTAATGGAGACAAAAGAGGGGCGCCCCGTTTAAGAAGGAAAATGGCATTTTTCTTCTCTTGGTCCAATGGTCCAAGTCCAAGGTGATAATGGGCCAACCCCTATGGGTCCTGGAAGTTAGGTGGCCCAATGGAGAAGATGGTGAGGGGGGCCCGCAGGGCCCGGGTGGCCCTTTTACAAAAAAACCCATGTATTTATCTAATTACACTCTATTAAACTTAAATAAAACTAAATAAGCACACATTACACACCAAATAAAAACCCCATAAATAGTAAAAATACTAGGACTCAAGACGGAGACTCTAGATTGTCTCCAAGCCATAGGGATGTCGGTGTAGCTCGAGTGGTACTGCGTGTTCGGTACCGACGGCTCACCGACTCATGCTTCTCGATCGCTGTAGTGTCCACACCAATTCTCCCCGGGTGGGAGAAACTTGACCCTGTCGAGTAAGGGTCTGGTCACTCTGGTAGCACTCCAGTAGGTCAGGATCTATCCTCTACAACTCTGCCCAGGTGATCCAAGTATCATCGGTGGCGGGTCGCCCTCTCCATAGCACTAGGTAGTGCTGGTAGGATCCACTCCTGGTAATAGTCACTTGCTCATCCAGTATATGATCTATATGCTCTCGCTGCCTCGGAAATGAAGCTGGTGGTGGACACTCAGGTGTGGGGTCACTCTCAAGGGGTGGGGATGGCTCAAAAGACTCACTAGGGATCACCGTTGGGTCCCTATAAGCAACTAGATCTGACACATTGAAAGTGGAGCTTATCCCATATTCCTCGGGTAAGTCCACAACATACGCATTGGATTCGACGCGTTTCAACACTCGGAATGGACCGGATCCGCGAGCTTGCAATTTATTTACGGTTCCAGAGGGAAACCGTTCAGGTCTAACCCTGATCATGACATAATCACCCTCTTGGAACTCACGGTGGTGTCTGTGGGCATCGGCTAACTCTTTATACAGTGCATTGTTGGCCTCAATGTGACAACGGATGTCGTCATGCAGACTCCTAACATGCCTAGCAAATGACTCGGCAGACTCTGACACTCGTGCATGAATGGGCATGGGAACAAGATCCACTGGTTTCCTAGGCCTACGACCTGTGACAATCTCGAAAGGACTCATACTTGTAGACCTATTGACCGAATCATTATATGCAAACTCAACCACTGGTAACATGACATCCCAATCCCCTACACCGTCCCTAACAAGACACCTCAAAAGGTCACCTAGACTCCTATTGACCACCTCGGTCTGACCATCTGTCTAGGGATGATATGCAGTGGAGAACTTGAGGTGAGTACCTAACATGTGCCACAGTGTCTTCCAAAAATAACTGGTGAACCTAACATCACGGTCAGACACTATGGTACGAGACAACCCAAACTTACACACTACATGCGAGAGGAACAGGCGGGCTACCCTCGAAGCATCCAAAGTCTTCGAGTAGGGAATGAAAAGGGGCATCTTCGAGAATCGATCTACTACCACATAGACCGAATCATGCTTCCTAGAGGTTCGTGGCAATGCCAAAATAAAATCCATGCTAACATCATGCCACAGAGTATCAGGCACGGGGAGAGGTGTGTAGAGGCCCGAGCTTTGCTTCTTCATTTTGGCCGTAACAGATGTACGACACTAGGGCACAATGTGTGCAACATCTCTCTTCAAGCTCGGCCAATAGAACCTGTGCTCGACAGTCTCGATAGTCTTGTTCCGACCGAAGTGGCCGGCTAGACCTCCCGCATGAAGTTCCCAGACTAAGAAGTCATGAACCAAAGTTCGGGGAACACAAAGCCTGCCTCCTCGAGAGAGGTAACCCTTCTGAAGCACATAATCACTATGATCTCTCGAGGGTCTGGCCTAGAGGATGGCAAAAATCTGACCAAAGTCAGAACAATCAACATAAGCCTCTCTCATCTTCTCTAGCCCTATAACCTCGACACTCATGGTAGTCAGCAGACATGCACGCCGACTCAAGGCATCAGCCATCTTGTTCTCCACTCCAGCCCTATGCTTGAGCACAAATGTGAACTGCTGGAGATACTCAACCCATCTGCTATGACGCGCATTGAGCTTCTTTTGGTCATGGAGGTACTTGAAAGCCTCATGGTCGGAGTACAAGATAAACTCCTGATGTAATAAGTAGTGCTTCCAATGTCTAAGAGCCTGAACAACTACATAGAATTCCTTATCATAGGTAGAGTATCGCAGTTTCGCGTCATTCAGCTACTCACTGAAATATGCAATCGGGTGGGTCTCCTGACTCAACACTCCTCCAATTCCTACACCCGACGCATCACATGAGACTTCAAACACCTTCGAGAAATCTGGTAATCGAAAGACTGGTGACTAGGTCATGCACTCCTTGATGTCCTTGAAGGCAGTAGCGGCGGCCTTCATCCATACAAATGTGCCCTTTCTGATATAGTCTGTGATCGGGGTAGTGACAGAGCTAAATCCGCGGATGAAACAAATCAACAATGGCCCAGACCTTCTCCGGATCAGCGGAGACCCCAGTACTAGACACAATGAAACCCAAGAAGGTATGTTGAGGAGTCATAAAGGCACACTTCTGTGGGTTTGCAAACAACTGCTCTCACCTTAAGAGTAGGCAGAGCTGCTGAAGATGATCCAAGTGGTCCCTCGTAGTGCGACTATAGATGAGGATATCATCAAAATACACTACAACAAAGACTCCAATGAAAGGTCGAAGGACCTGAGTCATCAGTCGCATGAAGGTGCTGGGGGCATTAGTCAGCCCAAAGGGCATAACCAACCACTCATATAGACCATCCTTGCTCTTAAATGCAGTCTCCACTCATCACCTAGCTTAATCCATACTTGGTGATAGCCACTCTTAAGATCAATCTTTGAAAAGATAGTGGTGCCTGCCATAATGTCAAGCATATCATCTAGGCGGGGAATAGGGAACCTGTATTTTATGGTGATTTTGTTGATGGCACGACTATCAATACACATCCTCCAAGTGCCATCCTTCTTTGGGGCGAGTAATGCGGGCACAGCACACAGACTCATGCCATCCCGAACAGATCTCTCTGCATAAGCTCATCGACCTGCCGCATTAGCTCGGCGTGCTCAGTGGGACTCATGCAGTAGTGGGGAAGATTGGGCAATGAAGATCCCGGAATCAGGTCGATAGCATGCTGAATATCCCGCATAGGTAGGAGTCCCTCGGGAAGCTCTTCAGGGAATATATCAGCAAACTGCTGCAGAATGGGAACAACATCGGGTGGGAGTTCACCCTCGGACTCTCGCTCCACCTCACGGACCATGATAGCAAACACAGGACTCCCCTTACTAGTGTAGCACCCTAAAAATTTAAATATGAAATAAATGAAAATAACTATAAATAATAGTCATGAAATAATTATGGTTAATAAAAAATATATATATCGATAAATAGAGCCAAAAATAAATAAGTGAGTAATGGAAATTGAATATATCCTTTTATCTAATTATGGCTTAAATTTAAAATATGATTTAAATATTTAGAAGAGACCTTATTCCAAATATATATACATACAAATATATAAAGAATTTCATAGGGCCGAACCCGGCTCTGATACCCGAGACAATGGTAAATAAATAAAATTTTAGGAAATAAAATCCCCGTATGGAGTTCTACTCACAAGTGAACAAAGACGCTGGAATATAAGCTAAAACCCATTAAAATTCTAACATGTATAATTAGTGAGTCTTAATAAAGGTTTAAGGCTTAAAACATGATAAAAATCCAACCCATATAATGCTAAACCATAATGGGCCCTAACCAAAGCCCATAACACAAACTTCCAAAACCCATAACTATGTAATAAATAAAGCCACGTACATTAAAAGGGGGCCTTAAATCCTTACCATATATATATATGTACAAGGGCCTCAACCCATACCCATAAAGAAGCCCTATCCAACTACTCATGAGGCCTTAAACCAACAAAGTCCAACCCACAGCCGAACCATCCCGAGCCTTTAAGCCTCATGGGCCTCACGTGAGGGAGCCATGATTCTCTTTAACCCATATACCTATAGAAGGGGACCACACAATGGACCAGGATGATTAGGAACCCAGCCCACTGATTGCCAATGAGCCAAATCACATATAAATATTGGAGAGGGGGATTCCTGCAGCCCACTCAAAGAGCAGACCCAACTAGGCCCAACAAGGCCCAACGAGGCAAGCTCGCCCAAGTGACAGCCCGCAGGGCCCACTCGGAAAAGCCCAATAAAACAATGCTCGAGGAAACAACTCTCCTAGGCGGCCCCAAGGCTCGGAGAGCCCGAGCCTCGGTCAGGTCACAGGAAGACCCGCCCACGAGCTACCCCTCCGCCCGAAGGGGGGAAGCGCTAGCCAGTCTATCCGACCCATCTCCTCACCGAGCTAGGCCTATCGCCCGATAGGGTCGGCCCCCTTAAGCTCGGGACGACCGATGAAGTGTTCATCATTGCAGCCGTTGGAGTCCACAGCGGGCCAAACGCTAAGAAGTCCAGGAGCTCGGTTTCCCCGCGAGGATAACGCCCCCACGATGAGGCCATCAAAGCCCACGACGAGGACGTAACCTCCACCGGAGACCTCTCAGCTCGCAGGACTCCAGAAGGCGGCGCACTATAAAAACCTGGGATACCCTCCGGCGAAAGGTAAGTCAAGAAGGGTATTGTTCCACCCCCAACTCCTGAGCAAGGATCACTTCACCCCATTGGTGGAGAGGGATCTCGCGCCCTCACCTTCTCCTCCCTATCCCTGCTCCCACCATTGCTCTACTGACTTGAGCGTCGGAGGGTTTTACCCCAGGGAATCCCCCTGGGCCCTCTGACCCGTTTCCCTGTCTTGTAGTTCATTATCTTGGTGATTACCAGCCAGCTCAGGAACCAGCGTGAGATTTCGCCTCTTCATCTGGCGCCGTCTGTGAGAAACACACGAAGAGCCAACATGGTGAGAAGGAGCTCGAGGAGGAGGTCCGCCGGCGAAAGGGGTAAGGCCATGGTAGCAGCAGGGGATGGCCCTTCTAGGGCCTCACAGAACCCTCCCTCCAACGCCAGCGTCCCCGCCGACGGACCACCACCCCCCCCCCCCCCCGCGGCGGCGGGGCTACCCCCCTACGGTGGCGCCGAAGCCTTCCAGGCCCTCAACGCCAAACTGGATGTCCTCGTGGATCTCATGAAGACCCAGGCGGCCAGGGATGCAAGGTCCCGTGCCCCGTCAGGGAGCCCCCCCCCCCCCCCCCGCAGGAGTACGTCCCAACACACAGTTGGGGGCCGCTTCACCCTCCGCGGCCAGCAGCTCATCCGTAACGGTGTCGGAGGACCCTCGCAAGCTCCACCTCCGGAGCAAGAGGCCTCCTCCACGCCGAGGAAAAGAAGGCGGGGGGCGCAATGGCCAGATCCGAAAGTCGACGTTCCCGGAGACCGCCATGGCACCCCTCTAGCCTCGCGGCACGACAGCAACCGGAGTTATCCCTCCGGCTGCGAGATTTCGAAAGGCGCTTCGCTGAGCAGGAGCGCGCCCTTCGCGCCCTGCAGAAGGCCTCTTCCCCGGAAGACGAGGAGAAATCCCCATTCTCCAAGTATATCTTGAAGGTGGAGGTATCTCCCAGAGCCCCCATACCAACCGTCAAGCTTTACGATGGCCAAGGCGACCCGGCCGATCATTACGATAGCTTCGACGCCCTGATGACTCTACACGGAGCGTCGGACCCCATCAAGTGCCGAGCCTTCGTGACCACTCTGGTCCAGGGCGCTCAAGCATGGTTCCGGGCTCTCGCCCCCGGATCCATCCGAGACTTCAAGCAGTTCGGGCGAGTCTTCAAGGAGAGCTTCACCGGAAGTGCCCCCCCAAGGTCAGTAGCAGGGCTCTTGGCCCTCAAACAGGCGCAAGGGGAAAGGCTCCGGGCTTACGTCCACCGGTTTAAATCGGAAGCCCTCCGAATCCCCCGCCTGGATGTGGCCTCGGCCACAACCGCACTGACCGGGGGTACCCGGGATGAGAACCTCCGCCGTGAACTCGTCCTCCACCCTCCCTCGACCCTTGCCGAGCTAGTGACTCTGGCTCTACGCCACGCCGAGTGCGAAGAAGTGCTCAGCGCTTGCCGAGACGCAACCGGCTCGGGTCGGGAGGGGGACAAGAAGCGGGGCCCCGAGCCAAATCCTAGCTCGGGAAAGAAGCGAGATCGAGATGGAGAGCGCAAGCGGAAGTACGAGCGGTACACCCCGTTAACCGCCCCGGTCTATGAAATCTATGAAGACGTCAAAGACTCGGGACTTCTCCGTCGGCCCGAGCCGATGAGGTCGAAGAACCGCAAGCGAGACAGACATTGTCTATTCCACGGTGATCACGGGCATCACACCGGTGATTGCCACCAGCTCCAAGACGAGATCGAGCGCCTCGTCCGCCTGGGGCACCTGGCTCGGTTCACTGTCGAGCGCAGAGAAGATCAAGGCGCCGCAGAGGAGATTGACAACGCCCCCCGAGGGGTCCACATCAACGTCATCTCTGGAGGAATAGCATCAGGAGGTGACAGCAGCCGTGGAAGGAAGCGTCATGCCGAGCGGGCGAGCCGAGCCCCAGAGCCACCAAGGCCCCGCCCCAGGTCATAGTCTTCTCCGATCAAGACCTGGAGGGGCTGAGCACCCCGCACGATGACGCCCTCGTAATCTCGGCCACTATAAACCATTGTAACGTAGATCGGATTCTTGTGGACAATGGAAGTGCCCCTGATGTGTTGTCTTATGACTGTTTCCTCAAAATGGGAGAGGGTCCATCCAAACTCCGCCCGATCCGGACGCCCCTCTATGGGTTCAATGGCCTGGCCACTCTCCCCGAGGGAGCCCTAAGCCTGCCGGTTACCCTCGGCACCCCACCCAAAACCGTTACGGTCATGGTAGACTTCATAGTGATCAAAGGGATGATAGCGTACAACGCCATTTTCGACTGGGGAATCCTCAGCCGGATCAAGGCCGTACCATCTACCTATCACCAAAAAATGAAGTTCCCCACCAAGAACGGAGTAGGGGAAATCCGAGGTAACCAGGCCATGGCCCGAAGGTGCTACAACATCTCGGTGGAGGCCACACGGCCGGACGGGAATAATAAGGGCCCCCGGGAAGTCGAGAAAAAATCCGCAGCTACTAAGCCAGGTGGCGAGTTGCTGACAATCTTCCTAAACGACGACCCGACCCTAGGAGTAAGGATCGGAGCCGACCTACCACCCGAGGAACAGCAGCAATATAAGAATTTTCTTTCTGAGTACATCCGAGTCTTCGCTTGGTCCGACGATCAGCTCCCTGGGATACCAGAGGAGACCGTGCTGCACCGACTCAACCTCAACCCCACCATGAAGCCCGTGCAGCAGCGCCGAAGGAAGCACGCACCAGAGAAATAGACGATCATCAAGGCGCAGGTCACCAAGGGGCAAGAGACTGGTCTTTTTAGACCGGTCCTGTACCCGACGTGGCTAGTCAATGTCGTCCTGGTACCAAAGGCTTCCGACGAGTGGCGGATGTGCGTGGACTTCACCGACTTGAATAAGGCGACCCCTAAAGACTGCTATCCCTTGCCCAGCATCGACCAACTGGTCGACTCGACATCGGGCAACGAGATGCTCAGCTTCCTGGACGCCTATTCGGGTTACCATCAGATCAGGATGAATTCTGAAGACATCGAGAAGACCGCCTTCATCACCGACTACGTCGTGTACTGCTATACCTGGATGCCTTTCTGGTTGAAGAACGCCGGAGCCACATACCAAAGACTGGTCAACCACATGTTCGAGGAGCAGCTAGGTCGGAACGTCGAGGCCTACATTGACGACATGCTCGTCAAGACCCCCAAGGCCCAGGACCACTTCACCGACCTCGTCGAAGCCTTCGGCGTCCTCCTGAAGTACAATATGAAGCTCAATCCTGCCAAGTGCGCCTTCGGAGTAAGATCCAGAAAGTTCCTGGGTTTCCTGGTCACTCAGCGTGGGATCGAAGCTAACCCCGACAAGGTCCAGGCCATCCTAGACATGCGCCCGCCTGCCTGCATCAAGGACGTCCAGCGTCTGACAGGGCGTATCACCGCTCTCAGCCATTTTCTATCCCGTGCGGCCGAACGATGCTTGCCCTTTTTTAAATTGTTGAAGGGGCCCAAGTGGGCATCTGCTACGTTCGCATGGGATGAGGAATGCCAGAAAGCCTTCGCTGAGCGTAAGGAGTTCCTGGCTTCGCCCCCGGTGCTCTCCAAGCCCGTGCCGGGCGAAGCTTTGCTACTCTATCTCTCGGCGACGTCATCAATGGTTAGATCGGTCCTGGTCAGAAATGACTCGGGAATCAAAAGACCAATCTACTATACCAGCAAGGTGCTTAGCGAGGCTGAGAGGAGGTACCCCGTAATCGAGAAGCTTGTGCTAGCGCTGGTTACCTCCGTGAAATGCCTCCGACCCTACTTCCAGGGGCACCCCATCACCGTGCTAACCGGCGAGCCGTTGAAGAAGATTTTGGCCCACCCCGAGGCCTCGGGGCGACTCGTCAAATGGGCCCTTATGCTTGGGGCCTACGACGTCTCGTATCGCCCGCGCTCAGCTATAAAAGGTCAAGCGCTCACCGACTTCATCGCCGAAAGCACCATCCCGACCGAAGGGAGACTACTGACCATGCCCGGGCCAACCTGGGAACTGTACGTCGACGGTTCTTCCAACTCGGTCGGTAGCGGTGCTAGGATCCTCCTGAGATCTCCCGAAGGAGTGGAGCTGCAGTACGCCTTGAAATTCAACTTCCAGGCGTCCAACAACGCTTCTGAATACGAGGCCCTTATATCGGGAGCACGCATGGCCCGACGGTTGGGGGCTGAGCGAGTCAGGATCCACACCGACTCTCAGCTGGTCGCGAGCCAGGTCAACGGCGAGTACGAAGCTCGAGAGTCACCCATGATCAAATACCTCCAGCTGGTCAGGAGCTTGGCCCAACGATTCGAGGGATTCGAGGTAGTCCGAATAGCCCGGGAAAAAAACTCCCGAGCGGACGCCCTCTCTCGATTGGCCTCCTCCCTAGACCCAGAAGGTACCCGATCGGTCCTCCTCGAAGAGCTAGAGCGCCAAAGCATTGACTCGGAGCTCCTCGCTGTTGACTCGGCCGTCCCGAGCGACTGGCGCACCCCCTACCTGTCTTGGCTTCGAGACTCCCAAGAGCCGTCCGACCCTCGGGAAGCACGCCGAATGAAGTACCAAGCCTGGCGCTTCGTCGTCCTGGATGACACACTCTACCGAAGGTCTTTCGCCGGCCCTCTCCTGAAGTCCCTCGGCCCCGACGACGCCAGCCGAGCCATTCGAGAGGTTCATGAAGGCCTGTGCGGAGCGCACTTAGGGGCAAGGTCACTGGCCAGAATCCTGTTACGACAGGGGTACTGGTGGCCCACCCTGCAGCACGACTGCTCGACCTATGCTCAACAGTGTGACTGATGCCAGCGGTTCGACCACTTGGTCCATCGGCCGGCCACAGAACTCGTCACCCTCGCCGAGCCTTATCCCTTCGCTCGGTGGGGGATCGACATTCTCGGACCATTCCCCACGGCTCAGTCCCAGAAAAAGTTCATCATCATCGCCATCGACTACTTCACTAAATGGATCAAGGCCGAGGCCACTGCAAGGATCACCGAGACAGTCACCTGGAGTTTCGTCTGGAAATCGATCATTTGTCGCTTCGGCATCCCCCGAGTGATAGTGAGCAATGACGGTCGGCAATTCGATTCTCGATATTTCCGAGACAGATGCGCCGACCTAAACATCCGCAACCACTTCACTTCGGTCGCCCACCCTCAGGCCAACGGGCTGGTCGAAAATGCCAATAAGACTATCTTGAAAGGCATAAAGACCAGACTCGGTAAAGCCAAGGGTAGTTGGCTCGAGGAATTGCCTAGCGTACTGTGGTCACACCGAACGACTCCCAGGATGGCAACCGGTGAAAGTCATTTTCAGTTGGTGTACGGCACTGAGGCCGTCATTCCATTGGAGATCGCCAACCCGTCTCTCCGAGTCATCCGCTACTCGACCGAGGAAAACAACCAAAAGTTACTCGAGAACCTCGACCTAGCAGATGAACTCCGGGACATTGCCAGCATCCGAGCGACGGAATACCAGCGACGCCTCACTCGATACTACAACGCCAGAGTCTGAAGCAGACACTTTCGACCGGGAGACTTTGTCCTCAGAAAAGCCGAAGCCTCTCGACCACTAGAGGCGGCGGGCAAGCTGTCCCCTAACTGGGAAGGCCCCTACCGAGTGGTCGAGACGCTCGGGAAAGGTGCGTACATGTTAGCAACAATGGAAGGGGAACCCATTCCTCGGACATGGAACGCAGCCGCACTACGCAAATTCTATTTTTGAAATTGTACAACAAGATGGACGAAATAAACCCCTTTTCTTTTCATTCCAAACTATTGATACATCAGAAAGGCAAAGGCCAGTACATTGCATGACAAAAAGCAAGAAAATCCGTCTAACACCGCCGCAAGGGGGCATCGCTCGGTTGACTCGATCTCGATCTCCTCGCGTCCAGCCACTGACTCTGCCTTGCGTAGAAACTGGCTCGGACAAGAGGGGGCTGATCCAGTTGGCTCAGACGACCCCCAACAAAGGTGACAGAGGGACTGCAGAGAAGGTAGCCACCTTCTAAAGTCGGAGAAGGCTACCTTCCAAGTTGATGGAGGCTAGGGAGAAGGAGCACCGTGAAGACCCCTTTTTTTCCCAACCTGCCAACTCCTTGGAAGGGAACAGAGAGCAAGCAGCCTCCGAAGAGTGAAAGAAATGAAGAGCAGAAGAGGAAAAAAGAGGCTGCAGACGGAGGAAGGCTTCGGTGAGGAGGGAACTTGATGCGCCTCCCCCCCCATGCAGAGGGGGAGTGACGGCAGGCATCCCTAATACCCCCATCCGTCCTCCGCCTCGGCGCCCGCCCGGAAGCCACGCCAGAACTGAGAAAGGGCAAGAGATGTGCCCTCACACGACGAAGCCCTCTCCAGACCCGCGCGGTGACCGTCGGACCCATCTCAAACCCGCGCGGCAACCATGGGACCCGTCCAACAAGCCGGGACGGCAAGAGCCCTCTGCTCCCCATCGTCGGCGGCGTCGCCCTCCGAAGGATCCTCCATGCTCCAAATGCAACGGCACAACGCAGAGTGAAGAAGAAGGAGTGAGGAAAGACTGTTAGAGAAAATCCCAAGCGGTAAAGAGGAAAGGGCGCCTTTCGGTCCTTCTTATAGGCCAAAGGAGGCTACACGCCTTAAATGACCCCCCCCCCTCGAAAACACGCCAAAGGATTTCTCCCCTGAACAGTCACCTCCAACTCCTCGTTTCCCGCCCTAGCGGGATTCACGAAGCGGCCTGACATTCAAAGCATGAGGGAACGGAAGGACGCCCCATCAGAAGCCTACCAAATCCGCATGTGAAAACCACGCAGGACATATCGGCACTTTCCAACTACTTCAGATACGCCAACCAAATCACGGCAAGGATGGCGATCAAACAAGTAAGTCATTTATTATCTCATAAAGAGGAAACTCCCTAAAGGAGGAAAGAGAGACAAACAAGAGAAAGGGGCAAAATAAGGAAAAATACATCAGGCCTCGGGCCCACTTTGAAGCTCGGAAGCAATGGAAGTAGGGGCGTCACCCCCAGCACCTTCGGTGACGGCCGACCCAGGCACTGACCTCGCCTGTACGAGAACTGTCTCGGTCGCGAGCCCTCCCGAGGCGTCCGGAGTTGGTGACCCCGCCGAAGGAGACCCCTCTGGATCTTCCCCGCTCGACGCAGAGGAGCTAGAAACCGACTCATCCGAGTCATAAGCCTGGCCCAAAGGGAACTCGATCCCGGAGTCTCGATCGAAGGCGTAGTCCACCGCCCGGCGATAACCCTGCTTAAACCCCTTTCGGGCGCCACGGTGAAGCGCTACCTCGTAATATGGTAGGGTGGCTCTCTCCAGGTCGGCTGAGTAAGCGTCCGAGCTTCTATATCGCTCGACCGCCTCCGCCTCGATCTGCTCCGTCCTTCCAACGAGCTCGACTCGAGCCCGCTCCGCCTCGGCCGCACGCTCCTCTGCTCCCGCCAGGCGTTCCTCTGCCGCGACCATCCCTCGTTCGGCCTCGCTCGACCGCCTCTCCGCCCGGACTCGGTCCGCCTCAGCCATGGAACGAAGGCGCTCCGCTACCTCCACCCGGTCCAGTAACTCGGCCCGTTCGAGCTCCCAGCGACCGTCCAGCTCGAGGTGACGCAGACGCTCCTCTTCCAAGAGTTTGCTTTTCCTCTCGAGCGACCCCCGGGCCTTAGCCAACTGCTCAGTCAGCGCCTTGGTTTCTAGCCGGCTCGCCCGTGCCGAGTCCCTGATCGCGGAGAATTCCCGTCGGAGCCCCTCATGTTCCTCGCTGAGGCGGGCCAGTTTCCTCTCGCACCCCCCGAGGGCCCAGGCGAGATTCGACCGCTCCGCCTCCGCCCGAGCGTACGTCTCCGCCATCAAGGCCGCCGTCCGAGCCATGACTAGGCCGCCCTTCATGAGGACGTCGAGGACTCCGGAGGGGGAGTAGCGCTTGTCTCCCCCCCTCGTCTTTGCGGCAACCTCTCGGCAAACCCGATACAGGTCGCCCGAAACACCGAGCCTTTCCAAGGCCTCCGACATGGAGATCCGCTCTCCACCGGACGCCCCGCCAGAAGGTTCGGCTCGAGCAACGGGGCCGGCCGCCCCGTACACCACGGTCGGTTGGGGTTGCGACGCCTCTCCGGGTGAATCCCCAACCTCGACCGACGCCGCAGGATCGACCGCACCGGGAACTTCGAGCACTTGGGGCTGCGATGCCCTCGCGGGCGAACCCCCATCCCTATCTGTCTCGGCCCGCGCCTCGCCGCCCGAGACATCGCCGACCTCGACCGGTCTCCCGGTCTCGACGTCGGCTACTTCAGCACCGGTCCCCTCCATCCCCGGGGAGGGGAGAACCGACCTATCTCCGCCCTCTGAGGGGCCCCTGGTCTCCTCGGCCCCCTCTCGCCTGGTAGGTGGGGGAGCTGGCCCTGAAGGGTCGGCCCCATCTTGCCCCCGAGAGGGGAGCGCCGCCGAGCCTGAATCACCCCCGGCGGCGGTAGGATGGCCGGCCTTCTTGGCCCGTTTCTTGGCCTTCGCGGCTTCCCGCAATCTCCCCTCCAGGGGGTCCTTGTGCTTCGCCCCGCTTGACCGCGAAGATCCCTCGGAGGCCGCCCCCTTGCCCTTATCCCGGGCTTGGGAACGACCCGCGGGAGCAACAGGCTCATCGGCCGCCGAATCATCCCCAAGATCGATGACCTCGGTGACCTCTTCCAAGGGCTCCCGCCGGATGTCTGCAATGAAGAAGAGGATTCGGTTAGGAAACGAAAAGTCGACCCTCTGACCCCGCAGCAGAATCCGAAGAATGGCACCTGATGGCTTGAGCTGTGTAAGCAGATACCGCTCCACGTTCTCCAGCGTCACTAGCTCCTCAGTCGACCGGCGATTTGTCAACAGGAGAGCTGCGTACTCTTCCACGTCGGCGGGGAACCTCTCCTGGCGCGGGGGAAGATTCGGGTGGAAGTTGGGCATAACCTGGCACCTCCAGGACTCGTCCACTGCTTCCGCGTTCACCCAGAAAAACTGCCTCTTCCACCCTTTGTGCGAAGAATCCTTCGCCGCCAGCGGAATACAACTCCGATTCCTACGCGCCTGGATAAAATAGAAGCCTTTCCCCACCGACGGATGTGCCTTCAGCTCGAAGAAATAATTAAAGAGATCCAGCGACGGGGGAACCCCCTGCAGGCGGCAGAGGATCCGAAAGGCAGAAAGCAGGAGATACGAGTTGGCCACCAGCTGAACAGGCGCCAACACGAAAAAATTGAGAAGCTTCAAGACGAAAGGCTCGAAGGGGAGGCAGAATCCGCTCTTCCACGCCAGGAGAAAAGTACAAATATGGCCCGTGCGGCTGTCCAAACTCGTCTCATATGGGGCAGCGGCTACGAAGCTATACCGGAGAGGCAGGCGAAACTGATGCTCCAATTTCTTCACGTCAGCCTCCCCCAACTCGCTACGATTGGGGACGGGCTCCCGCCTCACCTGCTCGATTTCCGAGCGCAGATCCGCCATCGAGCTGGAAGAAGAACCTTCACTAGAGCCCGAAGACTCCGGAGGAGAGGAAGCCGCCGGATCGCCTCCGCGGTTACACGCGCCAGCTCCTCAAATGCCGCCGCGAGAGCTTGCTCCCCCGCTGTATCTTCACGGCGCATCAAGGAGCCCTAGAAGCAGAGAAATGGAGGAAAGGCCGATAACCCTGAAAGGACTGGGAGGAACGAGCAGTGCCCTACGCCTATAAACCCTCGCGGGAGGCGGCGCGCCGTTTCAACCTCCGAGAAAAAGGGGGCCCCTTCATTTCAAAATCCGTCAGGATCATTATTACTATGGGCCCAGGCGACCGCTACACGTGGCATCATCACGCCAACAGGATTCCACCCACCCGAGCCACGCCGGTCCAAAGCCTCAAAAAATAACTCAACCGAGCCTCCTTGGCTCGGGAGTAGGAGGGGGACAAGTGGAGAGGGGGATTCCTGTAGCCCACTCAAAGAGCAGACCCAACTAGGCCCAACAAGGCCCAACGAGGCAAGCTCGTCCAAGTGACAGCCCGCAGGGCCCACTCGGAAAAGCCCAATAAAACAATGCTCGAGGAAACAACTCTCCTAGGCGGCCCCAAGGCTCGGAGAGCCCGAGCCTCGGTCAGGTCACAGGAAGACCTGCGCACGAGCTACCCCTCCGCCCGAAGGGGGGAAGAGCTAGCCGGTCTATCCGACCCATCTCCTCACCGAGCTAGGCCTATCGCCCGATAGGGCCGGCCCCCTTAAGCTCGGGACGACCGATGAAGTGTTCATCAGTGCAGCCGTTGGAGTCCACAGCGGGCCAAACGCTAAGAAGTCCAGGAGCTCCGGTTTCCCCGCGAGGATAACGCCCCCACGATGAGGCCATCAACGCCCACGACGAGGACGTAACCTCCACCGAAGACCTCTCAGCTCGCAGGACTCCAGAAGGCGGCGCACTATAAAAACCTGGGATACCCTCCGGCGAAAGGTAAGTCAAGAAGGGTATTGTTCCACCCCCACCTCCTGAGCAAGGATCACTTCACCCCATTGGTGGAGAGGGATCTCGCGCCCTCACCTTCTCCTCCCTATCGCTGCTCCCACCATTGCTCTACTGACTTGAGCGTCGGAGAGTTTTACCCCAGGGAATCCCCCTGGGCCCTCTGACCCTTTTCCCTGTCTTGCAGTTCATTATCTTGGTGATTACCAGCTAGCTCAGGAACCAGCGCGAGATTTCGCCTCTTCAAATATATATATAAATAGATTTATAACTACGTGGGTTGTTTCTTTCTTTTAGCCCAAAACAAATCATGATTTATAAATCTCATCCATATACAATTTAGGCTTTACATAACTTTAACCCACACACATGGGGTTTGACCAATTGTTAAGCCTTTAGTGGGTCTTTAGCCAAACCAACCATGAAGGGATAAAATGGGATATTTAATATATATAAAAAGAACCAGAACCTTCCTCCTTGCATAGGAGAATTGGACTTCGATACTTACTAGGGTTGGCGTCGAATGAAGATTTGGAAGGAGGCTGTGAATAAGCAATAGGCAATTGCACGTGGGAAAGGTTTATACCTATTAGGAGATCTGCATAAGGAAGCTTTAGATAAAGTAGGATTGTTTTACGTGGAAATTCTTATTCCTAATAGGATTCAAACTCCATCACTCTATAAATAACCTCCATCGACGAGCCGGCTAACGTCGTTGCTCATGTTGTTCCCTACATCAACCATCAACAAATCTCTGCTACATTTATGGAGAAGGGGGGGTCCTGCACCATTGATGCAAAGAAGTCGTTGCTTCTTCTTCCTCCCCTTTTCTACAAACAAGCCTCTCTTGCTGCCGTTGCCTTGTACATGTTACGGCTGCTATTATTATCGTGAAGAAGAAGAGTTCTTCTTCCCCTTCTTCGTCTTGCTGATTGTAGTTACAGAGGAAGCTGCAGCAGTTGCCGTCATCATCATCCTTCTTCTTCTTTTATTTGTCTGTTAGAACATCAACACAAAGTGGTAGGCAATCTCCTAAGTCAAATCCGATTAATCAGCCTGCATGTTTTTATACGTTTGATGCCATGACTTCCTGCATGCTCTAAGTAGAAAATCATTAAGTGAATAGAAGTAAATCATGATTAAATATTTTATAATCATGTAATCATATAATTAAAATTCTAGAAAAATATATCTTTGAAATCCCTAAAATTTACTGTAAATTTTCATGTGATTATATGGTGTGTTAACCTGTTAATGATTAACTCTATTAGATATATGAACTTCTAATAGTTACACGGCGAATTGCAATCGTTACCGTAGTACCATTGTTATATATTTTTACGTTGATGGCCTGTTTGGGGGCGCCATAGTGTCCTTTGGCCATGAAATTTTATGGGTGCGTTATTGGTGTTGGATTTTCCAGCATCTCCCTTAGGGATTTGCTGTTCCACGTGGATTATGGGGTCCACGTGGGGCATCGGTGCGTTGGCAGCCCATCCCGCCACATGGATTATGGGGTCCATGTGCGAAGCCCCTCATGTCCGCCCACAGCACGATAGTGTGGGGTTCTGCAATGCCATAAGGAAATACGGTCCGCCTTCGCTACAAGCTCGAGCTTTTAGCGCAACGGTTGGGGCATGATCCTGTAAACTGGTATCAGAGCGAGGTCGGGGGTTCAAATCCCCTAGGTGCCGCTGGGGGGGAGATTGTTGGATTTTCCAGCATCTCCCTTAGGGATTTGCTGTTCCACGTGGATTATGGGGTTCACGTGGGGCATCGGTGTGTTGGCAACCCATCCCGCCGCATGGATTATGGGGTCCATGTGCGAAGCCCCTCATGTCCGCCCACAGCACGATAGTGTGGGGTTCTGCAATGCCATAAGGAAATACGGTCCGCCTTCGCTACAAGCTCGAGCTTTTAGCGCAACGGTTGGGGCGTGATCCTGTAAATTGAGTTTTGGTTTCGATGACTGTTGTGTTTGTTAAGTTATGGTTTTGATGATAACTAAACTTAATGTGTGCTTTAATGATGATAACTAAACCTGTGGTTGATTACACATGTTCTTGATGTTTGTGTTCATTCATCTTGTTGTTTATGTTGGGTTTGCAAGAGGCAAGAGGTTTCATAACCTCTTTAATATGAACAAGCATGGTATTAACCCTGACTATTTTGCTTGCAGGATCAAACTCATGGTAGCCACCTGGTAAACCAAACATGTGAATAAGCACCCTGCTCCTCTGCAATTCAAAACAGGTGATATATATCATTTACTGTCAAGAGACTTTGGTAAGATACTCACCTTGTTAAAGCTTCAATCTCACCATGGATATTTCATACATATGTCATTAATACACCTCATTCTTGCACCTTACACATGAAACCCTTCTGGCCATTGTGCGCCCTCGCCCGCGGATCGACCTGCGCGGTTAGGTCGCGGGGATCGAGGGGGCAACACCCCTTGCGGGGGTTTCCGGGGGCTCCGCCCCCGGAACACAATTTAGAAATGCTCAAAGCATATTCTAAGTTTAATTCAATTCCAGAAAGCATGATTTTGATATGAACATGAAGCTCTTGACATTTGGACATGTTTCATTGGTCTAACACTTCCATTTTTCAGGTATAGGAGTTTCCGGTCGACCAACACACCTTGGTCGGTCGACCAGATTTGCCAGAGCCTAAGAATTCTAAGTTTTATAGGTTTCGGTCAACCGCCCCTACCTTTCCGATCGACCGGTTCTTCCAGAAACGAAACACTCCAAGATTTACAGGTTCCGGTCGACCGCCCCATGCCCTCCGGTCGATCGCCAGCCCCGAAGCCCCCTTTTGTTGACTTTTGTTTCAAGCTCGAGGAGAGGGGTTTCACCCCATTTCTTTAATCCTTTTGCCCCCAATACACCAGGATTCATGGATCTGGTCTAGGAGTTGTCCAAGGGCCCTTCAAGAAATATAAAACAAACCTAAAGGGTCATAAAACCCTAAGGACTTCATGTGAGATCTAAAAGAGGCCATCAAAGGGGGAAAGTGAGCTGCTGTAAGAGCAAGAGGAGCTGTGTGAACAGTACTCCGTCCAGCAATCCCTTCATCTATCTGAAGCTATTCAAGCTCAATCTGAAGCCAACAAAGCTCCAATCAAGAAGAGAAGCAAGCAAGCAAGCAAAGGGATCCAAGAGGGCTTCAAGGGAGATCAAGAGGGTGCTGTCCAAAGAGGAAGAAGAAAGGTACTGTAGCCGTGAATAGTACTCTGTGTAGCAAGTGTTCTTCATCCATTCTCAACCCATTGAAGGCATATCTGAAGCCAACAAGCACCTACAAAGTGAAGAAGCAAGCAACCAATAAAGAGAGATCAAGGGGGAGGAAATCAAGAAGCAAGCAAGGGTTTCAAGAAGAGATCAAAGGAAGGTTGTTCAAGTGAAGATTGAAGATGCATTCAAGATCCGCAACGTGCATTCAAGGGGAACCCAAAACAGGAGTTTTCTAAACTAAGCCTCATCGTATTTATGTTTTGGGTATTGTATTTGTGTTGAACATAAACTAAAAAATCTGTGTGTGTGTGGATCGTGTTGGATCCGTGGTTGTGTGTGGTTATTGTGTTCCATTCGTGTGTGCGTAGATCTTCCTAGATCTACGTGTGTGTGTGTGTGTGGATCTACTTAGATCCAGTTGTTTTAGTGTGTGGTTTGCTGCACTTGTCGCAGCGTGTGTGTGTCTTGTTGATCCGGTTGTTGGATCGTGTTGGAGACCTCATCTCCGTGTGTGTGTGTGTGTGTATTGGGGTGTGTCCCCGTGTGTGTGGGCAGGCGTCGTCCTGCGTGTGTGGTTGGAGCGTCGTCTCCGTTTGGGCATTTATCCCCGAGTGAAGCCTCACCGGGTTTGGTTAAGGGTGGACGTAGGATTGCCGTCGTTGCATCCGAACCACCTTAAAATCCGTTGTGCACTATGGCTTGATTTATGTGGTTTGATCCTTTTCCTCTACCTCCATTCTTATGATTGTTAGTGTTTGTTGTTATTCCGGATTTATCTTCATATATCTTGCATTATGTATATTATCATCCACTAAGTTTGATAAATCCAATCTGTGCACATTTAGTTATGGTATCTCTTAACTAGCATTCTATCACATATTTTACAAAAGGCCAAAAGTTCTCTTAAAATTTGTAAACACCCAATTCACCCCCCTCTTAGGTGTCATTGATCGCGGGACTTCAATTGGGGAGGTGACCGAGGTAGTAAGAGTGGTTGCATCATTTTTCGTGCCTCCTATCTCAAGATCCCCCATCTCTCAACGAAAAATTATTTTGAACATCCGGTTAGGTATAGTTTTTCGAGCCCGTCTCTTCGATATATAGAACGCGTGATTCCGACGTGTGTACACCGAGAACCGGAGGTTTGAAGGAGTTAGAATTTATATTTTTGAAATGACGACATTGAGAATGTCGTTGATTCATTTTGACGACATTTTGCAACGTCGTCATATCTTTAATATATATATATATATATATATATATATATATATATTTATAACTATATCTTTGAAAATTCATATCTATTAAGATATGTAATAGAAAATTATAAAAAAATTATATATTTGGAATCCTTTAATTTTTCTCTTAATTATCATATATTCTATTTTTCTAAATTATTTTATATAAATAAATGTGTCTTTGAATGTATGTTTTAAAATTATTTAATTAAATAGATATTGACGTGAATTCTTGTTAAATAAATTAAGTTAAAAATTATAGAATTAACGTCCCTCCAAGAGGATGCTAATTAATAAATGACACTACTCACAGACGTCAATTAATATAAATTTATTTAATTATAGTTAATTATAGAATTGGATGGAAATATATTCTATAATTAACGCATTCATGTTCTCGCCATTTTCTTCCGGTTATGACCCATACCTTGGGTCTTTTGGCACTCTTATCTCACGTCCGTAGATGGAGTCCCTGTTTCATGATTGGTTCACGTTATACACCTCAACTCTCGGTGACATACGAGCCCTCCGTTGGATATTCCATTCCTTCGGACTGGCAAGTTAGTCATTGGGACCTCCGTAAGTCTCCTCGCAGTCTTGGATTCCCTCAAGGTCGACTGAGCTGGTTGTACCTAATCACCCAGATTTCCAGAATGTCATGGTTTTCATATGGTTTATTGATATATCATCCTTATTACAAGTTCTATCCTTGAACTCTATGTTCCGTGAAATCTATCTTAATGTTCTTACATGCTTGATCCTTGAAATTCTTGGCCATTAATATGGAATTATTCTAGACTAAATGTCAGGGACTATAGGTCCCACTAAAATGATATTTTAAATATTACGGGTCCTGATCTGACCCTATTGGGCAAGGTAAAGTACAAACGTTACCGGTATACGATGATCGGGTGCTGGCATTCACCAACTCGGTTATTGGCATTTAGGGGCAATCATATAATCGTGAGAACTCCTAAGTGTGTGACCAAATACTACCTAGTGCTATTTTCATGAGGGGCGGTCATATCGTCGTGATTTTCCCCTTAGTGCATTGGCCAATCCTATGTAGTGCTAGATGTGCAAACGCTCTCGTGATAGTGATGATCGGGAGTAATTGCCATAATAGTACACAATCCTATGTAGTGCTAGATGTGCAAACGCTTTCGTGATAGTGATGATCGGGAGTAATTGCCATCATAGTGCATCTTTCCACAACTTATTATTCATCATGAAAAGATCTTGAATTGCCTTATTTGAGGGGTTATCATATTGTCGTGATATTCCCTTAGTGTCTTGGTAATCCTCCACAGTGCTAGTTACAAGAAAGCTCTCATGATAATGTCGTCATAGAGAGAATATTGTGCTACTTTCATTAACCGCCCTCGTGATATTGTTCATCATAGAGGGATGATTGTTATTGTTTCCTCATTATGAGAAGTACTTGATGTTCTGACATGAAAGTTCTTGCTATACTCTCTTGATTGTCATTGTCCTTACTCTTTATGAGTGTATCTAGCATCTTGCTTACTCTTTTTTTTATATAGTTCTTGAATTTATCTCGTGTCATTATAGTTCTCTATTTATATATCTTGCATGACCTGCATGCGCATGTGAAACTGTAATTGACTTAAAGCTAGCTTGGAGCATGAGATATTAAGTCCTACTGAGTGTTCGCTCACCCTGCGTTTTCCAATGTTTTTCAGGTAATGACCTTAGTGACGACGAGACCGAATATGATGGGCAAGGGCAAGAGTGAAGAGAACTCTGACATCTACATGAACCGTCTAGTCTAGTTATCTTGCGTCTTATGTCTCCTTATAGTTTTTCTTTATTGAGTCTTTTCAGAACTTATATTTGAAATGAAATTTATTTTTTGTTAAAATTGAGTTTTGTGGAAATGACTATGCTCTGATTGACATGACTGTTTAACTGCCACGTTCTGAGCAAACGACACGTTCCGCTACTATCGGTTCGGGGCGTGACAGAAGGTGGTATCAAAGCCTAGGCTTTCTAAATCCCTAAGTCATTTAGTCTAAGTCTTAGATTGAGTTCTCCTTGTCAGTTATCCTATAGGAACCATGTGAGATTTGGGTAGAGCTTTGGGTTAAATAATAAAATATGTTACGTCCGCGTTAGATAAATACCAAGAGATATGATTAATCATTTATTTAAAACTCATTTTGTAGACTAAGATGGCCGCCGAAGGAGCCCAATGGAGAGAAATGCAACGCACGGTCCAAGGACTAACCCAGGCCTTGCAACTATGAGGATAATCTAGCTAGAACACATGTTTTAGATATGGTGATTTTACCCCACTGATCGGGAAGGAAATCATATGAATTTGGGGACCAAATTCTTTTAAGTGGGGGAGGGTGTAGCACCCTGAAAATTTAAATATGAAATAAATGAAAATAACTATAAATAATAGTCATGAAATAATTATGGTTAATAAAAATATATATATATCGATAAATAGAGCCAAAATAAATAAGTGAGTAATGGAAATTGAATATATCCTTTTATCTAATTATGGCTTAAATTTAAAATATGATTTAAATATTTAGAAGGGACCTTATTCCATATATATATATATATATATATATACACATATATATATACACACAAATATATAAAGAATTTCATAGGGTCGAACCCGACTCTGATACCCCGAGACAATGGTAAATAAATAAAATTTTAGGAAATAAAATCCCCGTATGGAGTTCTACTCACAAGTGAACAAAGATGCTGGAATATAAGCTAAAACCCATTAAAATTCTAACATGTATAATTAGTGAGTCTTAGTAAAGGTTTAAGGCTTAAAACATGATAAAAATCCAACCCAGAGAATGCTAAACCATAATGGGCCCTAACCAAAGCCCATAACACAAACTTCCAAAACCCATAACTATGTAATAAATAAAGCCACGTACATTAAAAAGGGGCCTTAAATCCTTACCATATATATATATGTACAAGGGCCTCAACCCATACCCATAAAGAAGCCCTATCCAACTACTCATAAGGCCTTAAACCAACAAAGTCCAACCCACAGCCGAACCATCCTTAGCCTTTAACCCTCATGGGCTTCACGTGAGGGAGCCATGATTCTCTTTAACCCATATACCTGTAGAAGGGGACCACACAATGGACCAGGATGATTAGGAACCCAGCCCACTCATTGCCAATGAGCCAAATCACATATAAATATATATATAAATAGATTTATAACTACGTGGGTTGTTTATTTCTTTTAGCCCAAAACAAATCATGATTTATAAATCTCATCCATATACAATTTAGGCTTTACATAACTTTAACCCGCACACATGGGGTTTGACCAATTGTTAAGCCTTTAGTGGGCCTTTAGCCAAACCAACCACGAAGGGATAAAATGGGATATATAATATATATAAAAAGAACCAGAACCTTCCTCCTTGCATAGGAGAATTGGACTTCGATACTTACTAGGGTTGGCGTCGAATGAAGATTTGGAAGGAGGCTGTGAATAAGCAATAGGCAATTGCACGTGGGAAAGGTTTATACCTATTAGGAGATCTACATAAGGAAGCTTTAGATAAAGTAGGATTATTTTACGTGAAAATTCTTATTCCTAATAGGATTCAAACTCCATCACTCTATAAATAACCTCCATCAACGAGCCGGCTAACGCCGTTGCTCATGTTGTTCCCTACATCAACCATCAACAAATCTCTGCTACATTCATGGAGAAGGGGGGGTCCTGCACCATTGATGCAAAGAAGCCGTTGCTTCTTCTTCCTCTCCTTTTCTACAAACAAGCCTCTCTTGCTGCCGTTGCCTTGTACATGTTACGGTTGCTATTATTATCGTGAAGAAGAAGAGTTCTTCTTCCCCTTCTTCGTCTTGCTGATTGTAGTTACAGAGGAAGCTGCAGCAGTTGCCGTCATCATCATCCTTCTTCTTCTTTTATTTGTCTGTCAGAACATCAACGCAAAGTGGTAGGCAATCTCCCAAGTCAAATCTGATTAATCATCCTGCATGTTTTTATACGTTTGATGCCATGACTTCCTGCATGCTCTAAGTAGAAAATCATTAAGTGAATAGAAGTAAATCATGATTAAATATTTTGTAATCATGTAATCATATAATTAAAATTCTAGAAAAATATATCTTTGAAATCCCTAAAATTTACTGTAAATTTTCATGTGATTATATGGTGTGTTAACCTGTTAATGATTAACTCTATTAGATATATGAATTTCTAATAGTTACACGGCGAATTGCAATGGTTACCGTAGTACCATAGTTATATATTTTTATGTTGATGGCCTGTTTGGGGGCGCCATAGTGTCCTTTGGCCATGAAATTTTATGGGTGTGTTATTGGGGAGGTGACCGAGGTAGTAAGAGTGGTTGCACCATTTTTCGTGTCTCCTATCTCAAGATCCCTCATCTCTCAACGAAAAATTATTTATAACACCCGATTAGGTAGAGTTTTTCGAGCCCGTCATTTCGATATATAGAACGTGTGATTCCGACGTGTGTACGTCGAGAACCGGAGGTTTGAAGAAGTTAGAATTTATATTTTTGAAATGACGACATTGAGAATGTCGTTGATTCATTTTGACGATATTTTGTAATGTCGTCATATCTTTAATATATATATATATATATATGTATATATTTGTAACTATATCTTTGAAAATTCATATCTATTAAGATATGTAACAGAAAATTATAAAAAAATTATATATTTGGAATCTTTTAATTTTTCTCCTAATTATCATATATTCTATTTCTCTAAATTATTTTATATAAATAAATGTGTCTTTGAATGTATGTTTTAAAATTATTCAATTAAATAGATATTGATGTGAATTCTTGTTAAATAAATTAAGTTAAAAATCATAGAATTAATGTCCCTCCAAGAGGATGCTAATTAATAAATGACACTACTCACAGACGTCAATTAATATAAATTTATTTAATTATAGTTAATTATAGAATTGGATGGACATAAATTCTATAATTAACGCATTCATGTTCTCACCGTTTTCTTCCGGTTATGACCCATACCTTGGGTCTTTTGGCACTCTCATCTCACGTCCGTAGATGGAGTCCCTGTTTCATGATTGGTTCATGTTATACACCTCAACTCTCGGTGACATACGAGCCCTCCGTTGGATATTCCATTCCTTCGGACTAGCAAGTTAGTCATTGGGACCTCCGTAAGTCTCCTCGCAGTCTTGGATTCCCTCAAGGCCGACTAAGCTAGTTGTACCTAATCACCCAAATTTCCAGAATGCCATGGTTTTCATATGGTTTATTGATATATCATCCTTATTACAAGTTCTATCCTTGAACTCTATGTTCAGTGAAACCTATCTTAATATTCTTATATGCTTGATCCTTGAAATTCTTGGCCATTAATATGGAATTAGTCTAGACTAAATGTCAGGGGCTATGGGTCCCACTAAAATGACATTTTAAATGCTACGGGTCCTGATCTGACCCTATTGGGCGAGGCAAAGTCCAAACGTTACCGGTATACGATGATCGGGTGCTGGCATTCACCAACTCGGTTATTGGCGTTTAGGGGCAATCATACAGTCGTGAGAACTCCTAAGTGTGCGACCAAATACTACCTAGTGCTATTTCCATGAGGGGCGGTCATATCGTCGTGATTTTCCCCTTAGTGCATTGGCCAATCCTATGTAGTGTTAGATGTGCAAACGCTCTCGTGATAGTGATGATCGGGAGTAATTGCTATCATAGTACACAATCCTATGTAGTGCTAGATGTGCAAACGCTTTCGTGATAGTGATGATCGGGTGTAATTACCATCATAGTGCATCTTTCCACAACTTATTGTTCATCATGAAAAGATCTTGAATTACCTTATTGGAGGGGTTATCATATCGTCGTGATATTCCCTTAGTGTCTTGGCAATCCTCCACAGTGCTAACTACAAGAAAGCTCTCATGATAATGTCGTCATAGAGAGAATATTGTGCTAGTTTCATTAACCGCCCTCGTGATATTGTTCGTCATAGAGGGATGATTGTTATTGTTTCCTCATTATGATAAGTACTTGATGTTCTGACATGAAAGTTCTTGCTATACTCTCTTGATTGTCATTGTCCTTACTCTTTATGAGTGTATCTAGCATCTTGCTTACTCATTTTTTTTATATAGTTCTTGAATTTATCTCGTGTCATTATAGTTCTCGATTTCTATATCTTGCATGACCTGCATGCGCATGTGAAACTATAATTGACTTAAAGCTAGCTTGGAGCATGAGATATTAAGTCCTACTGAGCGTTCGCTCACCCTGCGTTTTCCAATGTTTTTCAGGTAATTACCTTAGTGACGACGAGACCGAACATGATGGGCAAGGGCAAGAGTGAAGAGAACTCTGACATCTAGATGAACCGTCTAGTCTGGTTATCTTGCGTCTTATGTCTCCTTATAGTTTTTCTTTATTGAGTCTTTTCAGAACTTATATTTGAAATGAAATTTATTATTTGTCAAAATTGTGTTTTGTGGAAATGACTATGCTCTGATTGACATGACTGTTTAACTGTCACGTTCTGAGCAAACGACACGTTCCGCTGCTATCGCTTCGGGGCGTGACAACTAGCTTCCCGCTCCATCTCTCGAGAGCTAATCATCATCAACCTCCTACACGGGGGATCGCCTGTGCTAGAGGTAACGGTCATGGCCCGAGCTGGGGATGGGGTACTGGGTCTAGGGACAGAAGGCTCCGGGGTACTAGGACCAGTAGGACCCCTAACTGAAGGACTCTTGGGCTGAGAGGGATGGAGGGTAATCCGTTGGCCACCATGGTCGAAGGTATAGGTGTTCGGCCGGCCATGGTGCGTGGCATCCCGATCAAACAACCACGGCCTACCAAGAATAATACTGCCCACCTCCATGGGGAGGACATCACACCAGATCTCATCACGGTAGGCATGGAACTACAGTGGGACCAGACACCGCAGCTTGATCGGAATGGAGGTGGAATCCACCCATGATACTCGATAAGGGCAAGGATGGTCCACGGGAGTAAGACCAAGACGAGAAACAGTGCCCGTGAAGATTGCATTGATACAACTCCCACTATCGTTAATCACCTTACAAACTTTCCCGCCCAGCCTACAGTATGTATAAAAGATAGTGGTCCGACGCCAGTCATCAGTGGCATGTGGCTGGGTAAGAATACACCTGACGACCCCCAAATGGGTATCATCTTGATGCTGGGCATCCTGGCCATCATCTTCATTCTCAAAGAATTCGTCAGCTAATTCATGTTCTACCTCATAGCTGACTGACACAAGCCCAGAAGATGAGGCTTCCCCGACCTGTGTTTCCCCAATGACTAGAGATTGACGAGTGTGACACTGGTTTGAAAAGTGGCCAAACCCATTGCAGCGAAAAAATTACTACCGTGATCCACTAGGGTCCCCGATTAAAGGTCCCTTACCCTTATCCTCCTGACGGACGGGAGGTGTAGGCAACAGGGGACGGGCAAGAGGTGCGGGCGCCGGTGGACGGACAATGGGCGCAGGTTGTTGGGGTCGAGGAGGAAGATCCCTCGGTGGGGGAGGGCGAGGCCTTGGAGCGAATAGCTCCGGACAGGTGGGCTCTTGAGGTCGGGCCATGGGGGACCTCTGATATGCGCCTGAAGATCCGCGGGGCTCGACACTACGAAGAGGGAAGGGTCCCAACCATTGGGTAGGCTCAAACTCGGCCTCGAATTGCTCCAATTCGAGAGCAACCTGATACGCTTGTTCCAAAGTGGTCCAATTGCGGCGGAAAAGATCATATTGATAGTTTGGCCACAGACCTCTTCGAAAGCGCGAGATGGTCATGGTGCTCTCTTCCTTAACTACACACCGCAAATAGTACGCATCAAACTCGGCGGTGTACTCAATCACGGATTGGTTCCCTTGGGTGAGACTTTGCCATTTATCTATGAGACGCTGGTGATATGTGGCAGGAGGGCACTTCTGCCACAATTTGATTTTCATGTCATCCGAAGTACCGATCTGGGGTTGATGTCGCTGCATCAATAGGCTCTCCACATTAGTCCAATAGGTTTGCGCCTGCCCTTGCAACTTCATCTTTGCGTAGCGAACTCTTCGGTTGTCCGTCATCTCAAACCACTCGAAGTACCGATCTATGCCAGCCTCCCAATCTTAATAGACCTTGGAGTACTTTGGGTCTAAGCACCCATCAAAAAGGAGAGGGTCCGCACGCACGTTCCTAAGAACGCGGTCGTCGTCATCATAATCACGATTCCGTCGTTGGGCTCGTCGGTCACGACCATAACCCCTAGGTTCATTATCGGATGCATAGTCATCCACCTCAGGCACTCACTGCCTTCTATCATATACCCCTTGAGCCCTTGGAGTAGCAAGTTGCTGAACTGGCTCCTGTTGGCCATTTGTCGGCGCGGGTTATGCCTCAACCGGGGCCCTCTCTAAAACAGCAACTCTCCCCACCAGACCCTGGATAGACTGGTCCGATGCTTCGGCCCGATCCTTTAAGGCTTTCATTCTCCCTTCCAGGCGCATACCTATGCCATCTACACACGTACTAAGCCCATCCATACGCGTATCGAATCGATCTATTAGAGATCGGAACATCTCGGCCACCAAAGGCTCATCGGAACTACGGGCTTGGGGATCCGCCATAGGTGGTGGTGGTAAGTATTGGGTACCTCTACGGGTGGGCATGCAAAATACAGAGTGACTGGGATACACAGAGATGAACCTAGACTTAACCAATATCCGATACTTAGCGGAGTTGCGGGATCCGAAAATCCCCTCACGTAAATGTGCTACCATCCCGATAGACGTAACCTATCGTTCCGGGAACACCTTTTGATATACCGAATAAAGGCATTGATGAGGGCATCACTCACGATTCCCTCTGGCTCGGGACCTCCCTCCCCCTCGCTGAGATCCAGACCTGAGCTCCATCACTTCACCGCTCACTGCAGCACCTTGAGGATCATCTTTGTGCACTTGTTATCTTTATTTTGAGTCATATTCATGTAATTTGCCTTTTATTCGAGTCTTGTACCTAGGTTATTAAGTCATTTCCCTAAGTTGAGTCTCATTAGGCTATGGTGCTTACTATTGGGCCTACTTCCTTGGGCTAGGCCCATGGGCGCACCCCCCTATCCCTTGGTTATCTATTAGTGTGTTAAGAGTCAGGGACTTATATGTAAAAGTGGGTTTCCTATAAATAGGACCCCAATCCCTCTTTTGAAGGTTAATGAACATTTGAATATTTGAGCATAAGTGCACCCCTCTCTCTCTCTAGCTCTCTCATTCTCTCTCTCTCTCTCTAGGGGGCGAACCCCTCTCTCTCTCTTCCCCCCTTCTCTCTCTCTCCCTTGGGCGAACTTGCCCTTTCACCTCCCCCTTCCCCTGCCACCTCAGCTGCCACCTCACCCTCCACCCCTTCACCTCCCCTAGGCCACTTAATACTCATCAATTTCCTCCACTTCCCAAGCAACCCTTCCTATTCCCCATACACCTTCCCCACCTCCAAGACACCCATCCCTCTTCCCCAAGCAACCTTCCCACTCCCCCACACCCTCATTCATATCCCTTGACCATCCCAACCCCCACCCCACCACAAGTTGCGCACCACCCCTCACCATCTACACCCACCCCTTGCCTTGGCCGACCCCTCCACCCCCCCTTCTCCAAGCTTCGGCCCTCTCTCCCCTCCACTCTCCTGCACCTCCATACTACCTGCTCCGCCCCTCTCTTCACCCCCACACAACCCTCCCCCATCTGCTATCACCACCACCCTTCCCTCCATTACCAAACTCCAGTCCCCCTTAACCTAACCCCACCACCATCCCCTTCATTTGGACACGTCTGCAGGTGGCAGAAGAAGGCCCGTCTTGCAGAAGCTCCCCCGAGTTCACACGGCGACATCTGAGGGCGTACCTTACCTTTCTGGAAAGGGCGTCCAGTCATCTTCGCAGGCGAGGTGATCCCATCCCGTTCCGAGTTCGGGGCTGTCCGGGAGAGCCAATCTCCCCCGACTGCGCAGAGCTCCATCAGCAGAGTTCCTGAACCCTGTTCAAAGCTACACCACGGCCGACGGTGGAAGATTCAAGCCGCGAGTTCTTCTACAAATATCTTCTTCCACCAGTCCTCTTTCTGGATCAAGAAGCGGGAGTGCATTTGGCATCCGGAGGTCAGAGTTTTGGTCTTTCTTCCTCGACTGGTCGGGTCTGCCTCCCACAGTCGGCAGTGGCCTGCCCCCACTCATCGGCATCCCCCAGTCCACCCCGACCTCAGACGGCTTCCCCACCAGTTTTTCCGCGAAGAGGGCTCGTCCACGGATCCAGCACCTCTGACGGTTCGAGATTTGGCATCCGGGAGCGGCCGGGACAACTTCTGCAAGCCACTGTTTGTATCTGGTAGCTGCTGCGGCCAGACTCTGCAACCCAGTTCGTCGCTGCACCACGACTAACAGTAAAGGATTCCGACCAAGGGCCCTTCTTCAAAGTTCTTCCTCCACCTGTCTCCGACCAGAAGCAGGAAGCGGAACCACAGTCGGCGTCCGGGAGCCAACGTTCCGATTTTTCCCCTTCAGTCGCACGGGTCTGCCTTTCCAAGTCTGCAGCGACCAGCTCCCATTCATCGGCGTCCCCCAGTCCACCCCGACATTGGATGGCTTCCCCGTCAGTTTTGCAGCATAGAGGGATTGTCCACGGTTCCTGAAACCCTGACGGTTCATGATTCGGAGTCCAGGGGCCACCGGAGCAATCTCTGCAACCTGCTGCATCAGAACAGAAGCTGTCAACCCCAAGTTCCATCACCCTATTCGAACCCCCGCCGTGGCCAGCGATGACATCAGAAGAATTCAATAAAATTCAGAGGTGTCCTGGTTCCTGTTACAAAGAATTTCCCCCTGGTCTCGTCGTCAGTAAAATTTCTGAGCAGGAGCTACGGTTGCAACAGCGGCTTCCTATCGCTTCTCATAGCAAGCGAGCAGATTCAACATCGGCTTCCTCTCCCACGATTTCGGCGAGTTTCCCCTCCCGCCTGGCCGGCTTAGCGCCCCTCCCTGCGTGGAGGTAGTGTTTGCATGTAAACTTTACTTCCCCATCCCTAGTCCAACCCTCCTGTGTGAGGAGTAGTGTTTGTAATAAACAGCTCAAGCTTCATCGGCGCAGTGTGCGGGGAACCACACTTCCCCGCTCGCCCTCGTCTCCGTTCGGGGTTGGTTTCTTCAAACCAACCAGGTGAGCTCTACCCTTGCTCCTTATTCTTGTTCATTTAATATCTGCAAAACTTATTCGCTGGTTGGTGAGAGAGTGCCCGATCCCGGAACCACCACCCTTGTGTGGTCACCGTGGCCTTAGTGAGAGGAGTGTCCTAGTGCCCCCAAGGCACCCGGCTGCCCTTGTTTGTGGGCTTCCTATCTTCGGGAGGGTTAACTTTAGTGGTGCTGGTCCTCTAACCAGCCAGGGGCTTTCTCCACTACCTCGGCTCGGCATCATCGAGTCACCGCGGGAAACGGGTGTGTGCGGTGTAACGGCGACTCTCAAGTTGCTCTCAACCTTGTTGATTGTTGCGAATAAAGTCCAAAGGTCTTTTGCTTGCTGCATTATTTGTGTCACATCAAGTGGTATCAGAGCAAGTTTTAGACTTGTCTACAAGCCTAGGTCCTAGGACAATTGCATTGCCATCCCATACCGGTCACCTTGTCTTTGTGCATGTCCACCCGTAGGGGTACCATATACCGGACCGATCCTTCTACTTCCGATCCACCTATGGATCCCAATTTCCAAGGCAACCAAAACATCCCTAGGGAAGCTCCCCAAACTCCTATGGATCGACTTGAGGCTGCCATCCAAATCCTCACGGAGCAAATGAATGGAATTTCCACCGATTAGAGAGATTAGAAGAAGCTAGGGCCCCACCTAGGAACCATGCCCAAAGGGCTCCTCCTCCGCGGATTGAACATGAGAGGGAAGATCTAGATGATGAGTGGTATCGTGAGCAAGAGAGAGCCCCACAACCTCGATACCATGAGAGGCGACCACGTGAGGATCCGGATGACTTCCTACTAAGAATGATCAAAGTGGAAGCTCCTAATTTTGATGGGTCTCATAACCCTAGTACCTATAAAGAATGGGAGCATGGCATGGACCAATACTTTGATTGGTACCCCATGTCCGAGGAGAGAAAGGTTAGGTTGGCCAAGATGCACCTTCTTAAACTAGCCAAGACCTATTGGCTAAAGGTAGAAAGCCAAAGGAGGATCAGGCGTGAGGAACCCATTGACACTTGGATAGACATGAAAGATCAACTTAGGAATAAATATCTTCCCATCTCCTATAGCCAACTTCTCCTTGATGAATGGCAAAGCCTTACCCAAGAGGGAAAGACCGTGGAAGAGTATATTGAGAAATTTGACTCATATCTCCTAAGGTGTGGTGTGGTCGAAGACCCAGCCGTCACTTTATCCCGGTTTAGGAATGGTCTCCTTCCCCACATCAAACGGGAGCTTTTTATGAGGGAAGTGCATAGCTTGGAGATTGCCTATCAAATAGCCCGTGATGTAGAGCGATTCTCTAGGAACCCAAGGTTTGCCCCCCCCAAGGGCCCGGGACCCCGTCCCAACCTGCCTCCTCTGTTAAGAACACCTCCTCCCAGTGGGGGAACCCCCACTCGGCCCTACCCCCAACCAACCACTCCCACCCCCACAAAGACCACTCCACTCAACCCTCCTCCCCGAAGGGAGGAAGCCTCCAAAGGGAAGACCCCAGGGAGTAGTACGATCAAATGTTTTCAGTGCCATGGTTATGGCCACATAGCCTCCCAATGCCCTTCCAAGGGGATGTCGAGCCTTGTTATTGAGGGCGGACCTACCACATCCCAAGAAACCCATGAGAATACTATTGAGGAACACGAGGCTACTTTAGAGTGGGAAGAGGAATACGATGAGCAATTCTTTGAGGAAGGTGTAGAAGATGATCCCCACTCCACCCACTTAGGAGTAATAAGGTGCACCCTTACCCAACCTCAAGAGAATGATTGGAGGAGGACTTCCATTTTTCACACCTTCATCAAAATCGGGGACCATGTTAGGAAGGTTATCCTAGACAACGGAAGTTGTGTCAATGCCGTGTCCCCGGACACCGTCAAGCTCCTAGGACTTACCCCAACACCCCACCCCAAACCATATCGTGTCTCATGGATAAACAACCATTCCCTACCCGTCAACACATGTTGTCTTATCCCCATCACCTTCTCATCCTACCAAGAGCAAATATGGTGTGACATCATACCTATGGCTGTAGGAAGCATCCTGCTAGGGAGACCTTGGATATATGATGTTAATGCTACCATCTATGGGAAAACAAACACGTGCACCTTTGAACACAAGGGGAAGACCATTCGCCTCAACCCTTCCCCACCCCGAAAGGACCCACCCTCCAAGGGAATTCTCCCCACACCACCTCAAAACCCAGGGGTCCCATCACCCCCAACCCAACCAACAAGCCAACTGTCCACCCATGAGAGTCCCACCAAAGGCCTACACCTCATCACTAAACAAGAACTCGAGGAAGAGGTAGCTCTCGGAACACCCATATACGCTGTGGTCATATGCCTAGGGGAATCCACCCCCTCCAACCCTCATCCCGTGGAAATACACCCTCTCCTAGAAGAATTCAAGGACGTGTTCCCCGAGGAGCTCCCCGATCAACTGCCACCCATGAGGGATGTCCAACATGCTATTGACCTTGTCCCAGGGGCCACCCTCCCAAACCTTCCCCACCATCGCCTCAACCCTACTGAACATGCTGAACTGAGGAGACAAGTGGAGGAACTCATTAGAAAAGGCTTCCTTCGTCTTAGTAAAAGTCCTTGTGCTGTCCCAGCCCTCCTCACACCAAAGAAAGATGGGACATGGCGAATGTGTATTGATAGCAGAGCCATCAACAAGATTACCGTCAAATATAGGTTCCCCATACCTAGACTTGACGATATGCTAGACATGCTAGCTGGAGCCACCATTTTTTCAAAGATAGACCTTAAGAGTGGCTACCACCAAGTAAGGATAAGGCTCGGGGATGAATGGAAAACAACCTTCAAAACCAAAGATGGACTCTATGAATGGCTGGTGATGCCTTTTGGGCTCTCTAACGCCCCAAGCACATTTATACGCCTTATGACCGAGGTCCTTAGGCCCTATATTGGAGTCTTCCTGGTAGTCTATTTTGATGATATCCTCATCTACAGCCAGTCCAAGGAAGCCCACCTCAGTCATCTTAGGCAAGTCTGTACCACCCTTAGGAAGGAGAGTCTCTTTGCCAACTTGGGAAAATGTCACTTCATGACAAAGTCCATTACCTTCCTTGGGTATGTTGTCTCCACCGACGGGGTATCCATGGACCCTGAAAAGGTCCAAGCCATCCTCGATTGGCCAGAGCCCCGCACTCTCCATGAAGTCCGGAGCTTTCATGGGTTAGCCACCTTTTACCGTAGGTTCATCCATGGGTTCAGCACCGTCACAGCCCCTATCACCGACTGCCTCAAAAAGGGGACCTTTGTGTGGACCAAGTCAGCATCTAGGGCCTTTCAAGAGCTCAAAGAGAGAATGACCCAAGCCCCTGTCTTATGCCTCCCTGATTTCTCCAAAGTTTTTGAGGTGACTTGTGATGCCTCTGGGGTAGGAATTGGCGGGATCCTTAGCCAGGAAGGACACCCAGTGGCCTACTTTAGTGAGAAGTTGTGTGATGCCAGGATGAGATACTCCACCTACGACAAGGAATTTTATGCCGTGGTACAATCCCTCCGGCATTGGAGACACTATCTCTTGCCTAAAGCATTTGTCATATTTTCTGATCATGAGGCCCTAAAATACCTCAACTCCCAGCAGAAACTGAATGCCCGGCATGCCCGATGGGTCGAGTACATCCAGTCCTACACTTTTGTGATCAAACATAAGGCTGGAAGCGAGAATCGTGCCGCGGATGCGCTCAGTAGGAGAATCTCCTTGCTAGCTACCATTCGGGCGGAGGTCATAGGGTTTGAAAGGATCAAGGAAGAATATCCGAATTGTCCTGACTTTGGGCATGTCCATACCCTCTTGACCACCCAACCACTCCAGGAGCACCAAAGTTTTATCCTAGAGGATGGGTTCATTTTTAGAGGCCATAAGCTGTGCATACCTCGAACCTCACTGCGGGATTTGTTAGTCTGGGAGTTACATGCAGGAGGTCTGGCGGGACACTTTGGGGTTCATAAAACCATTGCATTGGTTGAGGGACAGTTCTACTGGCCAAGTCTCAAAAGGGATGTAGCCAAAATTGTGGGGCAGTGTCGTACTTGTGCTACAGCCAAGCAAGTAAAGTAGAATACTGGCCTATACACCCCTCTCCCTGTCCCAGACCGACCATGGCAGGATTTGAGTATGGACTTTGTCTTAGGCCTGCCTAGGACCCAGAGGAAGCATGATTCCATCTATGTCGTGGTGGATAGGTTCTCAAAAATGGCTCATTTTATCCCTTGCTCTAAGACTTCAGATGCCTCCCACGTAGCCCGCCTGTTCTTTGATGAGGTGGTCCGCCTCCATGGCCTGCCCAAGACCATCATTTCAGATAGGGACGTCAAATTCACCAGTTACTTTTGGAAGACCCTCCGGCATCTAATGGGGACCCTGCTTAAGTTTTCCACGGCCTATCACCCTCAAACCGATGGCCAGACCAAAGTCGTCAATCGGAGCCTAGGGAATCTCTTGTGGTGCCTTGTTGAGGACCGCCCTGGAAATTGGGATCTCATCCTACCTCAAGCCAAGTTTGCATACAATAATTCCACCAATAGGTCCATAGGCATGAGTCCCTTCGAAGCTGTGCATGGTTACAAGCCTAGGAAGCCAACAGATCTCATTCCCCTACCCCCGCATGCTAGGGTGTCCATCACTGCTGAGTCTTTTGCACAACACCTTAGAGAGTTGCATGAGGATATTCGCAAAAACATCAACAAGAGCAATGAGATTTACAAGAGGTCAGCTGATTCCCACCGCCGCCACCAAGAATTCCAAGTAGGTGATTTTGTGATGGTGAGAACTGAGAGGCTATTCCCTGGGAATACATCAAAGTTGAGGTCTCGTGGAGCTGGCCCCTTCCAGGTGCTGAGATGACTTGGCACCAATGCTTATGTGTTAGACCTCCCTGAAGAATACGGAGTAAGTCCCACATTCAATGTGGCTGACCTGGTACCCTACAAGGGCCCCACGGTGACACCCAGTGAGGAACTCCAGCCTACTCCACCCCTTGAGAGCGCCCCCACACCTCAGAGAGCTCCACCCAGCTTGAGAAACCAGCGTGACAAAGTGGAGCGGATATTAGATGAACAGGTCACCAATACATGGAGCAAGGCGTATGAGCGATACCTGGTCAGGTGGAAGGGACGGCCCCCTTCGGATGACGCATGGGTGAGTCGGGAGGACCTCCAGCGGTTGGACCCCGACCTCTTAGAGCAGTATCACAGCAGGGAGAACCCCTACTCGACAGAGTCGAGCTCTTCGCGCCCCGGGGGAATTGATGAGGGCATCACTCACGATTCCCTCTGGCTCGGGACCTCCCTCCCCCTCCGCTGAGATCCAGGCCTGAGCTCCATCACTTCACCGCTCACTGCAGCACCTTGAGGATCATCTTTGTGCACTTGTTATCTTTATTTTGAGTCATATTCATGTAATTTGCCTTTTATTCGAGTCTTGTACCTAGGTTATTAAGTCATTTCCCTAAGTTGAGTCTCATTAGGCTATGGTGCTTACTATTGGGCCTACTTCCTTGGGCTAGGCCCATGGGCGCACCCCCCCGATCCCTTGGTTATCTATTAGTGTGTTAAGAGTCAGGGACTTATATGTAAAAGTGGGTTTCCTATAAATAGGACCCCAATCCCTCTTTTGAAGGTTAATGAACATTTGAATATTTGAGCATAAGTGCACCCCTCTCTCTTCTAGCTCTCTCATTCTCTCTCTCTCTCTCTAGGGGGCGAACCCCTCTCTCTCTCTTCCCCCCTTCTCTCTCTCTCCCTTGGGCGAACTTGCCCTTTCACCTCCCCCTTCCCCTGCCACCTCAGCTGCCACCTCACCCTCCACCCCTTCACCTCCCCTAGGCCACTTAATACTCATCAATTTCCTCCACTTCCCAAGCAACCCTTCCTATTCCCCATACACCTTCCCCACCTCCAAGACACCCATCCCTCTTCCCCAAGCAACCTTCCCACTCCCCCACACCCTCATTCATATCCCTTGACCATCCCAACCCCCACCCCACCACAAGTTGCGCACCACCCCTCACCATCTACACCCACCCCCTTGCCTTGGCCGACCCCTCCACCCCCCCTTCTCCAAGCTTCGGCCCTCTCTCCCCTCCACTCTCCTGCACCTCCATACTACCTGCTCCGCCCCTCTCTTCACCCCCACACAACCCTCCCCCATCTGCTATCACCACCACCCTTCCCTCCATTACCAAACTCCAGTCCCCCTTAACCTAACCCCACCACCATCCCCTTCATTTGGACACGTCTGCAGGTGGCAGAAGAAGGCCGTCTTGCAGAAGCTCCCCCGAGTTCACACGGCGACATCTGAGGGCGTACCTTACCTTTCTGGAAAGGGCGTCCAGTCATCTTCGCAGGCGAGGTGATCCATCCCGTTCCGAGTTCGGGGCTGTCCGGGAGAGCCAATCTCCCCCGACTGCGCAGAGCTCCATCAGCAGAGTTCCTGAACCCTGTTCAAAGCTACACCACGGCCGACGGTGGAAGATTCAAGCCGCGAGTTCTTCTACAAATATCTTATTCCACCAGTCCTCTTTCTGGATCAAGAAGCGGGAGTGCATTTGGCATCCGGAGGTCAGAGTTTTTGTCTTTCTTCCTCGACTGGTCGGGTCTGCCTCCCACAGTCGGCAGTGGCCTGCCCCCACTCATCGGCATCCCCCAGTCCACCCTGACCTCAGACGGCTTCCCCACCAGTTTTTCCGCGAAGAGGGCTCGTCCACGGATCCAGCACCTCTGACGGTTCGAGATTTGGCATCCGGGAGCGGCCGGGACAACTTCTGCAAGCCACTGTTTGTTTCTGGTAGCTGCTGCGGCCAGACTCTGCAACCCGGTTCATCACTGCACCACGACTAACAGTGAAAGATTCCGACCAAGGGCCCTTCTTCAAAGTTCTTCCTCCACCTGTCTCCGACCAGAAGCAGGCAGCGGAACCACAGTCGGCGTCCGAGAGCCAACGTTCCGATTTTTCCCCTTCAGTCGCGCGGGTCTGCCTTTCCCAGTCTACAGCGACCAGCTCCCATTCATCGGCGTACCCCAGTCCACCCCGACATCGGACGGCTTCCCCGTCAGTTTTGCGGCATAGAGAGATTGTCCACGGTTCCTGCAACCCTGACGGTTCGTGATTCGGAGTCCGGGGGCCACCGGAGCAATCTCTGCAACCTGCTGCATCAGAACAGAAGCTGTCAACCCCAAGTTCCATCGCCCTATTCGAACCCCCGCCGTGGCCAGCGACGACATCAGAAGAATTCAATAAAATTCAGAGAAGTCCTGGTTCCTGTTACAAAGAATTTCCCCCTGGTCTCGTCGTCAGAAAAATTCCTGAGCAGGAGCTACGGTTGCAACAGCGGCTTCCTATCGCTTCTCACAGCAAGCGAGCAGATTCAACATCGCCTTCCTCTCCCACGATTTCGGCGAGTTTCCCCTCCCGCCTGGCCGGCTTAGCGCCCCTCCCTACGTGGAGGTAGTGTTTGCATGTAAACTTTACTTCCCCATCCCTAGTCCAACCCTCCTGTGTGAGGAGTAGTGTTTGTAATAAACAGCTCAAGCTTCATCGGCGCAGTGTGCGGGGAACCACACTTCCCCGCTCGCCCTCGTCTCCGTTCGGGGTTGGTTTCTTCAAACCAACCAGGTCAGCTCTACCCTTGCTCCTTATTCTTGTTCATTTAATATCTGCAAAACTTATTCGCTGGTTGGTGAGAGAGTGCCCGATCTCGGAACCACCACCCTTGTGTGGTCACCGTGGCCTTAGTGAGAGGAGTGTCCTAGTGCCCCCAAGGCACCCGGCTGCCCTTGTTTGTGGGCTTCCTATCTTCGGGAGGGTTAACTTTAGTGGTGCTGGTCCTCTAACCAGCCAGGGGCTTTCTCCACTACCTCGGCTCGGCATCATCGAGTCACCGCGGGAAACGGGTGTGTGCGGTGTAACGGCGACTCTCAAGTTGCTCTCAACCTTGTTGATTGTTGCGAATAAAGTCCAAAGGTCTTTTGGTTGCTGCATTATTTGTGTCACATCAGGAATGCAAATGCAACACCTAAGACTTAGACAACCCTAGACTCAACTCGCTCTGATACCAAAACTGATGCGGGACAAATAAGGGACTCGATGCCAAATGATGCGAACCTTAGACTCTAGGTGACGACGTGACAAATTGGACGACGCGACCAGTGACTACACGACCATTATAGCTGCCTCGGATCGACACGAAGAGCTCCTATGGGATATATGTCTTAAACAGAAATGCGAGCTCACTCGTCGTCCCAAGCGAGGGAAACGCAGATCCGCGCGGTTGAGAAACCGACAGAGTCAAGGGTGGTCAAACTCACTTCTGTGCTCGGATCGAGTCACGGGACGGGTTAACTCTCACTCTCACAGTGGTGATTTAAAATTGATTTCACAAGCTAGAATTCTAACGCACTCATGCAGCGGCATATAATCATATACTAAGTAAGCAAATGCCAAGGAGGAGAGATTGTTACCTCCACGCTCCGGGCGTGGGGAAGACAACCCCGGCCAAATTCATACTCCCGGTTAAACAATTATCGCTGAATTACAAATTTTAAACCCACTCCACGCAGGGAGGTAATAGGTAACATGTGGGGGACGAGAGTATCGAAGTTGGGTTGATGGGCAGCATTTTGATTCGCTCCGTCGGTGCCGAAAGGTCACGATTTGGTGCTGACCGGATGGCACGTGCTGTGGGTTGTGGGGCCCACGTGCTGCTCGGACGATCGAACTGGGCGGGGTGGGTCCTGTTGTAAAGGGGACGCTCAAAGAATCGCTCCATGGGAAGCGTCCACGCTGGAGCACCTGGTGGGAGGCGGGGTGGCTCTGATCATCGGGCGTTGGAAGGTGTTGTCCCGAGCCTATTCTGTAGTTTTTGGGTTGCGCAACCTGACGAGATCGGCTGTTGCGATCAGTCCCGACGTCAGACCGACGCGAGACTGGCGCCGTTGCAAAGCTACTTCAAAGGTCTTCAAACACCAATTGTTATAGGAATTGTTCTATCCCTGTATTTTCCTCGGTGAAATTTCAAACCAGCTGACTTACAGACCCAGAACAGTCTGGGCAAACTGGGATCTGCCTGAGATTGCGGTTTGACCAAAGGGCTAATGGTGGATCTGGGATCGGGAAATTTTATGGTAGATAAAAGGGAAGGTAAGAAACACATGAATATTTTTTTTGTAATTTTCAGAGGTGGTTTGGGTGGGGGAAAGGATTTTATGGTGGAAGGGGTCGGATCTGGACTGCACAGGACAAAACCGACATCGATTTTTACAGAGATTTTATGGAGGGGTAAACAGACTCTAAAGATTGTGAAACAAATTGGGGAAGAGGTATTTGGTGGACAGAAGTTCCAATCCAAATTTTAGCTCATTCTGAAATTGGAAAAGGGATCAAACAAGGGAAGAACAGAGTTGCTGTGGCACATATCTGCACAGGGGCAGACTGTGTAGGCAGTGGGAATTAAAGTGGGAAGGAGGGCAAATGACGGGGAAAAATGTGAAAATTGGTTTGGGATGTGGGAACTACAAGGGGAACTCACCATAAAAATTGCAGATCCAACAGATCTAGGAGTTGGGAATTAAAAATCGGCCTTTGGCTTGTTGGTTGGTGAGGACAGATCTCCGGCGAAGCGGCGGTGGCGATGCAATGGCGGCTCGATGGCGATGGCGGTGGCAGCACTGAGCTTCACACACGGATAGGGAAGGAGTCACACCTCAGATGAGCAGCCTTCACAGCTGCAAGGGGAGGGAGAGGAGAGAGAGAGGGGCGGCCTTGGCCTTGGGAGCAAAAATTGCTGAATTCTTTGTATTAATTGTGGTGAAAATAGAAAATACAAGTCTTTTATATGAAATGGGAACCCTAGGTAAATGACCAACCTTACCCTCAGATCTAAGGTTAAGGAGGGGTACATTAGGGATGCTAAAATCCATTTTTCCCCATGTGGTCAAAGCTAAATAAAAAAATAAGCCTAATGGAGACAAAAGAGGGGGCGCCCCCTTTAAGAAGGAAAATGGCATTTTTTATCTCTTGGTCCAATGGTCCAAATCCAAGGTGGACAATGGGCCAGCCCCTGTGGGTCCCTAGAAGTTAGGTGGCCCAATGGGGAAGAGGGTGAGGGGGGCCCGTGGGGCCAGGGTGGCCCTTTTATAAAGAAACCTATTTATTTATCCTAATTACACTATATTAAACCCAAATAAAATCAAATAAGAACACATTACACACCAAATAAAAACCCCATAAACAGTAAAAATACTAGGACTCAAGACGGTGACTCCAGATTGTCTCCAAGCCATAGGGATGCCGGTGTAGCTCGAGTGGTGTTGCGCGTTCGGTACCGACGGCTCGCCGACTCATGCTTCTCGATCGCTCTGGTGTCCGCACCAGTGTGTTGATCTTGTAATCCTTTGCAAGACAGTGTGTGAATCCTCATAGATCGTGAGGGGTGGACGTAGGTTGCCGTTGTTGCATCCGAACCACCTAAAAATCACTGTCCATAGTGTGGTTTATTCTTTTTCTTCTATCTCCATTCTGTGCACACACGTAGATCTATTTGATTATTTTGTTTGAGTTAAATCTAGCATAATTTATCATTCTCATATTAAATCTCGGGTATATTAAAAGGTGGGTTCGGATCTACAAGACAAACCTTGTCAGTAAGATAACATCTTGCGTGAGTAGAATCTTTGGATTTTCACCTCCGCCACCGTACCTAAGATCGGTTGAGTGTGATAGATTTTATTAGATCTAAGTGTTTACATATAGATCTATATTTTCATTCAGCTATTTTTCACACTTGTTTGAATTGGGAAAGATTTTGCTAAAAGTTTTTAAACACCCAATTCACCCCCCCTCTTGGGTGTCATTGATCGCGGGACTTCAGCGGTGAGGTCGTGGCTCCCTCCTAGGTTGAGACTAAGGTTTCTGATTTGAGGTTTCTACACGACTAGGGTGTCATGAGTTTTCTTTAGTGTAGCTATGTTGTTCCTGTGTTCGAGGGTTTGACCTCCGTTCGCAGTGTTCACGGAGTAGCTGTAAATGTTGTGATTCCACTGTAGGTTGAGTGGTGTTCGCCCTCACCATGTTTTCACAGCTACGTAGACTGTTGTAGCTTTTGTTGTAGTTTTTTTTTTTTAAGGCCAATACCTGACAAGCGGAAGGGGGAGGACCGTTCATCCCTAGGGGAAGGGAAGGGACGCTCCACCCCTAGCCACCGGGCAGGGAATTTTATATATGAAAGCAAAGTACAGAGAGATACTAGGGCCTAATGGAGGGACACCCTATCTTATCGAGACGATAGGGGCCCTTTACAGAGGGGGGAAGCTCGGCCCAAGAACACCAAGAGGAAGGAGATGACAAAAAACATCCATGGGCAGCCAACATGTCCGCCACATGGTTGGCTTCACGAAAAACATGTGTAATGGCAACGCGAAGTCGGTGGGAGATGCAATCCACGTCCAACATGATAAGGTGAAGGCTCCACGGGCAAACAAACAGCCGGTTAGCAACTTGGGCCACCACAAGAGAATCTGTCTCAACCTCAACTGCACGGACTCCCCGCCGAAGACAAAGAGAGAGGCCGTCACGAAGAGCTAGGGCTTCAGCTTCAAGGCTGGAGGTGACGTTGTGGTAGGGGGCAGCAAATGCAAAGACGAGTTGGCCAAAGGAATCCCGAAGAACAGCCCCTCCTCCGGCCGCGCCAACATCACGCTTGAACGCGCCATCAACATTAAGTTTCAGCCTGCCCGGGGGGGGGGGCAGCCACCGAATGACCCGAGATAACCGTTGGTGCACCCTCATAGGGGAAACCCCCCATGAGGTCAGCCAATCCCGCTGTGGGTTGTTGATGTCTCGTCCCTTGAGCCGGTGAATCACAACAATAGAGCGGACAGCTAGCATAGTCCGGCCAAGGATATGGCGGGAGTCCATGGGCTGGCCTTCAAACCTCGCGTGGTTCCGGCTGAACCAAATCTCCCAGAGGGCAGCCATAAAGATGCAGCGAGATAAGCTCCCAGCCACCGAGGAGAGCTGAAGACTGTCCAGGTAGCCAAAGATAGCCATGGGTACCGAATGGGTGCTGGAGTAGTTGAACCGAAGGAAGTCAAATAGAGAGCCCCAAACCTCCTTCGCGATCCGGCTGTGGAAGAAAAGGTGGAGACAACCTTCAGCTTGGGGGGACGAGCAGCAGGAACACATGGAGCAAAGTGGTACACCACAGCGAGAGATGGCGTCGTCCGTAGGTAAGCAACTGAGGAGAAGTCGCCAAGAGAACACCGACCACTTGAGAGGGATGGAGTGGTTCCAAATTGACGTCCAAGGTAGGGAGGCAGCAGGAGATAGCATGAGTCTAACCGATTTGGAGGAGAATTGGCCATCAGAGGAGGGGGTCCAGACCCATAGATCTTGCTGTCCAGTAGTACCAAAAGCTTGCTGCAGTAGAATTGGCGGGCAGAATTCTGAAGCGGTTAGGAGGGCAGCCCCCATGGGGCATGAAAGAGCTTGGCGGACAGAGCAGGTTTTATCCCCCATGGCAGCCCACACATTGGGTGGCAAAAAAGACATCAAAGGAGAGCCCCCTGTCCACTTGTCCAGCCAAAAACATGCACGTGCGTCATGTGGTGAGATCATGACACGGTGATTCGAATAAATGATGGTGGCGGCCTGCTGCCAAAGAACCTTGTCCGCAGCCAAAGAGTGGCTGAAAGTGGCCACAGAGTAGTGATCAGATATCAAGTGCTTAGCCTGGAAGAAGGTGGCCCATAGAGATGAAGAGGATATGGCTTCCCATAACAACTTGGATCTCATAGCAGTTTGCATTGCATTAAGATTTAGAACCCCTAGGCCGCCACATTCAATGGGGCGGGAGATGGTGTCCCATGATTTCCAGTGCTTCTTTGGAGAGCCCTCGTAGGAGCCCCAAAAGAAGTTAGCCAATAGCTTGTGGAAAGCTTTGAAGATAGTTGTAGGGATCACTGTCGAAGACAAGGTGAAAAGCGGCAATGCGGAGAGTACATGACGGATAAGAATAATCCGCCCTCCCGAAGATAGGAAGCCGGTCTTCCACGCCTGTAGCTTGGCCGCCGTCTTGGATAAAATGTGGGAGAAATGAACCGGCTTTTGACGCCCCGAGAATAGAGGGACCCCCAAGTAGGTGAAGGGGAGGCTAGACTTGTTGAACCCCGTGACCGCTTCAATGGACCGCCTGAGAGAGGTAGGAGCATCACGGGCAATGACAAAGGTACTTTTGGAGGTGTTGATTAGTTGACCGGATGCCACCTCGTACTTCTTAAGGAAATGAAATAGCCTCCGCAAGTGCCGAACAGAGCCATTGGAGAAAATGAGGGTGTCATCGGCATATAACAAGTGAGAGATAGTGGGACATCTCCGGAGGGTGAAGAAGGTCCCTCCTCGGCTACTGTGGAAAAAGGAAGATAGCCCACGGCTAAGCGCCTCCTCCGCCAATATAAAGAGAGCGGGAGCAATTGGATCACCTTGACGAAGCCCTCTTGAAGATTTGAAGAACCCATGAGAATTCCCATTAAAGAGTACTGAGAACCAACAATTAGTTATGAGAGGCTCAAATAGAGATATGACGGAGAGATCAAACCCAAATTTACGGAGAACCGCAAACAAGAAGTCCCATTCCATCCGGTCATAGGCCTTGGCCATGTCGAGCTTGAATATGACATTTCTTCCTCTGCCTTTATAGCCTAAGTGTTGCACCATTTCCCGGGCCAGGGAGATGTTTTGGATAATGGACCGGCCCTTCACAAAGGCACCTTGTTCCTCCGAGATCAAGATGGGAAGGAGACCGGCCAGCCGGTCACTGAGAACACGTGAGATGACCTTGTAACTGAAGTTGCATAGACTGATAGGACGGAAGTCGGCACAGAACTTGGGGGAGTCCACCTTGGGTATTAGTGCAATGAGGGAGCAAGTAAAACTGCGGGGGAGGAGGTGGCCGCAAAAGAAGGCTTGAATGGCCGCCACGACGTCCTTGCCAACGAACTCCCAACAAGCATGGAAAAAGTGGCCGGTGAACCCATCCGGGCCGGGAGCACTATCCGGGGACATGTCGAAAACCACTTTTTTAATCTCATCAGCAGAAGGCACCCTCCTAAGCATGGCATTGTGGTCTTCACCCAAGATAGAAGGGATAGCAGCCAAGACCTCCGGGTGTGAAGAATGTGGCGCGGAGTGGAATGCCGATGAGAGATGGGACACCATCAAATCTGCCATAGAAGCATCATCGTTCACAGTAGAGCCATCCTCTCGGTGGAGAGTTGAAATGGTGGCCCGTCTCCGATGAGAGATAGCATAAGCATGGAAAAATTTTGTGTTGCGGTCACCTTCTTTCAACCACTTAATCCTAGATTTTTCTTGCCATAACATTTCTTCTTGAATAAGAACTCGCTCAAGGCCATCCCTGGCCAAGATGTAAGCCTCCCTGTGAGCCTCAGAGGGATTTTGATCAAAATCATTTTGGGCTGAGGAGAAAGTAGCTTCAGCGTCCTTGACATTGGCAAAGACGTTTTTGAAGACATGCATATTCCAACCCTTGTAGAAGGCCTTCATATGCTTAAGCTTGAGAGCCAAAGCCAGCAAGGGGAGAGAGGCCGATGGTGATGCAGCCCAAGCAGCTTGAGATGCTTCAAGGAAATTAGTGTGAGTGATCCACATATGATGAAACTTGAACCTGGATGGCCGCCTCTCAGGGGGGGAGGAAACCGAAAGCAGAAGAGGCCTGTGGTCACTACAGGCACAGGATAGGTGTTGCACAGAAAGAGTGGGGCCAGAGATGGCCCAATGCCCATTGAAGAGAACCCTGTCAAGCCGGGCCCAAATGCCATTGGCAAGCTGGCCATTGTACCAAGTAAAGGTCCCACCATGAAAGCCTGCATCCTCCAGACCGGCAGCAGAGACACAAGCCTGGAAGTCTGCCATTGAAAGAGAGAATGCCCGCCTCCCCCCCTTTTTTTCAGAAGGGTGGAGGATGCTATTGAAGTCCCCGCCAATGATCCAAGGCCTGTCACAGGAAGAAGAAAAATCCACCAGTTGGTCCCAAAGAATACGGCGCTCAGGAATAGTGCAGCACGCATGCACAACCGAGAAATAGATGTCGCTGTCCAACAAAGAACCAACAGAGAGAGTAATTAGCTGATCGGAAGTGGAAACCATGGAGATGGTGATGGGGTCCTGCCAGAAAATCCATAAGCGACCCTTGGTGGAGGAGTTCGCAACACAGTGTGCCATACGGAGTTTAACTCTGTATTGCTCCAGGACAGAAGAGTGGAGCTTTGGCTCAATAACTGCAACAAGTCTGATGTCATGTTGCCTGATGAGGAATTTAAGTCGGCTGAGGGATTGCCGGTTGGCCAATCCACGGATATTCCACAGGAGTGCCTTCATGGACCCTGAGAGATAGAACACCCCGCTGAGGCGCCCTTGCGAGTGCCCTGCCTGGTCCGAACGCCACGGTCTTCTACTTGAGTGCCTTGGCTCTTGGCCACAAAATGCATATGGGCAGCATGAACGTCCTGCACCGTGGAGGTAGGTTCCAACCCCGGTATAGTAAGCACTTGGATAGTAGGCCGTGGAAAGGGTATAGATGACCCACCGGAATCAGAGGAGGAGCATGCACCATCATCCTCCAGAAGCCCAACAGTAGCAGGATCTGGATTGAGGGTGGCCTCGTTCTGACTATAAGCGGAGTTCCCGGATCCTGTGGCGAGGGGAGAGCAAGGCTCAAATCCCTTAGCCACGTCTGAGGTCCGTGGACTGTGCAGGAGATTGGGTCCCTGAGCATCCACAATAGCTGGGGCCGGGGGCCCATCGTGAACAGGAAGAAGGGCAGAGCCAGCACCTGCGGGATGGCAGCTCTGCAGACCGAGCACAATAGCTGGGGCCGGGGGCTTTTGTTGTAGTTACCTGCTAGTCTTGTTACATTTTATATTAATTGTGGTTATTTTTGCTTTCGTTACTGTGTTTGTGTTTAGGTAGGGCTCCGCGGGACCCCTGTTGAGCCAATGAGATGAGGCTCACCCCTTTTCTTTTCAGGTCTGGTGCCTTGCCACGGGGACCAGGGTGAGAGAGTTGCTCTTGAGCTATTGTAGATGCCAGTTGCGAGGGCCAGTGTAGGCTCGTTACAGTGTACGTACTTCCTTCTGTTAGCTGTACTGTGTAGACTTGGACTCGATATTAAAATGTTAAATTCCTATAAAATGTTTATTTATTCCGGTTATTAATTGTTCAAATCATGTGAATTTAATTTATGTATTTATTTCTAATTGGCATGCACCCCACAACACCAAAAACTTTTCCCTTACGAGTTTTCCACTTGTGGGTAGCGGTTCAAGGTTTGGGTTATTGGTTTACCGGTGCTCGAATCCCGGGCTGTGACATGTGGTGTCTATAACGCCCCGGATTTTTTGAATCTGAATCCGTGGGTTTCGGAGCGCCTTCGTGAGTCCCGGAGGCTGTTTTGCGATTTACATGGGTTTTTGCCTATCGAGCCATTGAAACCCTGCGTAGGGTGAACCGACATGTTGTCAGGCTCTGAGACGTTGCAGACATGGTGTGCGTTCTTCGAGGATCATGGGAAGTATTTTTTCCTATTTTTGTATTTTCTAGATTTTCTAAATCCTGAATTTTTTCCTATTTAAACCAACCCACCCCCTCTCTCTCCTCACTTTCATTTAACCCCCTCTCTCTTCTCTCCCTCTCTTCTCCGGTAGCCGACGGAGGAAGGCGGGGGCGAGGCGGCGAGGCTCGTGAGGCGAGGAGCGGGGAGGATGGACGAGGATCGAGGCAGTGACATTCATCGGGAGTTCAGGGCAACGGCGGGTCTTCTAACGGTGTTTTCGCCATGGAACGAAGTGCTCGACATTCATAATCATCAGTGGAGGAAGGGGGATGGTTCCCTAACCCGTGTACTTTTTTTCCCACGATTTTGGTAGGCCAAGGTGAGCTGAGCGGGGTTTATTTCACGTCGGGGATTAAAAGCATAATTTTATGGTGAGTGGCGAATTCTCCGATTCGATTATGTTTTGGGAATTTAAACGCGTTCTCTAGGTGGTCTACAAGCTGGGGAATGGGTTCCCCATGTTTTCCCCATCACCCGGGGGTGATTGGGGCATGGAAATGGACTCCGGGGTTGAGTCCGGAGGGTTTCCCGCCATTTTCGATCGACCGACGGGTGCATTCGGTCCACCAAACGGCGTTCGCCATGAACAGGGCAGGTCGCCCCAGTTCGATCAACCGACCTGCCTGGGCCGGTCGACCGACCAGGGCAGACCACATGCTATCGTGGGCTGCATCAACCCAGCCCCATTGGTCGACCGACCCCAGGGCGTTGGTCGACCAATCTGCCCCACTTGGCCCGTTTTGGCCCCCGGTTGACCCGATTGAGACCCAATGGTGGACCTTTGGCCCCGTGGATGTCCCGGACACCCCATGGATACCGTGACCATGTTTTTAGGTGTCCGGAGGTACCGTTTTACCTTGATTAGCATGCCCATAGATTTTGAGGGTCCGGGTGACCCTGCGTGTTCTGGGCTTTCGTGTATTCGCTAGATCGAGTCACCGTGGATCGGTATGAGTGCGGAGGGCTATTCCCGCATGCCGTGAGCTTCTCCAGAAAGTGGCTTCCATGTGGGCCATGCGTATGTCCTGAGACTGTGAGTCTCATGACCCAGTTGGGGCTGGTGGGGTTTCTTAGCCGCCCTTTGGAAGGGATTAGGCTTGGCGGTCCAGAGCCGCCCTAATAAATATTGTACCGTGGTTTCTGACCTAGGGATAGGCCAGATTGATAGCATGGAGATGTCCCTGTGCAACGGCCTTGACCTGAGTCATGTGACTCAAGGGGCATTGGGTTTAATAGGTCTAGTGGACTGCCTAGAGTCCGGTGGCATCGTGCCACCTGTGTTCCGAGCTAATTATGACAGGGCTTGTGCGTAGCCTATCTATGTTCCGGTGGTTTCCGTCGAAAGTCATTTGCTTAGTGGCCCCCACTAGTCATAAATTTCCTGGGCACACATGTGTCGACCCACCTGGGTGTAGGTGGAGAGCTACACAGCTTCCTGGGTGTCATGCACTTACCGGCTAGGCTGAGAGCGGTTGCTTACTGGGTGCTGACACTTACCGACTACATTGTCGAGAGCTGTACTCGAGAGAGATGGTTTTTAGGCTAGTTTCCGTAGGGCCTCCCCTGTAGCGGCTCGAGTCCAGTCCAGGAGAAAATCCAGCTAGAGGGCCTGACATTGTGTAGTCAGTCAGTGTGTGCACACATGGTCGGGTACTACAGACGCATGCTGATGAGCACGAACCTGACTAGACCCTTGTTTTATGGTTACTGGTACGGTGTCTCAGTGTCCGCCTAGGGCGAGGGAGACACCAGAGGCGCGGTCTAAGTCGTTAGTGGACGCATCCGACCTTGATTCTTCTGCCTCGTGTTTCTTCGGGTGGTTTTTGAGTGTCTTCTAACACCGAGGTCTAGGGTTTCTGGTAGGGTTACTATGGGTTGTTCTCTAGACGGCACCGGGTTCACAACGACGAGGTCATGACTGTGTTCCCAGACCGCGTGGTCTTGGGCTGGGCCTTAGTCTATGAGGCCAGGCCTCCACGACAGCATTGTCGTGGTGCTTCTTCTGGCAACATAGCTAGGGTTTTCCCGTTAGTCCGGTGGTCCCCCGACTATGGGATTGGGGCGTGTTTCCCAGCATAGTAGGAGTAGCTATAGAGCCGAGATTTTACTGGCCACCAAGTTTGTTGTTCCTACTGTTGTTGCTGCTTTCCGTTACCATCGTTGTTTACGGTTGGGGTTCAGCAGGACCCCTACTGAGCTAGTGATCGGAGGCTCACCCCTATTTTTCAGGTGTAGCGGTTCCCCCTTGAAGTTCAAGGGTGCAGCACGGAGGCTCGTACTTGCCACCTCACCGGGTTGAGTGCTTACTCGGCATTGGGTACGTCCTTTACTCTATAGACTGTACTTTATTTGGACTGGACTCTATAGTTTAATTGAAAATGTAATTTTATTTCTATCATATAAATTGTTAATTAAAGTTGTTTCATGCTTTATTTCTTATTTCTATGTACTCCACACACACCTTTTAGCCATTCCGAGCACTCCGGCTCGTGGGCGGCGGGTCAAGATTCAGATGGTATCGAGACATTCCTGGTATGCGGATCTTGGGTTGTTACAGATGGTATCAGAGCGGTGTTATGGATGTACATGGGAATTCAAAATATTACAGTGATCAGAGTCCATAAGGTCCAGTACATTCGACAGCTGGCATATAGTTTTGTGTTTGTCTACCGCATTATTTCTCACTTGAGAGCTTGAGTGCGTGGCGTTGGCATTGTGAAGGCGGTTGTTGTTCTCGTCGGAGTGCCGACGTGGGGCCTGAGGAATGAGATAGAGAGCTTTCTTCCCCATTGGTGGTGGCCCAAGTCGTGCTGCGTTGGGTAGAGTTTGCCGGTAGGCATGAGTTTACGGTGCTGTGTTCGAGGAATTTACATTGAGGTCAGATGGCTGGCAAGGATTGCTTGTAGTTAGGTGGCCATGAGTATGCTCCGAGGGCGTTATTGTCGTTTTGGTCACCCCCCTGCTTGAGGTAGATGCGGGACGAACTGCGAACCTATGGGAGATGCAAACCCAACTACTATGGCTAGCAACGGCGTGCACTTTGGAGACACCATGACTTGATGCCAAAGAGCTCCAGAAGAGGAGTGTGTGTCCTCAACAAGAAATGTAATCTCACAATCATCCCAAGCAAGGGAAACACGTGGATCCGCACGGTTGAGGAACCGACAGAGTCAAGGGTGGTCAGTTCGCACTTGTGCTCAGATCGAGTCACGGGACGGGCCACACACTCTCACTCACAGTGGTGAATGGTATTTAGCGAGCTAGGATCCTATCTCATGCAAGCAGCAGTAGTAGATTGCATACGGAATAAGCAAATGTGAAGAGGAGGAGTGAAAACGTACCTCCACGTGCAGTGCGTGGGCAAGGCAACCCGGCCAAGAAACGTGACCCCGGTACAAGAGTTACAAATTGTTACAGAACCAAATGGTTGCCCACTCCATGCAGGGAGGTAACAAACTCCAGTGGGGAGATCCGGGTTCTGCGCACTCGGATTGGTGGGCAGCACATCGGGCTCTTCGAGACGAAGGTGATATGTTGGCTAGGTCCAGTTCTGTTCAGATCTGCAGGATAGCAAGTGAGTGTGGCCAATGGGATGGTGGCCTCCGAGCGTCTTCTGGTGGTGGCGGTTGGTGAGGACGTTGGCGGGCTGTCCCCTTTCGATCCCTGAGAGCGCCGATCACTGGACCTCAGCCGATGTGTCGACGAGAGACTTGGAATAGGGATCTATCCCACAGCCCTCCAGTTGGATGGATCTGTGTGACCCAGCGAGAACAGTCGCTGCAGTCAGATCCGGAGTTGGATCGGGATGAAACCAGTGCCGTTACGAAGGGCACTCGACGGGGTACGATATATGAGAATATGATATCCATCTACATAACCAATTTTCCTATGGAGATTCTACAATAGAACCTCGTGCTGGCAGGGTCTGCTGGGTAGACTATAACCAGCCGAAAGATGGACGGGGACAGGGGCGGCTAATGGGGGATTTGGATCGCGGGGTGAACGTGGGTGAGAGATGGGAATGTGGTAGTCGTGCACACTAATTTTTGTGGTGATCTGAGGGGGTTTAGGGGGCGGGAAAAATTGATATGCAGGGTTCTATCACGCAGATCTGCACCATTGCAGACTGCCCCAGGTGGGAAAATGGTGATGGGAGGCGGGGAAAATGGAGATCTGATGACAAAGCGGGATTACGGGGAACAGGTGATGATGTGGGGAACACAATATGGTGAGATAGAGGTGATCCTACCAAAGGAAGGGAGCGTACTAACCGGATCTTTCAGGTTCTATCCTGTTGCGTACAGATCTGGACAACCGGGGAGAACAAAGCTTGTGGCAGTCCGATGGCGGCTCGGATGGCGGCGGCGGCGAAGGGGGCTGGACGTCACACCCAGAAGAGGTGATAAGGCTTGGTAGTCGCTCCCAAGGAAAGGTCTTCACACCCTGGATCTACAACCGTCTCAACTGCAAGGAGGAAGAAGAAGGATGAAGGTAGGGGGCGGACCTTTCTTGCTCCAAAAAAATGCTTCATCAATTTTGTAAATTATGTACAAGTGATTATTTATGTGAGGTGAAACCCTAGACTTAATGACCACACTTACCCCTAAATAGTGGGAGAGGGAAAGGGCAAATAAGGGAGGGGATAATCTTCCCTTTTCAACAATAGGGGGCTTAGAAGGGGGGCGCCCCTCTCTCCATGGTCAAAGAAGGCAACCAAAAAGGGGGGAGATGTGGACACTTGGACCACATGTGAAAAATGGGAAAGGTGGGGGATTCTTCCCTTGGACAAAAAATGTCAACAAGGGTGGCTTGGAAGGCGGCGCCCCCTCCTAGTCCACCATGGGCTTTGAATTGCCCAAGGGAGAGGAGGTGGCCCATTTGGGCTCCAAGGGGCTTTGTGGCCCAACATCCTATCTAGACTCCAAGTAGATGAAAAGCCCATTAAATCCTAGTGACCAGCCCAAAGGGTTTTGCCTAATGGGCCTTGCTAACCAAATGAGGCCCAAACCCTTTAAACTAGGCCTTATTAACCCAAATAAAACCCAAATGGCTCATAAATGGCTTACAAAACTCCAAATAGAAAAAAAAACATGGTCCCGACTCAAGGCTAAGACTCCAGACTGTCTCCAAGCCATAAGGATGCATGCGTTGCCCGAGTAGTGCTGCGTGTCCGGTACCGACGGTTTGTCGAGTCGTGCCTATCTCTGGCTCTGGTGTCCGCACCAATTCTCCCCAGGTGGGAGAAGCTCCACCCCATCGAGTAGGGGTCTCGATCGCTCTAGTATCACTCCAGCTGATCTGGATCTATCCTCTGTAGCTCCGCCTGGGTGATCCATGTGTCATCAGACGCGGATCGTCCCCTCCACTGCACCAAGTAGCGTTGGTACGCTCCACTCCTTGTAGTCGTCACCTGCTCATCCAGTATGGATTATATCTGCTCATGCTGTTGAGGAAATGAGGCTGGTGGTAGACATTCAGGGGTGGGGCCACTCACAAGGGGTGGAGACGGCTCAAAAGGGTCAATGGGAATCACCGCTGGGTCCCTATAGGCGACTAGATCCGAGACATTGAATATGGAGCTCATCCCATAATCCTCTGGCAAGTCTACAACGTACGCATTAGACCTGACTCGCCTCACTACTCCAAAGAGACCGGCACCGCAAGCTTGCAATTTCTTCACGGTTCCAGAGGGAAACCGTTCAAGCCTGACCCTGATCATTAAATACTCTTCCTCCTAGAACTCACGGTGGTGCCTATGAGCGTCGGCTAGCTCCTTGTATCGTGCATTGTTGGCCTCAATGTAATGCAAGCCCCTAGACTGCTACTGTGATACACATGTATGCAGGGGCGGTCCTAGACATCCAAACGTGGACCTAGCATACGCATGATACCTACCCATCTTGACAACATTGGGAGGACCTAAACATTCAAATTTGATACTATGCATAGGCTTCCTATCAAGTTTCATGGACTTTGGAGGACCCGAACACAAATGCAAAAATGCATGCAGCACGTTCTGTATGACGTGTCTTTTCCTAACCAAGACTCAGTGTGTAGGTGCATGTAAGGCTGGGGTTTGGTCAGACATAGCGGACCTGATGTGGGGCGGGGTAAGATGGTGGGCTTCATGGAGGACTAGGAGGGAGACTT